>CM053584.1:263682383-263720712 GCA_028627135.1 Pseudochirops cupreus
AAACCTACAGGAATTTTATGGTCAAGTTCTGAAACCCCCATCTCAAGGATAAAATATTATAAGCAACCAGAAAAACACAATTTAAATAAACATAATTCAATTAGAATACACAAAACCTAGCAGTGTTTAAACAAATAGATCCCAAAGTTTGGAACACTATATAACAAAGAGTAAAACAACTGGGGTTTTCAGGCAAAAATATCATACCCAGCAAAGCTAAACATAATTCCAAATGAAAATACATGAATATTCAATGAATTGTCAGACTTTTAGGAATTTGTCTAAAAAAACTCCAAAAAACATAAAACTCCTGAACTGTATAGAAGATTGGACATATAAGAGCCTAGAGAAGTATAAGGTACATACCAAAGGCAAATTACTAATGACTCAATGAGGAAAGACTGTGTACCTTTGATGTATGTAAAATGTAAAACTTACGTCTAAGATTGTCTTTAGTATTTTAGTAGTTCATAAGGAAGGTTGAGGTGGACCTGGGTATGATATGAATACAAAAAGTAAGATCTTTTAGGAACAGCTAAAAAGAGTAATGATTTTATACAAAAGGGGTGCAAGTGGAAGAACCAATGCAGATGAAATAGATGAGGGAGGAGGATTGTTAATTCTGGAAACCTGCTTTCATTGGAAGTGGGTTCAAGAGGGAACAATACACATACACACACATACATATATGAATATGAAAGTTTCCTAAATTCAGAAAGAAATAAAAGGCTAAAGGGATAGGTGGGGAGGAAATGTAAGGGAAGGATCTCTTGAGGGGAGGGAGGGGGAACAGTGCAAAGATGGGTATAGAAGTGTGTTTGAATTTAAGGTCATGGGAGGATAAGGGAAGTATGGGTTGGGGGTGTTGGCTAAGTAACAGGAGGGCAAGGTATTGAGCAGAAGTAAAGTAGCAGAGTCAGGAGGAATAGGTAACAAGAGATATGCACAAACATAACAAAAAAAATGATCAGGAGTAGAATTTGTTAGGGAAAGTATATGTCCATGTATGAATGTATATAAGTATATATGTGTGTATATGTATGTATATATCTATATATCAATACATCCCTGCTTAGTTATAGCATCCTGGGGGTGGGAAGGAGGAAGGGAGAAAAAGGAGCAAAGTAAAAAGTGAAAAGAAGAAAATATACAAAGAAGTTTATATAGATGGACAGCTCTCAACACAATGCATAGTTTTTATTATATAGGCTTTCTTGAAATGGAAATTTTTGGTATATATTTTGAATCCTCTTATGTTCTGCCATGAATGTGACATTTTTTTTCCTGTTTTGTATTTTTTTCAATGTTTAACTTATGTTTATAATATTTTTCTTTTCTCTACTGTATATTTAAGTTTTAGTATTTAAGCCTTAAATATTAAAAATAACACAAAGTGGACAATAGGGCTTAGTGAATAAAAAGATCTGGATTTCCATTTAGGAAAACCTTAGTTTTTTTCAGATGTATAATGAGATAATAAAAACACAGAGAGATATTGTAGGCATAGACTATGAGAAATAAGAGTAAAAGTTTTAATTTTTTAAATACTTCATAATTGTCAAATATTATTTTGATTACCTATTCCAGACTCTTAGATATTACACCTTCTGATCAGCATATTTCTTTCTCTATAGCATTTAACATACATGACATTGTATGGGATAACTCTGAACGGAGAGGATCCAAGTTCAAATTACAACTCTGAGACTATGTGTCAGGGCTCTCTTTCAGAGTACCCTAACTTGCCAGCAGGGGCAACTGGTTACTCACTCAACTAATTGATGTTCCCATACCTTTTAGAACAGAAGAGTTATGGTTCTAAGGTCCAACCAGAAAAGGTTTATTAATGTCTCTCTATGGGGAAGCCTTAAAGCCATATCCTAAGGCAGGCTTCAAAAATATCTCCAAGGCTTAGATCTCATATATCTCCCAGATCCACATACCACACATGACAGAGCCCAGCTGAACACAATTGTGAGAGGGGAAGTGCAATCACAAGGGTATGAAGGCCCCAGGGTGTGGAGACGCCAATCAGTAACAGCAGGTAATCTCACACAAGAGAATCTTGAGCAATGCAGTATCCCTTGGCCCGGGACAGGGCAAAATGCTCTCCCCTCCACGTGGCCCAACTAATTCCCAGGCCTCAAATACTTCCCTGTGTCTGGACACAACCGCTTGCAATCTTGCTCATATTTTCTGAAACTCCCAACTATGTGTGACCTTGAACAACCCCATGATACTTTAAACCTAACTTTCCTCATATGTGAAATTGCACAATTGGATTAAATTTCTTCTGCCGTTCTTTCAAGATCTAAATCTATGATTCTGTGGTCATTAGAAGCTTATTGATGGGGATGAAATAGAGGATTATTTCTAGCTATAAAATTCTGGTTGATTTAACGTACTTCAGCTTAATTTTTAAGCAATCTAATTTAACTTCTGCAACAACCGCAGTTTGCCCTTCTTTGAATTTCAACTATTTGCTGTTTCAAAACAACAAAAGTTTAAACTTGCCCTTCTTCAATTAGTAGTAATCTGATGTAGTGACCAAGTTAGCTCAAAGGAACTCTCCTACTTTTATAGTCAAAAACAAAGTATAACTTTTTTTTTTGGCATATTAGTATCTCTTTGGGAAACCTTTCTTCTTTCCCCTTGAAGTTCTTCCCCATACACACGTTTTTAGCCTCTTTCTGTATATATTTAAGACTGACTTATGTTCTTGGCATTTTTGCTGCATGAAATACTATTGCTTAGTGTAATCTGAGGAAATCTCTTTCAATTTATCTAATAATCCATGTAAAAAGTACTTACAACCAGATTCTGCTTGATATTGAATAAATATACATAAATGGACACTTTATAATTCTGTATAAAACTACAATTATTCAAAGTGGTCCTTCCTCAAATAAGGTAAACTTACACCCTCATCTTTGGGATTTTTGTTTAATATGAACCTTGTTAGCATATAGATATCATCCTTTGTCTGAGAGACTACAAAACCAAATGCTATTCTAACCTACAGTCAAAGGATTCTAGGCTCACATAGATTGGAATAAAATCTTAGGGGCCTACCTGATAAAAGATTTTAACTCACTACCACTTCCTAGATTTTAGTACAAGAAAATCTTGAGGTAGTGTGGCGTTGGAATTTATCATTTCTATTCTTTCAGACAAATTGTTTCCTTTTCTTTGGGGCTCATGTATAAAAAGAAGAGATTAGACTCAGTGATCCTTCAGGTGACATAATAGCTCTAAAATGATTATCTTAATTGTTTTAAATTACCATATGTGGGTCAAAAGTATATATAAGGAAGAAATACTAAAAATTTCAGCTGATTATTAAAGATTATGAATGTTCATTTTTATTTAGTAAATATTTATTAAATATCTATCATATGCAGAGGAAAATACCTTAATGTCTGTAGATTTTTAATACCTAGATAATATCCTAGACCAAATAAATCAACCTCAAATATTTATTAGGAAATTACTATATGCTGTTTGGAATCGGAATTAAAAAAAAACACAATTTTTTTAAAAAGCTTAAAATGAAAGCTCAAGCTGACATTAAGTATATTCCTCAATAGGTCTGAGTGACAATTTTAAGACTGCAGTTTCTGCTCAGAAAGAGCTTACATTCTAGAAGCAGAATATATTTATGAAAAGACTGCTATAGCTACAAGACAAATGACAAATTAGCACTGTTGTGGTAATAAAATTAAATTCATAAAAAAGTAGAACTGATTTAGTTCTGAAGTGCCAAATCCAGGAATATTTCCTGGATGGGGCAGCATTTGAATTAAACCCTGCTAGAAAAGTAGGAATTCTTGATGTAGGAGAGGGGGGAAATGTTTCAGTTAGGGAAAGTAACATTAATAGTAGTAATAAAATAACTCAAAACCAAGAAACTGTAATCAAGTTCAGGGAATGATAAGTCACTTAATTTGTGTAGAACACAGCATTCATGAAAAGCAGCTAAGTGCAATGGAGAGTACTTCATTTGGGACATTATGGGTTCAGATCTTAGCAATGATATTTAAAAGTGTATGACCTTGTACTTGATGCTAAACTTCATAGTTTCAAGGAATTCTATTTTTGTCTGTATGAGGACATGCTCATGTGAGAACTTCTTCTGGCAACCAGTTCATATTGCAGTTCATCTGTGGATCTATTTTTCTCTTCCTTATCTTCACTCACCTTTGATTTCTTCTTATCTAGGTTTCCCTACATGTTCCTTAAGGGACAAAAAGTCTAAGTTAGTAAAACTCAATGGCTCTATGTGGATGGGACATTCCTGACTTTAACTCTAATATATTTAAAATACTTTTCACACCTGATTGTTTTGAGTAAATCACTTTTTAAATTTATATATACTTATGAACTATTGTTATTAGAAAGATTGAGAATAAAACTGAAGGAGATTGCAATATTATAGTAAAGTTTAAATGTTAGTTAAGGTTTCTGGACTTTTTTTTTTTTGAAAATACAGAGCTATTAACGTTGATAAGGAATAATATAGGAAGGAGGATGGAGGGCTAAAAAGGAAGTAGTGCAAATAGGAGAGCTATTGATTGTGGACCAAGGATAGCAGGCTTCCAGGTTTCTATTAGGCAGAGATGGACAATACATCTTAGAGACATTTACTAGGTGAGCTTGAAGGCTTTCAAATATGCAAAACAGATGTCATGGAGTTTTTTAGGAATTTGAGTTATGAGGGATAACAAGTTTTGTTTTAACTGATCAGAGAGGTAGCTGAACTGCTGAGACTAAGAAACGTTCATTGTTTGAGTCTACCTGCAAAGTTAGAAATAATAGATTAGACTTTCCAGTGTCCATCTGCATCCCTCGAGGCTAGAAGAGTTCCTTGAGGCAAGAATAGAACAGTGATTACTAGGAGAAGTGAATTGCTAAACTTCACTCATTACAAGCCAGCTGAACTTCTGAACTATATTCAGACACAAAAAAACAACATATCTTAGACAGTAACAGGACAAAATCAATTAATCATGAATAGGATCAACAAAATAATACCAAATCAATTCAATTTTGTCAAAAGAGAATGATTTGAAAGTTTGTGCAAAAATAACTGATGGCCCATTTCCTGACCTTATGTAAAAACTTATAAAATACCTGGATTTTAAATATCATAATCATCATCATCATCATCATCATCATCATCATCATCATATCAATAGCAAAAAAGTGTGTTGTATTTTTACTATAAAAAATTCTTCAGAAGCTGACAAATGATGCTTAATAAATACAATTTTCATAGACTACTTAAAGGAATTCACATATCTTAGCCACTTCACTTAGAAATGTAACAGCGCCAAAATGTATTTATAAATCAGTTCCTGACTGTTTAGAAACAGTAAAGTTAATTGGGTTACTGCCTGCTATCTTACTTAGCAAAAGGTCTGTTAATGGTTTCATTGCAATTGCCATTGTTTAATGATTTTATTTAAACTGGGATGAAACTTGCTATTCAAATTCTCTAAACTGATTCTTTCCCATCTGCTGACTTTTGTTCACCTCTGTCACACTTCATACTCAAAGGAGAGATAAATAATATGGTGCAAAATATCTTATTCATAATAAATAATTTCTCTTCTAAGTTTACAATGTGTAGTCTCTTAAACAATTTATTATAACTGAACCATTTCCTTTTTAAAAAATGTGAATGTCATGAAAGGAAATGATTGGGTTTATTGTAGGAATTGAGAGGGAATAAAAAAGGATAGCAAGTTGTAAGGAATCCAGGTGAGATCACAACTCTATGATTGTGTGACCCTAAGCATGTCACTTACCCCCTGAAGACCTTGGTTTCCTTGTCTTTAAAATGATGAGGTTGAACTAGATGATACCTAAGGTCATTTCCAACACTCAAAAACTATAATTATATTTTTGCTATGCAGAGGGAATACCAGACTGATACATGCAAGGGGAGAAAAGGACACAAAGAAAGAGTAAGACCAATTTAATCTTTAATAAACCATGGAGTAGCATTGGGAATAATTGCTGTTATTCTTTATTTATTTTAATTTTCCTTCATTGTATCTATCCTCTTAAATTCACCATGCTGCATGTGAATTCTCTATATAATATGACATTCCAGGAAAATAAGAAATAACATGAGACTTACTTTATTAGGCTACTGGTTTCTAATATGATGTTCTAACATATTATGGTAGAGGACTAGAGCTTATATGCATTAAGGCATATTAATTATCTGGACATTTAAAAATTTCAGTAGAGTAGTCAACATTTTACAATGTAGTATTCAAATACAAAAAAGAAAGAAAATGTTATAATTGGATAGTTTCTTTGCCCTGACAATTAGTTAACAAGTTCCTTTTATAAATATATGGATTGATAGACAAAATTTCAAGCATTAGAGGGTTTAATTATATGTCAAAGGAAATAAGTAGAACTCAGAAAATAGCAATATATACCAGTGAGTAACCATGTTCCTGAGCTTTGTGTAATTTCAAGTTTCTTATAGCATTGCACTGTGTAGCACTGACCTCCAAGAGGCAAATGATGGTCACCCTCCTCAACTCTACTTTCTTGCTTTACTGAAGATTTAGTTTAAATTCAACCTTGTGTAAATTTCCCTCCATGTCATTTTCTACTTTTATCCTCTCTCTCTTTTTACCTTCTACCTCCTCAAAATTCTGTTTTGCCGCTGACTACTACCTCCCTTGTATTTTTGTCACTAAAACTTTCTCTTATCACCTTGCTCTCCTCCTTCCCTTTTTCCATCTTACCCATTTGGCCTCCACTATAAAAGTTTTTACTGGTGTGTCTCTTTCATGGGAAATAATTTTTCTCATTCACTCTCTCCATCCTCCTTCTCCTTGTTCATCCTTCCTCATTATCCACTCATTTTTAAAAATCATCGCAACATAATATAATCACAAGCAGGACTTCTCTATAGACTTATCTACCTAATAGTGATGAATTCCTTTGGAGTTACACATATCACCTTCCCAAATAAGGAGGTAAAGAGTTTAACCAGAATCTATACATTTTAACCTTTTAGTTTCTTATGCTTCTCCTGAGGCTTGTGTTTGAACGTTCACTTTTATATCCAGCTATTTTCCTTTCATCAGGAATGCTTGAAAGTTCTCTATTTTATTAAATATCTATTTTTCCCTCAAAGGAAAACTGCTGAGTAGGTTATTCTTGGTTATAATCCTACCATCTTTCCCTTCTGTAAAACAGTCCAATTCCTCCATTTCTGTAACAAGGTGGTGTTGTTGTTCAGTCATTTTTCAGTCAAATCTATTTATGATCCTATCTGGGGTTTTCTTGGCAGATACTGAAGTACCTTGCCATTTCTTTCTCCAGATAATTTTACAGATGAATAAACTGAGACAAACAGGATTAGATGACTTGTCTAGGGTCACACAGTAAATGTTGGAGGTCAAATTTGAGCTCATGAAGAAGAATCTCTTGATTTTAGTCTTGATACTTTATCCACTATTCCACAAAACTGCCCATTAGATGCAAAATGACAAATCTTGTATGATCTTGAATGGGGCCACAGAATGTTTGAATGATTTTTTTTTCTGGCTTCTTGAACTCTTTTTCTTGATCTGGGAGTACTATTTTTTAATTTTTAATTTGTTTTTAAAATGTATTCTTAAATTTGTTTTTAAAACTTGAGTTCCAGATTCTTTCCATTCCTCCCTCCTCACCCACCCCCACTGGGAAAATATGCAATTCAATATAGGTTGTAAATATATAGTTACACAAAACATTTCCATAGTTGTTATATTGTGAAGGCTCTTTTTTATCATAGTTTTCAGTGAGTCCAATAATTTTAAAATTATCTCTCCTGTATCTATTTTCCATGTCAGGTTTTTTTTTCCAATGAGATATTTCACAATCCCTTCTATTTTTTAATTTGTTTGGATCTGTTTTGTATTATCATGATTTCTCATAAAGCCATTAGCTTCCATTTGTTCCAAACTGATTTTGAAGGAATTATACTCTTCAATGAGTTTTTGAAATTCTTTTTCCATCTGACCAATTAAGCTTTTTAAGGCATTTTTCTGCTCATTGGCCTTTTGGATCTCTTTTGTATTTTGAGTTAATCTATCTTTTAAGGTGTTATTTTCAACAGTATTTTGGGATGTCTTCTTTAGCAGGCTGTTGACTCATTTTTCATTATTTTCTTGCATCATTCTCATTTCTTCCTCCATTTTTTCCTCCACTTCTCTTGCTTGATTTTCACAATCCTTCTTGAGCTCCTCCATGGGCTGCAACCAATTCATATTTTTCTTGGGACTTTTGATGCATGAGATTTGACTTTCTTGTTTTCTTCTGGTTCCATGTTTTGATCTTCTTTGTTGCCCAAAACCATTCTATGGTCTGATTGTGCTTCCTCTGTTTGCTTATCTTGCCAGCCAATGACTTGATTTTTGAACTCTTTGCCATGGTAGAACTCTGATTCCAGAATGTAGAGAGCTGTGTCCCAAATTTCTGGGACTTTTGTAGCTGTTGTCAGAGGTATGAGGAGGTCACCCTCTCTACAGCTGCTACAAGCTCTGGCACATCAGAATTCTTCACCCCAGGACCACCATCCAAGACTGTGACCCAGATCCAAGCAGGTCAAAGCAAGAGCAATTACCCTGTGAATGGTTGCTTGATCGCTGTTGAATCTGCAGGCCAGGAGCTCCAGAGGTAGCCATGGGGCAGCAGCTACACCCACCACAGCATTGCCTCCTCTGTTCCCCCAGTGCAGGGGCCAGACCACACTCTTCTCTCACTCAGTTCCAACAGAATTCCCTGACGATCTTCCACTTTCTCTCTGTTGTTTATGGATTGAGAAGTCTGCGAAGCACCACAGCTGCTGGTGATTCATTCTGCTGAAGTGTACCATGGCTGCTTGGGGCCATGAGTCTGGGCCAGCACAGCTCATGTGAGACTATGCTTGGCTCCCAGCCTGGTGTGATAGACTCTACCTGTTCGCCTGTCAGGCTGCCTTCAATGGGAGATTTTTTTTCTTTCTGTCACTTTGTGGGTTCTGTAGCTCTAAAAAAATCTAGAGTCATTTTATTTTACAGGTATTATAGGTGGTTGGAGTGGGAGCTCATGCAGTTTCCTGCTTTTCTTCTGCCATCTTGGCTCTGCTCCCTTGTCAAATAATTCTTAAATTATCTCTCTTAGATCTATTTTCCAGGTAAATTATTTTGTATATGAGATATTTCACTTATTCATACACACATACACTTTTGACTTTATTTTTGTTTAGGTTTCATAGTGTCACTCACTTCCATTTGTTCAATTCTAATTTTAAATAAAAAACACATATGATAAATGAAATTTGTACCACTTTTTCCATTTAGTCAATTGTGCTTTTCATAGAGTTCTTATCTTCAGTGGATCTTTGTGCTCCTTTTACTATTTGGTTGATGGTTATTTTTAAAAACTAATGAATTTATTCATTTTTAGTTTTCAATATTCAATTTTATAAGATTTTCATTTCAATTTTTCCCCTCTCTCTCCATTTCTCCCTTGACAAGATGGCAATGCAATCTGATATAGCCTATACAAGTATGATCATATTAAACTTATTTTCAAATTAGTCATGTTGTGAAAGAATTAGGACAAAAACAAAAAGCCATGAGAAAGAAAAAAAAACAAAATAAAGCGAAAATAGTATGCTTTGATAAACATTCAGATTCCACATTTCTTTCTCTGGATATGGATAGCATGTTCTATTTGAGTTTTTTTTTAATTGTCTTTGATTGAATTGCTCAGAAAAGCTAAGTATAACAAAATCTGTCATTGTACAATGTTGTTATTACTGTGTACAGTGTTTTCCTGGTTCTGCTCACTTCAGTCAGCATCAATTAATGCAAGTGTTTCCAAGTTTTTATGAAGTTTTCCTGTTCACTATTTCTTATGGAACAATAGAATTCTATTACATTCATGTACCATAACTTGTTCAGTCATTCCCCAATTGATGGGCTTCACTTCAATTTCCAATTCCTTGCCATCACACAGAGTAGCTATAAATATTTTTCTTCATGTGACTCAGTTTCCCTTTCTTACAATCTCTTTAGGATGTTAACCTAGTAGTGGTAATGCTGGATCAAAGGGTATACACAGTTTTATAACCCTTTTGGTATAGTTCCAAATTGTTCTTTAGAATGAGTGGATCAGTTTACCAACTTTACCAACAATGCATTAATGTTGCAAATTTCTCACATCTTCTGCAACAGTTATCATTTTTCTGTTTTGTCATGTTAGCCAATTTGATACGCATGATGTGGTACCTCAGAGTTCCTTTAATTTTGATTTCTCTAATGAATAATGACTTGGAGCATTTTTATACAAGTATAAATAACTTTAATTTCATATGAAGACTGTTGTTCATATATTTTGACCATTTATCAATTGGGTAATGATTTGCATTCTTATAGATTTGACTCAATTCTTTATATGTATTTTAGAAATGTGGCCTTTATCAAACACAGTGTCTATAAAAGTTGTTTCCCAACTTTATGCTTCCCTTCTAATCTTGGGGGCATTGGCTTTGTCTCTGCAAAAGTTCTTATTTTAATGTAACCAAAATTATCCATTTTGCATTCTATACTGTTCTCGATCTCTTATTTGATCATAAATTATTACCTTCTCTATAGATCTGACAGGTAAACTATCCCTTGTTCTCTAAATTTGTTTATAATTTCACCCTTTATGGCTAAATCCTTTACTTATTTTGACCTTATCTTGGTATACAGTAGAAGATGTTGGTCTGTGCCTAGTTTCTGCCCTATTGTTTTTCAGTTTTCCTGGTAATTTTTGTCAAATAGTGAGTTATGTCAGAAGCTGGTATCAAATAGTAAATTAATATAGTTATTGACCACAGTGTCCTGTGTACCAGACCTGTTCCAGTAAAATAACAAAGTATTTCTTAGCCAGTACTAAGTAGTTTTGACAATTGCTACTTTACAATACAATTTATGATCTGGTACAGTCAGGCCACCTGCTCTCACATTCCTTTTCATTCATTCCCTTTATATTATGAACCTTTTCTTCTTACAGATAAATTTTATTTTTTCTAGCTCTACAAAATAACTTTTTAGTAGCTGAGTTTTATGGCATTGAATAAGTAAATTAAGTCAGGTAGAATTGTTTTTTTTTTTTTTATTATATTGACTTGGCCTACCCATGAGCAACTGACATTTTCCCATGTACTTAAACCTGCTTTATTTGTGTAAAAAGTGTATGTAATTGTGTTCATATAGTTTCTGTGTTTGTATTGGTAGGAAAATTCCCAAATGTTTTATATTTCTACAGTTCCTTTAAGTGGAAATTGTCTTTGTATCTCTTCTGATGAACTTTCTTAATAACATATAGAAATGCCAATTATTTATGTGAGTTTATTTTATTTATATCATGCAACTTTGCTAAAGTTTTTACTTATTTCTTGTAGTTTTTTAATTGACTCTCAGAGATTCTCTAAGTACACCATCATATAATCTCCAAAGAGTGATAGTTTTGTTTCCTCATTGCCTATTCTATCTCCTTCAATTTATTTTTTTTTCTCTTATACTTATAGCTAAAGCTGATATTTCTAGTACAATATTGAATGATGGTGACAATGGGCATTCTTTTTTCACCCTGGATCTTTTTGTGGATGCTTCTAGCTTATCCCCATTACATATAATGTTTCCTGATGGTTTTAGATAGATGTTACTTATCATTTTAAGGAAGACTTCATTGATTCCTATGCCCTTCCAGTGTTTTTTGTTTTTTGTTTTTTGGTTTTTTTTTTGCTTTTTGGAGGGCAATTGGGGTTAAGTGACTTGCCCAAAGTCACATGGCTAATAAGTATGTCAAGTGTCTGAGGCCAGATTTGAATGCAGGTCCTCCTAACTCCAGGGTCAGTGCTCTATTCAATGCACCACCTAGCCACCCCACCTTCCAGTGTTTTTTAGTATGAATGGGTGCTTTATTTAAAAAAAAAAATAAAAGTTTTTTTTCAGCATCTTTAAGATAATCATATATGATTCTATTAATTTTATTGTTGATATGGTCAATTATACTGAGAGTTATTCTAATACTGAACCAGCCCTGAATTCCTGGTATAAATCTACTGAGTCAGTGTGTACTGTCCTTAGAATAAGTTGCTGTAATCTCTTGGCTAATATTTTATTTATTAAAATGTTTACATCTATATTCATTAGGGAACTTGGTCCATAATTTTCTTTTTCAGTTTAAACTTTCCCTGTCTAGGTAGCAGAACTATATTTGTATCATAAAAAGAATTTGGTAGAACTTTGCCTAGTTTTCCAATTAATATATATAGTATTAGAATTATTTGTCACTTAAACATTTGATAGAATTCACTTGTAAATCCATCTATAAATCCATTCACATTTTTTCTTCGAGGTTTTTCATGTAGCTACTCTGATTTCACTTTTTTTTCTTCTGAGTTCATGTTTTGATCTTCCCTATCACCACTGTAACTTTAAATGGTAAGGTTCTTTTTGTTTTCATTGTTGTTTGATCGTTTTCATAACTTATTTCTTGACTTTTAACTTTCTGTTAAAGTTGCACTCTGTTTCCAAGGTAGAGGGTTCACTCTCCCAAACTTCACATCTGTGTGTGTGTGTGTGTGTGTGTGTGTGTGTGTTTGTGTCTGTGTGTCTGTATGTCTGTGTCTGTGTCTGTGTTCTTCTATTTTCAGAGCTAGTTTTGGGGATATTTAAGTTTTTCAGTACTTCTCAGGTAATATACTCTACGGAGATGTATTGCCACTGTTGTTCTGGCCTGTGTCCTGATGTATTAGTGACCATGAGCACCCAACCCATTTCTTTTGAACTAGAGACCTTTCTCATGCTAGTGCTTTTTCTTTCCCTGGGATTGCCACCTGGCCCCACATATGAGTAGTGCAATTGGGTACTGCTCCAAGTTCCCCCAAAGGATCCCTTGTAATCTCCTTCTGACCAGCTGATTGACCACCTTACCATCTATGGTCTTAGAACTCCAGAAGCCTCTGTTGAAGCCAGTTCCATCTTCCTCAATGCCTGCTGCTGGCTTCTAGTGGCCACAAAGTGTGCTGCACTAAACTCCATTATTACTCTAGTGAGTTACAAATTTTGTGCTTATTTTCTAAAATTTTGGGGGCTGGGAAATTGTTTTGTCCCCATCTTTTTATTGGTTTTACTGTTATAGAATTAATTTTTGTGGTGTTATTTTAATATTTTGTGGTGGTTTTTTGCAGAGAAATTTTAGAGAGCTCAAGTGAAACCCCTGCCTTACTCCTCCATCTTGATCTCCCCCTTTCCTCTCTTTGTAAAAATTTTTTTTTCTTTAAGAAGGTAGTTATTCCCTTGTTATTTCTTTTTATAACTAATGCCAAATTCAAAATGATTAGCTAAATTAAGGCATCAGACAGGAAATAGAGCCTGATAAACAGAAATAGTATAATAATTAGAGATTCATTTTTCACTGTCATTTTCCACATTCTATACTTAGTTTACTGAATATAAAATAGCAATTTGAACTCTTCTGTTACTGAAAATTTTGCTCTATTACCCTGAGTTTCTTCATCTGTATCTGAAAGTATTACTTCTCATTCATTAAGAAGAGCAAAAGGTTCTGTGGCTAAGTATAGCAAAAACCTTTAAAAATCTTTTAGTGTATATTTTTTTATTTCCTTGAGGTCATTTAAAATGATCTTGAATAAAATTATGACTACATGTTACAACTTGAAATTCAGCCAAAATGTAAATGAGTGCACATTTCATTTCAGGCATCAATCTACTTTCAAGTGCTGATGATTTGGAAACTGATAATGAGCTCGATGACTGTCTGGAACAAGATGGAATACATAAAATATTTTGAAAAAAATTCTGTTCATTACTTAAAAAAAAGCCTTGTGCCTCCCACACTGCCCAACTAACTGTAATTTCAGGAATCTTCCAAATAGAAATGGCAGTTCGCCAGAACAAAGATCTCTTTCCAGTCCAGGAAAATAAAAGTAAACTCTGTTTCCTTGGTGCACTTGAAAGTACAAAATGACACAAGAAGCAAAAAAGGGAAGAGAACGAAGTATCTTACATCCTATTTTCATGAAATCTATTTTCAAGCTTTCTTGGAGAAGAAGATATATGTGCCTACTCAAACACACAAAAGACTAATAAGGCACATTAAAAAAGTAATGATAGCATCACATTTTATATTTTTAGGAATTATAACAATAGAAAGTATCTCAAATGGAGTAATACTAGTTTACATTTCCACAGTTTAAAATTTTTGAAAGGATTTTCTTCACAACAGTAAAATGAGGTGGATTACATAATTATTATCTTTAAGAATATTTAATATTTTATAGTTGTATTTAATGACTACTTCTTAAGACCAAATGAAGCTCAGAAAAGTGAATCAATCTATAAAAAAGTATTAATTAAGTGACTCCTATGCAACTAATCCTCTGTTAACTATTGAGGATAAAAATAAAAATACCCAACACTCCAATCTCTTTATGAGATCTTCACATCTTTGTCACCAAAAAGACCTAGTAAATGGAATAAGAGAGAAAAGGCATGTAATTGGCTCATAGTTACATGCAAGGATATGAATATATGAATGTATTTTTTGGGAAAAATTTCCACCATAATAATAGTCTACATTTATATGGCATTTTAAGTTGGTAAAGCAAGTTACAGACATTATCTCATGATTCTCAGAACAACCCTGTGAGATTATTGCACTCATTTCTTAGAAAGGAGAACTGATACTAAAGCTATCTATATGATTTATCAAGTTTAAATATGTCTATTAAAAGTTAGTGGCAGATTTCAAAACCAGGTCTTCATGACTACACATATAGCACTCTATTTGATACTTACTGATGACTCTTAAGTAGAAATAGGTCCTCCAATGACCATAGAACCCTCATGATATACATATCAACCTCTGTCAATTTAAAGAGAAGTATTAGAAAACAAAAGTCAAGTTACAGATTAAGGTTACAGTAAAAAAACAACAACAACAACAACAACAAAACACGATCATCTGAATACATCAAATACAATCTAGCCTTTCAGAATTCTTTAGGCTATGTGCAAAAACAATGATTTTTAGAAGCAGGAGCTATGTTATGTGTTAACATACATCACAGCAGTAGAAACTAAAGGGTTGTGTATAATTTTTTTAAATAAACATTTTATGAAGTCTATTCTAATTTGGTTTATTTTATTTTGAATATTAATATTTTTATTTTGAATAATCATATTTATTTTGAATCTCTTTATTTTGTAATACTAAAATTTTAGCCGCCATTCTTGTACCCAGTCTCCTCCTCCCCCCACAACCTCCACTAATGGATATGGATGTGTTCACTGTGCCATTCCTGACCTGGACCATACCTTTATTCATCTGAAAAGGAAGCTTAGTCAAATAGAAAAAGTGATAGACTTGAAGTCCAGAATTGAAGCTGAAATTTTGTTTCAAATACTTATCTCAACATTGACTAGGGATGTGACCATAGGGAAATCTCTGTTTTTCCATTTTCTCATTTGTGAAATGTAGTTAATAACATTTGCAAGAATTGACATGAGTACTCTTGAAATTGTCAAGTGCTATATAAATGAGTTGCTATTTTTGTTGCATTTTTAGTTTGTCACAAATGAGTTTTCCATGGATTAGATGATCTTAATTTTCCAATGAAAAATGTAGAAAAGGAAACAAAAAAAAATTTAAAGGGTTTTTTCGAACAACTTGAGAAAATCTCACTTGAAAATACTGTATTATATAATCTTCAGGGTAAGAATATGTTACTGAAGATGATATGAAAAAAAAAAACACAAGCTATGACCTTATCCCTGATTTGCAATTTCATTAATTGGCAGATCAATCAACCAATAAACATTTATTAAGCACTTACTGTGTACTTGACAATTATGATAACCATTGGAGACAGAAAAAGGAAGAAAAGAGTACATATAACTATATACAAAATACCTGCAACAGATAACGAGTTAACTTTGGGAGAGGAGACAAATGCAGATGGGGCATATGTGAAGGGCTTCATACAGAGATATTCAAAGAGGACAGGAAAAAGAGGAATATGGATTATCAGATACAAAGACCCAGATGCTAGAGAAGGAATGTCTTCTGTGTAGAATTTCTACCACAAAGATAATTTGTATAGGTATTTGTTACCAAATTAGGACAGCACCTTCTCTGACAAATAGTTCTATATATTGGGCTGAATCTTTCTCTGGTAAAATGAATATATAAATCCTTAAATGTAGCCAGAACATGGGGTGCTGAGTGGGAATGAGCACAGAATAAGAGATAGACTAAAATAGACTAAGAAACATCAGTGATTCTGAAAGTGGTAGGGGCAAAATCTGAATTTTTGCCTGGGACACTGAGAGACTCCCATTCCATAATAACTAAACGTAGAATTTCAATGAGTAAATCAACCAAGTCACAACTTCAGTTTTATAGTAAGTGTTAAAATAAATGTTAAATAAATTATAACCCTTCTTATCTTAAGCAGATAAGAACACTTTTCTATTGAATTAATAAATAATACTTTTTACAGGAAGCAGAAAAAAAGTGATTTTGATCAACTGGAGTGATATTAGACAACATGTTTTGTTTTGTTTTTCAAATGTCCTTTAGAAATTTAATCAAATTCTACATTCTACACAGTCAGATCAGGCTGATGAGTTTTGAGCCAATGAAGAGGAAATGATGTTCCAGCTAAACTCCGTAAGAAGAAATATATTGTAAAAGGAAAGAGGCAGAAGCTAAGGACTTCATTTTGGTCTGGTTCTTTCCTCAACCCTTGACTGGTGTGAGGCCTCATTAATTTTAAATGTTGGAAGAACTTCTCAGATTCCTAGGTCACTAGATCAGTTGATGACAGTGTCAAGAGTTAAAGACAGATTGAACAAAGCTTTAAGATTCTACAAAGAATTCATTTAGAAGAGCAACACTGAATTAAGAAGACATTTCTAAGAACTGAGTTACCCCTTTTCCACCTGTTTTCTTTAATCCTGAACTCACTTTCCCCTGCACTTTGTGGAAGATTATATAACATATTTTTGGCAGACAGATCTTTTAACTTTTGTAATACTTTTAGGAGGTGGCAGGTGAATTATTAATTCTATTTTGCTTTAGAGGTCTAAATTATCTTGTCAGTTTTCATTTACAATTCCTTGAAATATGATTTCTAAGTCCATTTATATATTATGAAGTTCATCAAGGCCATTGATTTTTTTTAATTATTTCCCACAAATTTATTTTGAAGTCAGTTGCTTTTCCTGTGAGATATTTCACCTTTTGTCCATTTTTTTTGTTGATTTGAATTTGTTTTATTGCTTCTTGATGTCTCATGGAGTTATTGGCTTGTGCCAGTCCAATTATCATTTTTAAATATCTGAGCTGTTTTAATAATATTATATTTTCCCCAATTTCAAGAAAACTATAAAAACATTTACTTTAAATTATTTTTCTTATTTTAAATTCCCTTTCTTCTCCCTCTATCCTCACTGAAAGTGTAAATAATTTGATATAGGTTTTAAATGTGCAATCATGCAAAATATATTTCCATATTAGTCATTTTATAAAAGAAAAGACAGATAAAAAAAAACATGAAATAATAAAGGAAATGTAAAACAGACTGTTTTGGCCTGGATTCAGACTCCTTCAATTCTTTTTTTTTTTTCTTTTCGGGAGGGAGGTAGTATTTTTTCTTCCTGAGTCTTTTGGAATTGTCTCGGATCATTGTATTACTAAGAATGGCTAAGTCATTCACACTTGATCATCTTAAAATAATTGCTGTTGTTGTGTACAATGTTCTCCTCATGTCACTCTGCATCAGTTAAAGCAACTCTTTCCATGGTTTTCTAAAACCATTTTGCTCATCATTTCTTACATATATATATATATATATATATATATATATATATGTATGTATATATGTGTGTGTGTGTGTGTGTGTGTGTGTGTGTATACACACAATATACATACATATATTGCTCTTTGGAGAGGGAAAGGTAAGGCATTTGGGGTTAAGTGACTTATTCAAGGTCACATAGCTAGTTTTGTGTTAAGTGTCTGAGGCTGGATTTGAACTCAGGTCCTCCTGACTCCAGGGCCAGTTCTCTATTCACTGTGCCACCTAGCCGTCCCTACAACAAATATTTTTGTACAAATATATTCTTTTCCTTTTTTGTTATCTCTATGGGGTACAGATCTAGTGGTGGTAGCTCTGGGTCAAAGAGTATGCAAAGTTTTATAACACTTTGGGCAAAATTCCAAATTGCTTTCCAGAATAATTGTATCAATTCACAGCTCCACCAAAATGCATTAGTGTTCCAATCCCCAACATTTATCATTGTCCTTTTCTATCATATTAGTCAATCTGATAAATTTGAGGTGGTATCCCAGATTTATTTTATTTACATTTTTCTAATCAATAGTGATTTACAGCATTTTTTCATATGAATATAGATAGTTTTAATTTCTTCCTTCAATTTCTTCTTAATTTCAATTGGTGAATGACTTGCATTCTTATAAATTTGACTCAGTTCTCTGTATATTTTAAAAATGAGGCCTTTATCAGAGACACTGGTGGTAAAAATTGTTTCCCAGCTTTCTGCTTCCCTTCTAATCTTGATTGCATTAACTTAATTTGTGTAATTCTTAATGTAATCAAAATTATCCAGTCTGTACTTAATAAAGTTTTCCATCTCTTTTCCGACTATCAGTTCTTCTTTTCTCCATTGATCTGACTGGTACACTACTCCTTGTTCTTTTCATTTGTTTATGTTATCATTGATTATGTCTAAGCAATGTACCCATTTTGACCTTATTTGCTACAGGATAGGAGATATTGCTCTTTGCCTAGTTTCTGCCATACTGTTTTCCAGTTTTGCCAACAGTTTTTGTCAAATAGTGAGTTCTTATCACAGAAGTTGGAGTCTTTGGGTTTCTCAAAAAGTAGATTACAATGGTCTGTGTACCTAACCTATTCAATAATTTCTAATCAGTAGTGATCTAGAGCATTTTTATATGATCAAGCAGAAACAATTTCCATAAAGGAATATATGTGTATACATACAGACACACATATATGCATGGTCCTTTAATCTTATCCAATTGTCCACAAATATTTATTAAGGGCCTACTATGTGCTAATCAATATTCTGTGTTCTGGAGGGAAGCAAAGAGAGGCAAAAAGAACCCCAAGATGCTTACCATATTATGAGGGTGACATCATGCAATGTACAAAGAAAATACATATAAGATAAATTAGAGGAAATATAAAATAAAATACTTTAGCACTCTTGTGTTACCAGAAAGGTTTCTTGTACATGATTGGCATTTTGCCTGAGATTTGAAGAAAAGAAGAGAATTCAAGAGTTAGACTTCAGTTGGCTATGAATACAAGGCATTAAAGGCATCTAACAAATATGTTTCAAGTCAGGAAGAAGAGTGTCCTATTGGAAGAAAAACAAAAATATTGTTGTCCCTTGGAGAAGACAAGTCTCTTCCAAATGTACATTTCTTAAATATTGGAGGTGCTACATAACTAGGCACATTCATTCACAGTTAAGGGCCTATGAAGTGAACCAGTCATTTTGCAAATCAATCGAAATTATGCCCAACAATAACACTAAAAAAACAGTGCATACAATTTTACCCAATAATATCACAATTAATCTTACAACATGACACAATTAAATACAGGGAAAACTCAGATTATTTTCAAGAAGCAATTACAAAGATGGTTTTGTGAGTAGAGATTGTGATATTAACTAAAAGCAAAGAAATGATAAGTGACATCTGAGGGTGGAATAAAGCTGGAGAAGTAGAGCGCCAGCCAATTTCTCTCAAAATTGCATTCAAAATAATTTAAAATGGTGTCTAAAGTCAAATACCAGAGTGTCCTAGCCAACAAAAGGTTGGGGTGAGACAATTTTCCAGCCCAAGTCAATGTATGTAACCAGAAGGAGAGGACTTTGGTGCTGATTTGGGGATGGCCTAGAATCTACTTGGCAGAAACACCAACTTATGGCAACAGCAGCAGAGATAAAGGGATCTCATAATTTGTCAGAAAGAGGCTCGGAGGACTCCTGTAGTAGCACTGGAAAAGTATAAGGAGCTGTTTAGCAACTTCAATGCCTATACCCACTTCTGGGTCACAGTTTTGGGAGAAGTCCTTGAAGTATAAAGGAATAGGGACACTGAGCAGTATCACTTGCTGTCCCAAGAAAACAGAGGACCTGAGAAGCATTATTGATTGCTATTATAATAGATAATGGACCATTTTGGTGTAACGACCAGAGCACAGATCAGGAAAGTAGTGATGACAAGGTCACAAGACCTTGAAAACACCAGGAATTTCAGACCTCCACACCTAACTCTGAAAACAGCAGTGCTAAAAAGCATGATTTGGAACAGTGCCTTTCACACCCTTGGCATAAAACATAACCCAGATTTAATATACATTCAAAGTCAGGAAATAGATTAGAATAATGAACAACCAAACAAAAAATAGAAATTGACCATAAAAAAATATTATAGTGACAGGACATATCTAAGACAAAATATTCAAAAAAAGGTGGCAAATCTTTTGAATATACAGTTTTACAATCCTTTGGGCATAGTTCCAAATTGTTTTCCATAATGGTTGAACTACTTCACACTTCACAAATAGTGAATTAGTGTCCCAATTTTTCCACATTCCCTTCTGGTCTTTGACATTTTCATTTCTAGTCATGCTAGGCAATCTAGGAGTGCAGTGATGTTACAGACTTGTTTTAATGTTCAATTTTTTTTTAAATTAGGAGTGATTTAGAGTATTTTGTCATGTGACTGTTGTTAACTTTGATTTCTTCTGAAAACTACCTATTTATATTATTTGACCATTTATCAACCAGAAAATGGCTAATCTTTTAAAATATATTTTGATCGATTCATTTTTATTTGAGAAATAAGCCCATCTGAATGGTCACTTGGTCCTCCTATGATCTGCAGGCCTGGAGCTTCTGAGGCAGCAAAATGGAAGACCCTGCCACCTCTGCTCCTCCACCATCTCTCATCCTGGAGCAGGGGCCAAAAAATACCCTTCCTTTCCAACAGAGTTCCACACTGATCTTTTACTTTTTTTTTGGCATTTATGGTTTGAAAAGTCTGGAAAAGCTGCTGGTGAATCACTCTCCTGAAGTCTGCTCAAGCTGCTGCTGTATCCCTGGGGCCAAAATTGCATTACTCATGCAGGACTGCACTCAGCTCCAAGTATGCTGCAGTGAACCCTTCCTGTTGGCCTGCCAGGCTGTGTTCAGCAGGAGATTTGTTCCTCTGCCACTTTGTGAGTTCTGTACCTCTAAAATTGGTTTAGAGTTATATTTTATATGTATTTGACATGTTTGTGGGGGAAGTCACAGAATTTACTGCTTTTACTCCTCCATCTTTGCTCTGCCCCACTGTTCTTTCTTTTATTAATGTATACATTAAGATATATATAGATATATATATAATATTTATAAAGACATGGATATAGATATAAATTTGATATAGATTAGATAGATATAGATGTGGATGGATATACGTATAGATATAGATGGATATAGATATAGATACATTCTACTTAGCACTACATTTCTGGTATCCTACAAGTTTTGGAATCTTATCTCATTGTAACTCTCTTTGATTAAATTTCTATTGATTGGAGAAATGTAAATTAAATAACTCTGAAGCACCACCTCAAACCCACCAGATTAACTAACATGATGGAAAATGGAAGTTATAAATCCTGGAAGGGTTGTGGAAAAAATAACTACCCTAACCCATTAGTTTTTTTTTTTTAATTTTATTAATATTTTAATTTCTTTAAATTAAATTTTATGTTTATTTTTATTTACAACATTCATTTCTATAAGATTTTGAGTTACAAATTTTCTCCCCATCTATCCCCTACCCACCACTCCCAAAACAGTGATTCCACTGAATGGCACCTCTCCCAATATTCTCTCTCCTATATCCTCTCCCATCTCCCCTCCAACTTTCTGGTAGGTCAAGATGCATCTCCATACCCCAGTTCCTGAATAATGTATTTTCTAGTTGCACATAAATAATGATAATAATAATCATAACAAAAATAACAATATTTAAAAAAAAACACTCGATTTTAAAACTTTGAATTCCAGATTCTTTCCCTTCTTCCCTCATCACCCACCCTTACTGGGAAGATAAGCAGTTGAATATAGCTTGTACATGTGTATTTAAACAAAACATTCCATAGTGGACATATTATGAAAGACTGATTATATTTTTCCTCTATGCTATCCTGCCCCCCACTTGTTCTATTTTCTATTTTAACCCTGTCCCTTTACAAAAGAGTTTGCTTCTAACTACCCCCTTGCCCCAATCTGACCTCCCTTTTATCATCCCCTTTCTTAAAACTTCCTCCCCACTTTCCTGTAGGGTAAGACACCCAATTGAGTGTGTGTGTTATTCCCTAAATTCAATGACAGTATGGTTGACCCATTCCCTTTTGCCTTCTTTTTCCCCTGCTTTGTAATAGTTTTCCCTTGCCTCTTTTATATGAGATAATTTATACTATTTTGTCTCTCCCTATGTCCTCTCATTATAGTCCTCTCTCACTTTTTAATTTTATTTTTTAAATATCATCCCTTCCTATTCAATTGATCTTGTGCCCTCTGTCTATTTACACCTGTACAAATATATGCACACACTCACATATGTATCCATATGTACATATACCTTCCTATGTAGACATATATGCATGTATGCATATACATACATACATACATACATACATACATACACATACACATTTATATTCCCTTCAACCAACCTAATATTGAGAAATGTTTCTTAAGTTACAATGATCATTTTTCCATGTAGGTATATAAATAATTTGATAAGTTCCTTATCATTTCTTTTCCATTTACATTCTCATGCTTCTGTTGTAACTTGTATTTGAATGTCAAATTTTCTATTCAACTCTGGTTTTTTCATCAAGAATGCTTGAAAGTCATCTATTTCATTGAATGAGCATATTTTTCCCTGAAACATTATACTCAGTTTTGCTGAATAGATTATTCTTGGTTTTAATTCTAGCTCTTTTGACCTCCAGAATATCATATTCCAAGCCCTTCAATCCCTCAGTGTAGAAGCTGCCAAATATTGTGTTTTCCTGATTGTGTTTCCATGATATTCAAATTGTTTCTTCTTAGCTGCTTGAAATATTTTCTCCTTGATCTAGGAACTATGGAAATGGCTATAATCATCCCAAGAGTTTTCTTTTGGGGATCTTTTTCAAGAATTTATCAGTGAATACTTTCAATTTCTATTTTGCCCTCTGGGTCTAAAATATTAGGGTAATTTTTCTTGAGCATTTCTTAGAGGATGATTTCTAGGTTCTTTTTTGTTTGTTTGTTTTGTTTGCTTGCTTGCTTTTTGGAGGGGGGAAGGCAGAGCAATTGAGATCAAGTGACTTTCCCAAGATCACATGACTAGTAAGTGTTAAGTGTTGGAGGCCAGATTTGAACTCAGGTCCTCTTGACTCCAGAACTGGTGTTCTATTCACTGTTCCTCCTAGCTGCCACTGATTTGTAGGTTCTGTTTTTTTATCATGGCTTTCAGGTAGTCCAATAATATTTAAATTTTCTTTCCTGGATCTATTTCCCAGGTCAGTGGTTTTTCCAATGAGATATTTCCCATTGCCTTCTATTTTTTTTTCCATTTCTTTGGATCTGTTAGTAGTAGTTGAGTTCTCATAAAGTCATTAGCTTCCATTTGCTCCAATCTAATTCTGAAGGAATTATTCTCTTCAGTGAGCTTTTGAAATTCTTTTTCATCTGGCAAATTCAGCTTTTTAAGGCATTCTTTTCCTCATTGGCTTTATTGGTCTTTTTTGCCATTTGAGTTAGTCTATTTTTAAGGTGTTATTTTCTTCAGTCAAGTTGTTGATTCTCTTTTCATGATTTTCTTGCATCATTTTCATTTTTCTTTCTAATTTTTCCTCCACTTCTCTTACTTGATTTTCAAAATCCTTCTTGAGCTTCTCCATGGCCTGTAACCAATTCATATTTTTCTTGGAAACTTTTGGTGCAGGGTTTCTGAATTTGTTGTCTTCCTTCCATTCCATGCTTTGATCATTCTTGTCACCAGGAATTGAATCTAAGGTTTGATTTCTATGCTTGCTTTCCTTCCTTTGCTAGCTCATGTTGCTACTCAATTATTTGACTTTTGAGTTCTTTGCCACAGCAGAACTCAGCTTCCAGATAGTAGAACTTTGGCCCAAATCACTGGGGTTTTTGCAGCTTCTGGAGCTATCAGTTGGGTGCCCTCCCTGCTGCCTCCACAAGTGCTGGCTCACTGGTTTCACCCCTCAGGACCACCACCCAAGATCATGATCCAGATCCAGGCAGGTAAAAGCAAGAGTGATTACCCTCTCAATGATTGCTTTGTCCCCCTATGATCTGCAGGCAAGGAGCTCTGAAGCAGCCATGTGGAGGTGGATGCATAGCCACCATGCCTTTACCCCTTCTCACTCTGGGGACAGAGGCCAGACTGTCTTCTGCCACCACCCCCTCCCCAATTCCAGAAGAGATTCACATTGACCTTTTATTTGTGTTTGGCATTTATGGGCTGATAGTTCTGGGAACTGCCATAGCTGCTGGTGATCCACTCTCCTGAAGTCCTTTTCTAGCTGCTTCTGGTCAGGGCTTCCCTGGGGTTAAAATCACTGGCTCACACACAGCTGGGCTCAACTCTGAGCACACTATGATGGATCCTTCCTGTTGGCCTTCCTGGGTGCCTTCAGTGGGAGATTTGTTTCTCTGTACCTCTAAAATTTGTTTAGAGTCATATTTTATAGGTATTTGAGGTGGTTATACGGGGAGCTTGCAGAGTTTTCCTCTTTCTATGCCACCATCTTGGCTCTGCCCCCCCAACCCACTGTTGGTGAACTTGTGAACTGTTCCAACCATTCTAAAGAATAATTTGAGGCACTGTCCAAGTTCACATACTCTTTGACTCAGCAATGACACGACTAATAGCAAATCCCAAAGTCATGCAAGGAAAGGGAAATTGATCCATAGGCAGAAAAACATTTATTGCAGTTCTTTTTTGTTTTGGCAAAAAATGAAATTGAGGGGATACTTACTAATTGGTTAAAGACTGAACAAGTTGTACTCTATGAATGTGATGGGGAAAAACAGGAATATGATTATGTCATAATACTCTTGTGCTTTATGAAAATTATGAAGGGGATGGTTTGAGAAAATCCTAGATGAATTGATATAAAGTGAATTGAGTAGAACAAGATGAACATTGTGCAGTCACAACAATATTTTTATAATGATCAACTGTGAAACACTTAGCTACTCTGATTTGATGTTTTTTCTTTTTTATAATTTTTTAAAAATTAAATTTGTTTATTTACTTTTAGTTTACAACATTCAGTTTCACAGTTCCTTGACTTTCAGATTTTCTCCCCTTCCATTCCCTCCCCCCCCCACCATCATGGCAGTGTGCACTCAGATACAGGATCTACAAATATCTTTCCATTAATCATTAGTCAGGTTGTAAAGAAGGATCATAAGTGATGGAGTTCTGATCTGGTATATTGATCCAACAATTACAAAGGATTAATGGCAAAAAAAAGCAATGACCACCTCCTGTAATGTCAAGCAAAGGCAACTTCCAAGGTTCAGAATACCAGCATAGTAACTCTAGTTTATTCAGTGACAAATTAAGGCAAGAACATTCAAAGAACAGAAAAAATAAAAATACAGTGTAACTCATTCATTTCACAAGTTTCAAAGTAGCTCACTCGTGGGAAGTACATTCATTTAGTCAGTCACCCAAAGACTCTTTTCTCAAATGGAGATTAGCTTCCAATTATAAACAAAGTACATTCATTTGGTCAGTCACAGAGAACAAAAATCAAATGTTTCCCATCCCTGGATCACAACTGAATTACAATACCATCCATTAATGCCAAGCACTTTCTCAAAAGGGGCAGGAGAGCATAAAAGGCCATCCACCATTAAGCTACAACAAGGTTAAGATAGTATCATAGCATTTAATACTCAAGAAAAGTTCTTTTCTTCACCTTTACTTGATGCAAGTTCTCAAAAATATCTATTCCAATATACATTGCCAGTATCCTCATTAATTCACTCTCTGCCTGCAGAACCATCCCAGAACCTCTGAAAACATCAGCAAGACCCTCTTCCAGGAATTCTGTAAACATCCAACAAGAAAATCCTCCTTCAGGTCTCCTGAATCAACAGAAAGTTTCCAGGACCTCTACAACAGCAGCACTGTCCTTCACCAGCAGATGATTGTGGCAAAACAACATCAAAACAGACAGACAGAATACTGGCGTCACAGCCATGCCTCCTCAGTCCTTGGCAGCTCTGGGTGGCAGTTCTCAAAAGTCCTGGGCAATTCCAACTGGCCCTCAGCAATCTCTCAGCAACTCTGGCCCCCAGCAATTCTCTTCTCTCTCTGTCTACATGATACTGTTCCCCAAAAGTCTTTCTGTCCTGTCTCTGCTTGGGCCTTCTCTCTGCTTGGGCTTCTCTCTATATCCATGGCATCATCTCCTCCCAGTTCAGCCCTCTCTCTTCATGTCAACAAATCCATCCCACAAGTGGGATTCACAAGCTCTGGGTTTTAACACTAACCCTGAAAACCAAGACAATGCAGGAGGATCTTTAAATTCCATTACCATTACAGCTACACAGGGAGAAATGATGAGCATATATTGAAAAATCCTTTTTTTTTCTTTTTTAAACTTTTTTTTTATTTTACAAAATGGCTAATATGGAAAAGTTTTACATGAAAGATAAAAATATAATTGGCCTTCAAATATCCATTTAAAATATAAAGAAGAGAGTCAAATGAAATTCAGAAGGTAATACAGTCAATTGGGAAAGTTTTGATACTGTTTCAAATTTACTGTTCACTTAGAGCAGTGGTTTTCAACCTTCCTAATGCCATGACCCCTTTAATACTTATATGTGGAAGTATCTGCATGTGGGCAAACCTGCCTGAAGACAGATAGAGGAGTGGTGTCTTGCTTCCTAAGACAATCAGAAATATGTTTTCAAATTGTCTTAGGCAACCCCTGTGACCCCTGTGAAAGGGTCGTTTGACCCCCAAAGGGGTTGTGACCCACAGGTTGAGAGCTGCTGACTTACAGTATAAAACAGAAAATTAGATTTTCATATATATAATCCTCTTCCTCTTTTTATATATTTATTTTTTTCATGTTTATTAATTTTATCAGAATATACTATTAAAATTCATAATAAATTCTTGTGAATATATAAAATACCATAATTTCATATGAATATATGCATTTTACAGAAGGAGAGAGGACATTAAATTCCCCTTGTTCAGACTCATGAATTAAAAGAAGGAGAAAAGAAATTAAAATGTATTCAAGCTCACAAGTGCAATGGTGAATAGAAGGTTTAGCACAACAGTTCCCAGATTCAAAACGATTCTTGTAAACGCTGCTGGCAACCCTGCCCCACACTGGTCAATAGCTTGTCTAGTCTTCATTCTTATTTCTCGTGAAGTTTTTATCTTGTCCCTTGACATTGTTGTTTGTCCTGCCCATCCTAAGCAGAAAGAAGAGAAATAGGCATGCTAACAGGCACATACACATCAGATATAGTCCTCATTATTTTCCATATTATGTGCCTTCTTTAATATCTCCCTCTCCCACCAGGTAAGGAAGCAGTATTCTTTGCCTCATTCTAGTATATAAATTTTTTTTTGTTTCCTCTTTGTGAATCATTTTTTTGTGTCTTAAGTATAGGGAGGACAGGATGCATTCTCTTCTAGTACATGTGCACAACAATTGTTAAGTTAAAGGAAACAGTCTTTACTGAAAAAAAAAAAAGTCCATTTCCACAAATTATGGTCAGGCATTCTCTGACTTCAGACACAAATATGCTTAAAATTCTCGGTACAAATAATTTAATTAATTCATTCTAACTGTTGTAATTGGCTTAAAAATCAACAGTTGATGATATATCATGTCCCCTGTGTAAGAACCACTATTCAAAAGTGTAAATATTTTCATTTCATCAACTTTATACTTTAATATCTTATTGAGAACATTTGAAAGGCCTGAGGTACTGGGTAAATTTTATATTTTTTGGGAAATTTGGGAAAATTTACATATCTTGTTTTCTTAAATTTTATTTCTATCTGAGACAAAAATTTAAAAAAACAGCTCAGTTTGGAATTGGTTTTACTTTTCTCCCTATTTTCATGTATTAAAGTCCACAAAGACGAACAAAGATCCATAAAGAAGGATAACTACCAAGAGGTTGAAAGATATAATGTATAAGTAGATATGCTGTTATTAATTCAGAATTATTATCCATTGAAAAACAGTAAATTTATAATGATGTTTTTGGTTTATTGATTTTCCCTAGATACATGAAGTACAAGGGAATTATCACAAATTATTTATTAGTGGCTGATACATAAAGAAGCACAGCTAGGTGGCACAATAGATAGAGCATCTGTCCTTGAGTAAGAAATACTCATCTTCCTGAGGTCAAATTTGGTTTCCAAGACTTATTAGCTGTGTGATCCTGGGCAAGTCTCATAACCCTATTTGCCTGGAGAAGTAGATGGCAAACCACTCCAGTATCCTTTCCAAGAAAACCCCAAGTAGGGACACGAATAGTCAGACATAACTGAAAAAATTGAAAAACATCAACAAAAATAAACAAAGGATATTGTTTCATATTCAAAGGAAGTGTTTATTATGCATATAGTAATGTGTGTTGAGTATTCTCTAGAGTAGTTCTCATGGCATTTGATATTTCAAAAATATTCGTAATATTCATAACCTTCTTGAAAAAATAACCAAATAGGGAATTTCAATCTAATTTGTTTTTATCCTATAAATTATTGGCAGCCCTAAATTTTCTTCTCACATGGTATTTAGTTTTTCTTACGCTTAACTATTTTATTATTTCAACCTAATCTTAACGTTGCCACAGGAGTATAAGATTAATGAATATGACAGATTTAGTGATGAAACTTGGTTATTGCTGAAGGCACAAGACAGACAATAGAAGAAGAGGCAAGTGACACAAGTTGAATAAAAGATACTTTGGGGTAAATGTCAGGTGCAAAGTAGGCTGAGTAGCTAAGTGGAAAGAAAAAGAGGAAGAGAAATTATGCAATAGAAGTTCAAATGGGACAAAGTATTATCAAGCCCAAAAAGAATATTGTGGTAGCAACAATATTCCTCAAAATCCCTCAAACAAGTTTGGATATTTTTTTCCTTAGATGGCATCAAAACTATCTCCTTGATTTAGTGTGTTCTGAGCATGAAAGACATACATTGTTGGAAGCATTCCTCAGTAACCTCCATACAAAGAAGTCACTAAGAGACTCAGGTGTGTTCTGCAATCCTTGATAGACAATATAGGCAAGGGAATTTCACTCAGGTGAATTAACTCAATAGCAATCCTTTTTAATTATCCTTCTCTTGCTATGGCTTAGTAAATTGCTCTTTGATAACTGTTGAATGATCTTTGAATGTCCCATTTTCTAGCAATTTCTAGCACTATATCTGAACTATCAGGTGATTTCTCTTAATCAGTCTCAAACTAGAATAATTGACATTGTCATTCAAGATTGGAACATAATAATGACCTGAACTGGAAAATGAACAATACAAAGGAGAATGTGTCTGGATTGGCCTTTATACTTCCAGTTGTTCTTTTAGTAATTGCCCATGAACCCATCCAAACACCCTCCTTCCCCGTGAAATAACAGAGTAAAGAGCCCGTGCTCATCCATCAAGGAAAAACTGCTCTAAGAATCTCTTGCATTTAAAAAAAAATGCACCTTGAAGATAATTTTGGTAAACTGTACTTTATTATGTCTCCTTCATTTTTTACTAGAAGTTATCCTCACAATGAAGTTTACCTTTATTTCAATCAGAAGTGATTAAATATGGGGGACTGAAAGGTACTTTCTTCCTTACTCTTTATGGGGGGGAGGAACAACAAGCAGTTGTACTCCTCCGTTAGTTGTACTAGATGTTTTGTCATCATTACCCAATTGACTATTGTAAGGCCAAGTGAAAGAAATTCCCTTCTAGATTTAAAAGTCCTGTTGGGTTTTAAATGAATTTCTAGAAATGGCTGTGTATCTGAATAAGCAGTCCTTAAGAACATAAATTGTAAATGGACTTAGAAGTAATGTAATGAATGGCAAGAAGGCTCCCAACAATAAGAGATTGCAAATTAAGCATATCATTGTGATTTTCAGATTGTCAAACAACCTTAGTGAACAAACTATTTGAGTTTTGTTTGTTTTAATTTCATATTCAAGAGACCACCCAGAACATCCTCATTAACTTTGTTGAGACTCTTTGGCATAAACCTTCTAGGGAGGTAGCTGAAAAGAAAATTTAACTCTCTCCAGAAGCTCTGAGGCAGTTATTGAATTGAGGATATGGACTCACATATTATATGCTAGTTAATTTGTTGAAGATATTCAGAGGTGATGTATCAGCTTAAAAACATTCCTCTCTTAACCCCTAAATATGAACTGTGTACTATAAATCTCTCCCTTGGGGATTTCTAGGGATAGTCCTGATTGAGTTCAGGCCCAAAGCCTGAACACTCTCTTACCCAGCATGAATAGTTACAGATTCAAAATGGCAAATAGAAGATTGGTACAAGCCTTGAAAACTCTGACGTTGGTGATTTTTTTGTTGTTGTTTTGTTTTGTTTTGTTTGCTTTGTGGCTTTGCCTGAGCATGTGTGGAGATCCTCAGCCAGACAAGTATTGGTGGTAATATTGTAAAATCAACATGACCAGAGCTCCTGGGTCCCTCATCAGTGGGTAAAATGAAAGAAAGAGGAATTTCTGCTTTGGACCAAATGACTGCTGAAATGAAAACAAACCGATGCTATGACACATTTGGTCAAAATCTTTTGGGATTCCCTGATCCACCCTGTGTATCTGTTTCTGATCTTATCAACTATGGTAGACCAGTCAAAGGTCATGACACTCTGAACTGAAGCATCAGCAAAGGAGGTCAGAGTCTTCCTCAACAATCAGAGAACAAGCTCAGGCTTGTGCTCTGGCATATGACAGCATTCTGTTCCAGCATAAGACAGAAGAGTGCAAGTCCTGGTTATGTAAATTATGCTGCTCCCATACAGCTGGTTCTAATAGAGCAGGTAGTAAGGCTGATATGGGCCTCAGTTCCACTTCCTGGAACAATGACATCCCAATGATAAAAGAGTGGGCACTGGTATGTGCAGTGTCAAAAGACAGTTCCTCTTTAACCCATTGCTCACTGTAGCATAAAAAAAAATAAAAGATTTCCGTATTGCTTTCAGTAAAGCACCCAGTTATCATAGCATTGTTGCTTCTTGGTTTTCAAAGAGGATCAATGACATTGGGAAAGTGGCTTCATGACTTACAATTACATTTTGATCAAGTGTGGGCTACATTTAGTAGTTTTGCAGGCCTCACATTGACCTGGCCTGTAAGTTTGATACCACTGCTCTAGAAAACCTTAAAGAGCTTATTACAAAACGTGGAGAGTGCTAGGAGCCATAGCCAAATCCAGGGTGGGAAACCTGCAGCCTAGAGGCCACATGCAGCCCTCTAGGTCCTCAAATGTGGCCCTTTGATTTTATAGATTCAGTCAAAGGACCACACTTGAATCCCTAAAGGATCCCATATGGCCTTGAGGCTCCAGGTTTCCCACCACTGTGCCCTAACCTCTACTGTCAAGTAAATTAGATTAATTTGTCCTTAGAAGATATTAAAATGATCTGTAAGACAAGGCTGATTCAGGAAACTAAAGACTCAAATTGTTAACATAACTTCCTGGTAGCCTGAAGGCAAAGGAGGTAGATAGAATTGTAAGGTTCTACTTATGCTAAACAGGTGAGTAACAATGAGAAACTGGCAAGTGAGACTCACTCAGGTGAATCAACTGAATTATCCTCAATGCTTATTCTTTTTAAATATCTTTTTAACCTTGGCTAAGAAAATCACTGTTTGATTAAATACTGAATGACTTAGGATTGTGTCATTTTGCTCCAGTATGATCTCTAAATCATGCGGAGATTGGCCTGAGTCATGGACAACCCAGTAGATGTCATAGCTTAAATATCATGTTGTCCGAGAAGCTATTTTAGATAGAGACTGACATCCAGCATACTGAAGTGACCTTTCAAAGACAGACAGCTAATTATTACATAGCCTAGACTTGAACCCCAAACTGAATGAAAAAATATATAGAGAAGCTTGTTGAGAATAACCCAGGAGATGAAACTGCAAATAATGGCTACTATATTCCTTATATAGAATAATATGATTAAATGAATGAAAAGATACAAACAAATGAAAAAAGGAAAATACCTTGTTATTATCATGGTGCTAGTGGCGGGGGTGGAGGTGATAGTGTTTTTGTTGTTGTTAATTTTAAGGTTAATTTAGAAAGAGAAAATTTAGCCATTAAACGAACAAGTTCCAGAGATTTATAATTAAGAAAAGGAGTAAAGTCAACAACTTCACATTGTCTGTAGTTACATGGGCATATGAAAAATGCAGAACATTGCTTACAAAGTGATTCTAATTCTATGCACACTTCTGCTATTCCTTTTTAATTTCCTACATTTCATTCTAGAGATGAAAATGCATTTAGCATGTATTTTAGTGCACCAAACTGTAAATTAACTCATAAAACTTGAGAAGAGTATAATGACCAACATAAATGTCCAGTTGTTTAAATACTGAATTTATTAGTCATGATATACTACATTACTTCCTGATCAAAGATGTGTGGACCTAGAAATCCCTAATAAAACCAACAGCTCGTTAATATTCTCCCTTTTTTAATATTTATGTGCTCACTGGGCGATAATAATGAATCAATGACTGCTTCTTTTTATCATGTTTATCTTTTAACTCCTCTCCCATACTTTTATGTTTATGAAAATTTCTTCATTTTATGGAATTTTAAAATGCTTTATGGTACTACAATGAAATATATGGTAATCAGTTATGTTTTCCTTGAACTATGTATTTAAATAGAAATTTTTAAAAATCCTTTTTGTGATATGAACGCAACTTTAATAGAAGATTAATTGTTAGATATCAATAATATTATCTAGTGCTATTCAATGAAGTAAAATATCATTAACTTCATTAAATCATAGCATTGACTTTTCATTTTTACCATATATCTTACAGTTTATGTTTTGTTTCCTATAGTTTTATGGAGTTCCCAAGTTTTATAGGTATTAAATTCCATGCAAATAACATGATCCTAAAATTCTAGAAGCTTACATTTTAGAAAAACTCGTACTTTAACTAGGTCCTGATTAGTATGAATAAAGAATCTTATAAAGTGGTCACATTATTCTATTTTGAAGTATATGTTACTGTTTATGTTACTGAAAAAACCACATTTTACATAATTATAACTTCAAAATAGGACAATGACAGATTAAATACATGCTACCATTTTACAGGATTTGTCATACTAATAAAAAATATTTATAGTCATTGTTCACTCACAAAGAGCTCTTCTGGACTATGTGACCAACAAGATAGAGGACTACATATTTTCTCCAATCTTCACTACCTCTAAAACTTTTTCAGAATAGGAGTTATGCCCAAGAAATAAACAATTTCAGCTGTCTCCATGGTCTAAGACACTGAGACCACTAAAAATGTAATACTATGAAACAATAGAAAGGAAGGTTAATACCTAATCCTTAACACTGTCATCTAATATCCCCTCAACCACCAGTCACAATACTTAGCATGGCTATGATAGTAAGCCCATCATATTTCAATAGACTTCAACTCTAACCCACAACCCCTAACAGGGGCTCTCAACCTGTGAGTCATGACCCCTTTGGGAGTCGAACAACCCTTTCACAGGGGTCGCCTAAGACCATCGGAAAACACATATGTGCCATGGTCTTAGGAACCGAGACACTGCTCCTCTATCCATTTCCAGGCAGGTCTTCCCACATGCAGATATGCCCACATATGAGTATTAAAGGTGTCGTGGCATTAGGAAGGTTGAGAACCACTGCTAGAAGATTGTTGGTTGAGGATTTTTATTTTTCAGTTCTTAGGAGGAAGAAATCTGTGGTACTCAAGATAAAAATAAAATAGGAAAAAGAGACTCCAGAAATTGTCTCAAAATGTGGTAATTCATTAGAGACTGTGCATTGCAGTAAGGAGTCCCTTCATCTGAAGCCTTCACCCTCTGTCCTTGCTTTGTTGTTGCTCTGAGATTATACTGAAATATTTAAACTCCACTATCTAAGATCCACCTTCTATCCAATATCTCTTCTTTTAAAGAGATTCTAGCTAATTTTCTGGTATAACTGTATAGAATTTGATATAATTTCTCTTCTAGCTTTACTACTCTGGAAATTTACTGACTTCTCCATCATGACCCAGGAAGTTCATTATTCAGAAAACCTCATCATCCTACAGTACTCTGGCAATCACTGTATTTTTTCTTGTTGCTGTTCTCTTCTATTCTTCTTGGAGAGTAGAGCCATAATTCAGGTAAAAGTCTTATGTTTCACATTGCTTCATTATTTTGGGGAGTGCTCTCTCCACCCTCTTTCAACTTTTGTTTATGTGTTGTATTTCCCCATTACTCTGTAATCTCTTCAAGAGTAGGGATTTAATTTTTTTCTTATTTCTCTTCACAGATCTTTATATGGTACTTAATACAGCACTTACTAAATAAGCACCTATGTGTTTAATAAGCTTACCTTTTGTGAATAGCTGAGATTTGAATGTATTTATAGGTTCTAAAATGCAGGGATGTGAGGATGCAAGGCAGTTCATGCCTGGAAGTCTGTCCAAAGGTAAGAAGTCCATTTCAACTCTGAACAATTATTAAATACCTATTATGTCCTGATTATATTTCTGCTTTCAGGAGAACAAGATGAGAAATGAAAAATCCCTTCCCTTTAAGGAACATACAAATTAAAGAATAGAAAAAGGTATTTAAGGGCATAAATATTCTGTAAAAATGAAATAAAATAAAAAACAACAAAGACATGGTCCAGACACAAAATGGCATCAGGAAATTAATCTTTAACATAATAAAATCTCAGCATAGTACTAAAAAAGAAACTGGTTCAATAGGGTATCATTATCTTAATATGAAAATCTTTAAACATTTTTGTAGCAAAATGAAATTATTTTAATATCATCTATATAAAAAGGCAATCAATTTAGAAAAAAAATGTCTTAATGGCCATAGTAATTGAAAGACTAATTTATGGATCCTCAAGGTCATACATTTAACTCATAATCAAGACATACAAAATTCACTTGAAAATATAAAAGACAATTGGCTAATATTGCTTGTGATATGAGCTTCATCAAAGCTTTAAAATCCTCTACAAAATAATTTCTCAGGCCTTTTTTAGTACCATAAGTTACTTATTTACCCTGTCAGACTGTACCATTGAGGCTTGGGATAGGAAAAAAAAGGAAGAGCAGAGAAAGATGTCAGGAACTTGTCATATGATATTCTAGTGATAATCCTAAACATTTTATAAATTTTCATTCAGAAGTTTATATTATTTTCACCTTGCTGAAATAGAATTCTGAAAATTCTAGGTAGCTCAAAAGACTTAATGTAATTTTTTACTTTAGCAAATATAAACTGATCTAAAATTTGGGACCACTCTGTGCAATGCCAAAAACTCATCCGACCCAGGGATTCAGATCTGTGATTTCTTTAATGTTGGGAGCTCATGTTAGGGAAACTTTTAAATTAAAGAGATATGCAGCCTCCTTGTACTTCATTGTCTCAGAAAGTAATAGCCTGGAGCACTGAGAGGTTCAGTAACGTCTCAGAACTCATACTGCTACCATAGATAGGAAGTGGATTCACATCTTTCTGAGTGCTAGGAGAGCCCTTTAAGGATTATGTGGTACTATCTTTTAACTATTTGGGGGAAAAACAACAACAACAACTTTTTACCAAAAATAAGTTGATGCCCCAGTTTTAACTATTCTCTAGTAAGAATAATAACTAAAAACATTTTTATCAACAAATCTTTTGCTGATTGAATTTATATACTTATGAATTCTTACTGGAATTGAGGATATTAAAATAAAAATGGGATAATTTTCATGTACTAGCTTATAGATATCAATACCTTTGAATTTAGTAAAAGTGCAATTAATAATGGCCCCTCCCATTTATTTTTTATATGTAAAGATTTAGAGGTATTAGCTGGTTACTACTAGATTCAAAGCACCAGAAAGGCAGTAAGTAGGTGATTTTATCATGAACCTATCTTCAGTTACACTTAAAGTCTTCTATATTTAATAATTTTTGATTCATACCTGATACGTATATTAAAAGAGCATTGCTAAGGATCACTTTTTATTTGATTGGACATAGTTTATAAAACATTAAGTCATATGCCCCCTTAAAGTGTTGATCGGTAAAACGGAAATTATTTGGCAAAGAATACAAAGTAATAAACCTGTAATTGATGTCTAGTTCTCCCAATATTTCTCATCATATCATGTTCTATTAATTACATCAAATGCTGGAATGCATGGAATCTATTCAACAATTTCAACAGGCTGTAGTTTGTCCTTTGTTCTCAATGAGGACAATGGCAGCAAGGAGTTAATGATACGGCTTTCATTGAATTGGATTTGAGGGAGGGAGAGCTGTGCAAAGTCAGCAGTCTCCCTTCCTCCTCCAGAGTTATCTGGTTCCACTGGCCAGATATAGATCAGGGCAACTGGAAATGGCCATGGATGCAGTGGGAGTCATTGTCCTTTTCAAGCTAAAATCTTTTCAGGTCCTGACTTTGAGTGAGGCCACACTCATTTAGTAAATGGGCTTCTGTAAGAAGTGAGTCAAGGGATGGCCCCTTTAAAAAAAAATCAAACCAGAAAGAGAAGACCCTCAGGGTTACTGACCAAAAGAAAAACAGTTGCTATTTATATTCACTGTGAGTGAGGAGGGCCCAAAGTCCTGTGGTAATAGGCAAGTGATGGACCAGCAGGTGTGGATACACTGAGAGTGTTGTCAGAACCCTGCACACAGGTGACCCAGGCCATAGTGTTGTCTTTGCACTGGAAACAGCAGTGGGATTCAGGAGTCCCCTAGGTGTCTGAGAAGCGTTTTAAGGACCACACGACTTACACTCTATTGTGCAGAAGGGCCTAGAAAAGGTGCCCTAAAAATTGTGTCCTTTACTCAACCCTGTCATATCTACAGTGGCAAGTAGGGATCCCACCCTTTGATTGAAACGAACAAAAAAAAATGTACAAAAATTTCTGTAAAAATTATTCTACTCAACATTGGTCCATGGAATGTATGCACCTTTATGGACAACATAAAATCCAGTAGACGTGAGAGATGAACAACTTCTATTCCAAGAGATCTCAGGAAGTATTACATCTAAATTGGAGTCCTGGGTGAAACAAAGCTAGCAAATGAAGGTCAGTTATTGAAGTTGGAGTTGAATACGTGTTTTTCTCTGAAGTGGCTATAATGAAAAGGAGGAGTGTGAAGCTAGCATTTTGCAAGCAAAGCTAATCTAGTCAACAAGCCTGTATGTCCACGAAAAGAAGTGAATAGCAGGCTCATAACAATGCATTTGCAACTTGCAGGAAAGCACCACATCACCATCATCAATGCATATGCTCCCACCACGACAAATCGCAGAGAGGTTTGAGAAATATTTTTTGAAGACCTTCAGATCCTAACATGCCAGCAATGTGATATTCATAGTGCCCATGGCAGCTATGAATATGCTAGTGTAGTTGTGAATCACAAAATGTAACAGGCTCACCACATGGAGGACAGAACCAAAACATTTATTCAAATACCAGAAAACTGAGTCCCCAAACCAGAAAGTCAAAGTCATTACATTAATCATGAAGCTGCTACATATAGCCAATGTAGGAAATACCCACATTCCCAAGCCTTCAAAACAAAACAGGCTCCTTTAAGCAAGGATCCTCCTCTCCTCAGTCACAGTAGCTCCTCAGCTTCCACACTTCTCACTCACAGCAGTTCTGGCTCCTAGCAATTCTTGTTCCTGGCAATTCTAGCTGGCTCTCAGAAGTTCTCCAGCTCCTAGCAGTCCTCAGAAGTTCTCCAGAACCTAGCAGTTCTCTCTCTCTCTCTCTCTCTCACTTTCTTTCTCCCTCACTCTCAGCAATCCTGGCTCTCTAGCTTGGGCTTTTCCTTATATATGGTATTAACTCCTCCCTGTTCTGCCCCTTC
>CM053584.1:263721212-263739757 GCA_028627135.1 Pseudochirops cupreus
GTAATAGAGTACAAATCTCTTATCTGATAGATAGACTTCCAGCAAACAGAAAAAAAAAATTAGGATATTGACATAAATCCAGAAGCAAATGGAAAAAAATATCTAAGATGTCTAAAAAGCTGTTAGAAAGTTTTTGGAATTTATATGAGGTTCTTGCTGAGACTTTATTCTTATTTATTGAGTGTACAACTCTAATAACTTGAGGAGTCAATTTGTTATAATCTGAATTAACAGTAAAATATATCTATTTAGTGACTACTTTGTAACAGGCTCTGTATTTGTTTACAGGAGGTGAAAAATTGACATAGTGCCTGTTTTTAAGAAGCATGTAATGATAATAATGACGATAATAACTACAATAATAATAGTCAACTTTTATATAGTACTTAGTGTGTATATGGCACTATGCTAAACACTTTACAATTATTTTATCATTCAACGTTCTCAACAACCCTTGAGACATAGATGCTATTATCATCCCCATTGTAAAGATGGCAAAAAATGAGGCATAAAAAGACAAAATAACTTTATCTATGGCCACACATCTTTTCAGTATCTGAGACCAGATTTGAACTCAGGTCTTTCAAAGTCCAGTGCCTTCTCTATCCACTGTAGCACCTTGTTGCCTGATTATGCTATAGAATGGCTTTGAGTTTATGTGTGTTTGTGTGTGCACAATGCATGTATGTGTGTGTCAAAGGCTTAGGGGTGGGAAGATATTTACAAATAAGGTTAATACCAAGTAAAATATGAAGGGAGGAGGAAAAAAGATTATGACACACACTGTTCTAGAAAAAAACGTGTAGAAGTTGGAAGAATATTTCCAGTATGGCCATAGATCAGACAAGGCTCATTGGAGTAAATAACAACTAAGCTATGAGAATTCCCAAGTTGGGAGATATCATGTCAAATTTGAGAAAGAGTACATGGGTAAACTGATTTTCCCAGCCTGTGGCCTGAATGTATAAAGAATTTAATAAGAATAAAAATGAAAGAGAGGGGTGTCTTGGGGACTATTTTAATGCCAAGATGTAATGCCATGCACAGAACACCTTTCCAAAAGAGTGCTACCATGAACAGCTTTTAAAGTTCTGATTACACAGTATAGTGAACACTCCATTTATTCCATAAGAAATCAAGGCAAATATTCACAACAATCATAATATAATATTCAAAACATTACATCCTATCACAGAAAATCACAATATGGTGTTCTCAACAGCTTAACATTAGAATGGCCACATAGTTTTCACCAAAGTGGTCACAGCATTAAGAACAAAGAACAAAATAAAAATCATCTGATATCCCGAAGGAGGTTTCCCTCCTTACTCAGTCTTTCAGTCATCTCACAATACAATAGTCAATCTTCCACTCTGTAAAGCAATCAATTTAGCAAATACTTAGTACTTAGTAATTTAGGGCTAAGTACAGAAGGTGTGAGCTCTTCCCCTGTCCTGATGTGGCAAGAGGGGATTGACTGAGACAGGAGGCCAGTGTGTGTATATAAGAAGAATTCTAGAGACAGAGAGACAGAATCAGGAATGTTCCTCCTGGTGGCTCCTGGTGGAGGAAGAATCATGGAAACTGAAGCCAGCTGAGAGAGAGAGAGTTTCTCTCCTAGCATCTGGAAGCTGACTGAGAGCTGAGTTGGAGTTTTTCTTGAGACCAGAATTTTGTGAGGGCTGAAGTGGCTGCTGCTGCTGCCTGGAAGGCCAAGTTTTCTACTGGGTACTAGGGCCAGTTGAACTGCTGGAGGACTGAAGAAGCATGACCAGGATCCTTGTTTGTTTGTGGCCTGGCTGATCCTTCAGCTCCCAGCAACAGAAGTGGTGAAGGATTTGAGATGTGCTGGACCCTGTGAACTTTAGTGTGTGCCAGGGACTGCCCTAAGGACTGGACGAGGACCTGGGAGCTGTCTGCCCCTGAATCCAGGTGACTGTTTGGTGGATTCAGGAAGGAGCTGGGACCATGGAAGGGGATCCAGGCAATCAGAGAGAACACCCCAAGTCAAGATGAAGAAAAGGCCTCCCCTTGGATGAAATTGAGATTTGCTGGACATTGAGGGGTAGAGGGTTTGTGTAATTTTCTAATGACTGTATCTTAGTGATTAATGAGATTTAGTAGTTGTGAATCTAGATGAGTGATTAAGTTAATGATTTTCCCCATGAGTGGAAGATTGATTGTTATATTGTCAATTGATTGAATGATTAAGTACTGATTATAGTATTGTGAATTGACTGAATGATTAACTAAGAAGGGTTTCCCCCTTAGGGAAACCAGATAATTATTCTTTAGTTCCTTGTTCTAAATATTGAGGCCACTGTAGTGAAAACTAGGTGGCCATTCTAATGTTAAGCTGTTGTGAACACTATATTGTGATTTTCTGTGATAAGATGTAATGTTGTGAATATAATATTGTGATATATTGTGAATGTTTGCTTTGATTTGTAATGGAATCAACAGAGTCTTCACTATACTGTGTAATTCAAACCTTAAAAGCTGTTCACAGTAGCATTCTTTTGGGAATCTGCTTGTGCATGGTGTTACACACTCATGGGGCAATCATAGGTTAACTTTATCAGTCACTTATCTAGCAATCAGTCACTAAGTATTATTAATCACTAAATACACTCATTAGAAAATTACACAAAACCTACACCCCTTGGTGTCTAGTAAACTTCAATTTCCTCATGCATTCCATATTCAAGGAGAAGCTTTTTCTTCATCTTGACTCAGGGTGGTCTCTCAGATTCCCTGGATCCCCTTCCATGGTCCTAGCTCCTACTTGAATCCACCAAACAGTCACCTGGATTCAGAGGAAGACTGCTCCCAGGTTCTTATCCAGTCCTCCAGGCAGTTCTTGCTACACACTGAAGTTCACAGGGTCCAGCTCATCTCAAAACCTTCACCACTTCTGTTGCCAGGACCTCAAGGATCAGCCAAGCCACAAACAAACAAAGTCTTACCCTGGTCATGCTTATTCAGTCCTTCAGTAGCTCAGCTGGCTCTAGGACCTACAAAAAATCTCATCCTTCCAGGTGGCCTTCTCAGACTTCCAGGTAGCCTTCTTGGCAGCAATTTCAGCCTGTACAAGATTCTGATCTCATAGAAAACTCCAATTCAGTTCTCAGTCCAGCAAGTAGCAGCCCAGCTCCTAGATGCTGAGACAATTCTGCTTCCTCCACCAGGAGTAAAAAATTCTAATTCTGACTGTCTCTCTCTCTGGGGCTCTTCTTATATACACACAAAGCATTGGCTTCCTGTTCCAGGCAAACCCTTCCTGTTATGTCAGCAACAGGAGATAGAGTTCACACCCTCTGCCTCTTAGCCACAAAGGTTTGATTAGTTACTAAGGGCTAAGTACCTTACTTCACATTATTATCACTACCTTACAAGTAATTTGGGTTTTAAGCTAAAAGCAGTAGGGATCACTGACAGTATTTGGGCTGTAGAATGATATTGTCAGAGTTTATAGTGAGGAATTATAGGCAATTAGGCTTTAAAAATGGAGCAATTTCAGATTGTAATGGGACTTAATTACTAAAGAAAGGAATTTGGACAATAAGTTCTCAAAATATTTAGATAATAAAAGGGTAGGACATCTCTTTGAAGTAAAGACCTACTAGTGATGTTGTTGTGGCAAAGGGTATACACAGTTTTACAGCCCCTTGAATATAGTTCCAAATTGTTTTTCAGAATGGTCAAACAAGTTTACAACTCCACCAGTGATTCATTAGACAACCTTTTTCTCCCCCTTCACATTGCCTCCAGCATTTGTCCTTTCTGATAGGTATGGGGTGGTATATTAGAGTTATATTAATTTGAATTTTTCTAATCAATAATTATTAAGATCATTTTATATGGATAGAGTTAGCTTTGATTTTTTCTTCTGAAAAGTGTTTATACCCTTGGACGATTTATCAATGGAGGAATGCCTTTTATTTTTATTATCTATATAACATATAGGCCTTTATGTATATATAATATCTAAAATAAATATATATATAAAATATATAATATATATTATATGATATATAATTATATATAATTCTATCTATATATTATATATCATACAATATATAATTATATATAATATTAAATATAACACAAAATACATAAAACATATAGGCCTTTATCAGAGGAACTTGCTGTTAAAAAAAAGCATTTATATTACTTCAATGTCTATGACAACTTTTATCAAAATGTAGTTACCCTTATTATGTTTTAATTAGGTGTCTTTTTGCTTTTGCTTTGTCTGAAATCATGATTGCTACCCATGTCTTTTTTCTAGTCAAAGCATAATAAAATCTGTTGTAGACAATTATTTAACTCTGTGTGTATCTGTCTCTTTTAAGTATGTCTTTTGTAAATAACATATTTTATTTGAAGTTGGGTTTCTAATTTGTTTTGTAATCCATGTCCATTTTACGGGTGTGTTCAAAATTTTGTAAATGATAAATTCACACTCAAGTGTATTCTTGCAAATATAATCAAGAAAACTTCAAAGAAGGTAGAGAAATAATTTTCCACAAAAATCTGACAGCTCTAATATCATAGTAAGTTACACGTGAAAAGAATAGTGGAAGACATGGCCAACAATTCAAAAAGAAATAACAATAACATACAAATCATACTGCAAGAGAGCATTAATTACTCATGGAAGATGATATCCAATAAGAGAGCCTATTTACTCGTGACCTTTGTATCTCCATCATTTGGTAAATTTTTTGCCGCTCAATAAACTTTTTTGTTTTACTCAATGAAAAATCATAATCACAAGCCCTTATGCACAAGTGCCCAAAGATAATAATTAAACAGAATCAGGATACAATGGATCACATAAAATTAACTGTAAAATTCCTTTAATTGCACCAAACTTTTCTCACTTTCATGTTTGGCTATTTTAAATATCAATAGTCTATGAATGTTGCTATAAATATGCGAGTTATGGGGACCTCTAATTATCCAAAGATTTAAAAATGAGCATCACACAGAGAACAATGGAGAGGTATAAACTGAGTAGAAGTAGGCTGAAATATTTAGCATCTAAGAAACTTGGAAGATCTGGGGTAAGAGATGATCTCAAGCATATGCATAATTGTAAAAAGAAGGATTGGTCATGGTGTGAAGATAAAAGATCACATATGTTTACCCAAAGTGATAATCTGATGCCTTTATTTTGATAGGAGAAAGCAAGGAAGATTCTTTAACACAATGAACTAGCACCTGTGCTGCACTTATTTAAATACAAGAACAAGAGTGACATTTTACAGATTGGCATAGATAAGGTATGATCCATATCATTGAAAATTATGTTTATTTTAATCAATTAAGAAGCATTATGTATTTATTATGAGTTAGCTCAATAGAGTGTTGGGTCAGGAATCAAGAAGGCTCATCTTACCTATTTCAAATCTGGCTTCAGACACTTTCTACCTGGGTGACCTTGTGCAAGTCAGTTAATCCTATTTTTATCTTTAATCCTATTTTTATCTCAATTCCATATCTGTAAAGTGACCTGGAGAAGGAAATGATGAACCACTCCTGTACCTTTAACAAGAAAATTCCAAATCAGCTCAGGAAAAGTTGGACATGACTGAGACAACTGAACAACAAACATTTATTAAGCACAAACTATTTGCCAGGTATTGTATTATGCAAGAGAGACAGAAGTGCAAAAAACAAAAAACAAAACCTTATGAGCAATTCAGTTCAATAGACATTAAGTGCCTTTTAAATGTCAGTTATTGAGCAAGGAGTTAAAAAACCCTAATAAGGGCTTACATATTCAGTTTATTTGATTAATCTTTTGTATTCATGTCACATCTATTGGAAGTAGTTTTGCTAAATGACAAAATATATGATACTAGAGATTATTAATACTCTGTTATAGAACTCTTTGGCAGTTTATAGACTTTTTTCAGGATAAAGTTTTTAAATGCATAGAATAAAATAAATAGCACTAAAGAAGGAAAATAATTCTATTGAAATATAGCTATCATTTTTTTTAATTTTATGGACATACAGTTAATAAATTCCAAACTTAATTTCTAAAACAACAACAGAGCATTCTTTTTAGCTTTTCCAGAAGTCCTTGTTAATCAAGGAATTTGTCTACTAGAATTTTACCTCCAATAGATTAATTATCCCAAAAGGAGAACAAAAGTACCTTCTATAAGTTAAATAATAGAGAATTCAATATAGAGAGTAAATAAAGAAAATTATCTGAACCTCTTTTCCTCTATAATTAATGAGCTCTTACAAAATGATGACTGCTTCTAAAGTCACAACCTCTATCCTTCCCTATATTACCATATAATTGATAAATGTCCTTTGAACCAGACACTTCTAAGAAGCTCTCCACGTATTTGGAAAACTGGTATTGTTTTCTATCCACACATCTTTTCAACCAAAATATGTAAGTAGTATCTTTCAACTTTAGTGTATTTTTGCACTATTCATTTAAGTACAAATAGATACTGTCTTTCTTTCAAATACGCAAGGTAAAGGTATTTGTAGTTAGCCTATTCCTATAGCTAGCTATTTAGATAGTTAGATAGCCCTTTGTGGCTAAATTGCAACTCCAGATATGAAAGCAGAGTATGTTGTTGTTGTTGTTGAGTTGTTTCAGTCATGTCCAGGTCTTGATGATTCCATTTGGGGTTTTCTTGGAAAAGAAGCTGGAGTCACGGAGGCTAGTTGACACAGTGAATAGAGCACCAGCCCTGGAGTCAGGAGGACCTGAGTTCAAATCTGACCTCAGATACTTATGACAAAACCAGCCATGTTGGGCAAGTCACTGAACTCCTACTGCCCTACCTTTCCCTTTGCCTAAAAACAAAAGAAAAAAAAAAGAAAAGAAAAGATACTGGAGTGGCTTGCCATTTTTTTTCTCTTCAGTTTACTTTGTAGATGATAACTGAGAAAACAGGGTTAAGTGACTTGGCCAGGGTTCCCCAAATAGTAAGTATCTGAGGCTGGATTTGAACTCTGGAAGATGAGTCTTCCTTATTCACAGCCCAGTGCTCTCTCTAATCCACTATCTAGCTGCCCATGATCTAAATAATTTCTATTTAATTTGAGGGAATCAAAACCTTAACTCTTTTTAAAAGTTGTTTTATTTTTTTTAAGCCATGAAATGAGAACATTTTAGTTAACAAAACACAATAATAGTAGGGGTTAGTTAATTATTTTGGGAAAATGGATAGTAAATCAAGGTCATCTTTCACAATTGACTGAATTAAGAATCATTCACCTCTAAAATAATATATGTTTAATGGGATTTATTAAGGGAAAATAGTATGGATAGTTTATCAGCCTCATTGGTATGCAAACCTACACTGAAGAATAGGTTTAAATTTTCATAACAGCACAGTTTATATTGTAAAAAAAGGATTCCCTCTACAACTCATTCTTACTATGACCACCTGCTCAGTTCTGTTGTGTTGCACCTAAATATCATTAGCCATTGTGCTAAATCATTTCTTGAAGTGTCTGAAATGTCATCTACTGAAAAATAAAGATTTTAAACCTGAAATAGGTCAATTTCTGCTTTCACTCAGTTACTAGTGTTTTTTTCTTTCAATTTACTTTATGTGAGAAAACCAGATGAGTTTGAATTATTCACCACATTTCCTTCCAATGATAACCACTTTTATTGTGATTAGACTTTTACATTGTGTTAATGCATTTTACTAAGAAGCAGGTTAATTGTATCATCTCTTTTCAATTAGCTCTAAAAGAGTTACTGTATAGCTATAGAGTCTATTGTGCATGTCCTCATGGCAAAGAAGAAATGGAGTAAAAGCTATTATTTTGATGTCCTGATAAATTAGGCTGCATATTATGTTAGATTAACCAAATGCATGACTAATGTTCCATATACACATGAGCTGTGGAAGCATTGCTGACTGTTAATAATTTCGAATGATGACTGACTGAATTCCAGTGCTTTTATTATACTGAATGCAAATTTTATATCCACATTCCCATTCATGTATTTCCTTTTTCTTTTAACTTAATCTTAAAAAAAAAGCTCAGAGTTCCCACACCAACTCTAGCAATGATTTAGTTTCTATTGCAAATATAAATTTTATTTATGAAATGTCACAACCATAACATGGATCTTTGAAACTACAGGATCAGGTTGTAGATAGGCATTGAGGGAAATACATTGTAGCCACATCTATGAGTATCTTCTGCAATTGCTATTGTTTGAACCATCAAAAAATTAAAATGTAGAATATTTGCCTGTCATTTAACGTCAGGGTAGTTAAATTCAAAGAAGCAGTTCACCTGAAGTTTTACTTTTGTTCAATAGCACTTCCTGAAGGTCAACTGCTAAGGAAGAGAGAAGTTGTGTTCTTCATTATTATGTCAGTAATTGCATTGATGAAATATCTTACCACTTCAGTAGGTGAAAAAAATCAACTATTTAGAGACTTTTTCATATTGCATACAATAAAAAAAGACTTGCAACATTTTTTCTTTTAAGATTTTTAAAAATATTTAAACATCTTTCTCCTGTTATTTTTTTTGATGAAATTGTTTCTATGATTTGTTCTTTTCTGTGTGTTTCTTTTCCGCCCAGAATTTATTTATTTATTTTTATTTCCAACATTAATTTCCACACAATTTTGAGTTCCAGATTTCTCACTATCCCTCCCCTACCTCCACTCCAAGATGGAAATCATACTGAATACCACTTCCCCTAGTCTGACCTCTCATATCCCCCCATATTCCTCCGTACCCCTCTAACCCTCACTTTCTTGTAGGGCCAGATGGATTTCTATACCCCATAGCCTATATATCTTATTTCCCAGTTGTGTGAAAAACAAATTTTTAACATTTATTTTTAAAACTATGAGTTCCAGATTCTTTCCATTCTTCCCTCCTCACCCACCCCTACTGGGAAGACAAGCAATTCAATATAGATTGTATATGCATAGTTATGCAAAACATTTCCATAGTAGTTATGTTGTGAAAGACTAACTGTATTTCCCTCCATCCTATCCCACCTCCCATTTATTCTATTTTCTCCTGTGACCATATCCCTTTTCAAAAGTGTTTTCTTCTGACTACCCTCTCTCCCAATCTGCCCTCCCTTCTATCATCCTCACCTCCTGTTCCCTTCCTCCCTACTTTTCTGTAGGATAAGATACTCAATTAAGTGTGTGTTTTATTTTCTTCTTAAACCAAGTCTAATGAGTGTAAGGCTGACTAATTCCCTTTCACCTCACTGCTCTTCCCCTCCATTGTAACAGTTTACTTTTGCCCCTTTTATATGAGATAATTTCCCCTATTCTATCTCTCCCTTTCTCCTTCTCCAATTATATTCCTCTCATCTCTTAATTTTATTTTTTAGATATCATTCTTTCCTATTCAACCAATTCTGTCCCCTCTGTCTATGCACACAGGCACAGACACACACACATATGGATGTACATACACATACACACACCCATACATACGTACATACATGCATATATCTCTTAATGTAGAACCTGCTAGATCCTGTGTTTTATTGATTTTGTTTCCACAATACTCAAATTGTTTCTTTCTGAGTGCTTGTAATATATTCTCCATGATCTGGTAACTCTGGAATTTGGCTATAATATTCCGAGTTTTCTTTTTGGGATCTTTTGGCATCTTTTTGGGATCAAGAGGCAATTTCCATTTCTATTTTACTCTCTTATTCAACAATATCGGTATAGTTTTCTTGGATAACTTCTAGAAAGATGTTGTCCAGGCTCTTTTATTGTTTTTGATGATGACTTTCAGGTAGTCCAATAATTTTAAAATTATCTCTCCTGCATCTATTTTCCAGGTCAGTGTGTTTTTTCTTTTTTCCATGGGGTATTTCACATTGCCTTCTATTTTTTCATTCTTTTGGATCCATTTCATAATATCTTAATTTCTCATAAAGCCATTAGCTTCCATTTGCTCCAACCTAATTTTGAAGAAATTATTTTCTTCTGTGAGCTCTTAAACTTGCTTTTCCATTTGGCTAATTCTGCTTTTTAAGGTATTCTTCTCCTCATTGTTTTTTGGACCTCTTTTGCTTTTGAGTTAGTCTATTTTTAAGTTGTCAGTTTCTTTAGTACTCTTTTGTGTGTCTCCTTTGGCAAATTGTTGACTCATTTTTCATGATTTTCTTCTTCTTTTTTTTTTTTTTTTTTGCTTTTTGGAGGGGGGAAGGTAGGGAAATTGGGGTTAAGTGATTTTCTCAAGGTCACATGGCTAGTTTTTTCTTTTGGTGTGTTAAGTGTCTGAGGCTAGATTTGAACTCAGATCCACTCCAGGGCCGGTACTGTATTCACTGAGCCACCTAGCCCCCCCCCCCCTTATGATTTTCTTACATCACTTTCATTTCTCTTCCCAATTTTTCCTCTACTTCTCTTACTTGATTTTCAAAATTCTTCTTGAGTTTCTCCATGGCCTGCAACATGTTCATATTTTTCTTGGAGGCTTTTGAAGCAAGAGTTTTGACTTTGTTGTCTGCTTCTGGTTTTATGTTTTGATCATTTTTGTCACCAAACAGTGATTTGATAGTCTGATTTCTCTTCCTCTTATTGCTCATTTTGCTAGCCAATTACTTGACTTTTGAACTCTTTGCCACAGTAGAACTCTGCTTCCAGTGTTTAGAGTGATTCAAACCAAATTCATGGAATTATGCCCAGGTGTTGTCAGAGCTTCTTCTAGACACCTGCTTCAGAACTATGAGGAGTACGCCCTCTCAACAGCTGCCACAAGCTTGAACATGACAGCAATCCTCACCCCAGGACTGCCACCTAAGACTCCAACCCAGATACAAGCAGGCTAAAGCAAGTGAATCTTGTCTCAACAACACCAAAGACATTCCTGCATTTGACTTCTAATCAGCCTTTTGGACCCCCAACATTTGTGAGGCTGAAGCTCTGGAAGCAGCCACCACTGCCACTTCTTCGCACCAGGGGCAGGGCTGGCCCTTGCTCTTCTCTCACCCAGGTCCAACAGAGTTTCCCCACTGATGTTTTGTTTTATCTTTGCTATTTATGGGTTAAGAAGTCTGGAAACCACCACAGATGCCAGCAATTCAGTCCCCTGAGGTCTGCTCCAGCCAGTATGTGCCACAGGTCTGTGCCAGTATGGCCCATGCAGGACTGTGCTCCACTTCCTGCCCAGTGTGATAGACCCTTCCTGTAGGTGTGCCAGTCTGCCTTCTGTGGGAGATTTGTTTCACTCTGTCATTTTGTGGGTTCTCTAGCTCTAAAATTTGTTAATAGTCAATTTTTACATATATTGGAAATGGTATGTGTATGAGCTCAGACAAGTTCCTGTTTTTCTTCACCATCTTCAACTTTTTTAAACACTTTATCATGAAGAAAAGGTGATCAATCAGAATTCATCTCTAAAAATCACCACTCCAGATATGGGTGTAGAATTATGTCATGAATACTACTAAAGAGAACAAATATTATAAAAGCAGCTGGACTGTATGAAATTTTCATCAAGGACATTTGCGCTAGAGGCTACATACCTGTAGAGGCTTCAAGGAATTTTTTAATAGTGTTGCTGGAGGAAATTGATAAAAAAAAAAAGCATGTAAAAATCACAGATCTTATTAATATCAATGTGAAAACAAAACCACTAAAACTAAAACCCTAAACATTTGACAGAGCATCACACCTAGATTATTTCCTTATCTATATAATATTTTTTTAAGTTCATCTATACTTACATTTAGGGTATCTTCACTAAGAGTACGGGTAACAACTAGGTAGACTTTGCAAAGCAATATTCTACTACTCTACACTCCATTTCATACACATTTACTTTCAAGTTGTAGAGAATACAAGATCCAACTTTGCTTATGCTTTGACAACTACAAAAAAAAATAAATGAAAAAAACTTCATTTGATTTACTGCCTGAAAATATCTGTTCTGTCAATTTATCTCTTGTTCATACATCAAGGTGATTTGAGATGTTTTTGAAACATAACAAAAATGATCTAATTCAGCACACTTTTAATTGTAAATATGAGATGAAGAATCAAACAAGGAGATGAATGCTTTCCCCCTCCCCCCAAAAAAATGGTCCAGCACTGTAACAATGGAAATCTAGTAGAAACCAAGTTAAAGATGAATCTTCTGTAGAGGGAGAGGTGCTTCCTGTGCTCTTGTTTATCAGTCAGTCAGTCAATAAACATTTAAAAAGCACCTACCATATACCAGTCAGTGTGCTAAGGCCTGGGGATAGAAATAAAAAAAATAAATAGATAGATAGTGCTTGACCGTAAGGAACTTACAATCAAATGGATAACACAAAAAAAGAAACATGAAAAGGTGAGGGATTGGAGCAGTGAGTCACCAGTGCAGGATCATGATGGAGAAGCCAATTTAATCCATAATTACTATTATCGCAGATGTCGAAATAAACACAAAATGAAAGTAGCATAGAGGTAAGTTAGGAGGTACAATAATATTGCTTCGTACATTAGATTGACATTTCTATGAGAGAATAAACTAATTTTTGCCTCTCTTTTTTATCCCCAACATGAAATAAAAGGGCTGGCACATATTCATTGGTTAATAAGTATTTATTGACTTGACTCTATGGTCATTAACTCCTCCCTGTTCTGTCCCCCTCTTATGTCCTTCAGTTCTCTATCTTTGGCAATCCCTCCCACTGTGGGTTTCACAAGTTCTATTTCTTAACAAAGATTTGACATAATCATGGGCAAGGCTCAACTGACACAAGGCCCTAAGTACTTATTTGCTTGCCATTACATACCTGGATCCAAGTATGGTCAACCAACAGAATACTTCTTCAGTATTAGCAAAAGGACTCCTGTAATCTCCTTCTGACAAGCTCTTTAACCACTTTACCATCTGGGGTCTACGAACTCTAGAAGCCACAGCTACCAAAATGAATGATTCAGGGCCTTCAAAGCCCTGCTCTTATTTTGCCAGGTTGATTCAGTCTGTGCTGGCATGACCTGTGCTGGATGTGTTATTAACAAAGTGGGACTGTGCTTTCCTATAAATTATCTACATTGCCTTTTGCTAGAAAATTATTTCATCTTCTCCTTTTGTGGATTTTGCTTCTCCAATAATTGCTTTATGATATTATTTAAAGGTTTTAGGAGAGTGATTTTCTAACTTTTCTCCACCATCTTGACCTTGCCCACTTGCTAAACATTTTTTTGCATATGCAAACATAAACATGAGTATATTGTTGTTTGACAACTTTAAAGTATCACATACATGATGTTAATATTAATAATAATTCTATATAATAGAATAATAATATCTCTATTACCATTATTTCTATAGCTGAAAGATACCCATAGATGATATGTTGTGCCCTGTCCCCATTTCAAGATGAGGATATTAACCAGATACATGTGCAAGGTAACTCAGATAGCAAGCTACCAGGCTGGCATTTAAAATAAGATGTTCTGATTCAAATCCAATATTTTTTTTTAATGGAGCCACATGCTCTCTTCAAGGATATCTGCATTGATACAGTTCTTATTTTATTTAAAATTGTAATTTGTTATTTTATGCCAGATGAATACCATGACCTTCTAGAATATATCAAGGACAAAAAATCAGTAATTGTTGTCAATGAAATGAAGATAATTGATGATGGTGATCATGACGAAGATGAGGATGATTGCCTCAGACTCCAGGCTATCATGGCAAAATAAGTGAATATTAGGGAAAGTGATGTGAAGAAGAGATCTGTTTTTGCCCTTAGAATGTTATGATAAATGTGGAAGTCCAGAAGGCACCATGAAGTATTGGCCAGTTGGAGTCTGTAGAAAACACTGGGACAAATAACAACAATTTCAATAGAACTGCTCTTACGACTCTAATAAGTAGATTTGCAAAACACTTCTGCTTTAGTTATAATTGTCAGTTTGTCATAGATGATGATAGTTAGAGGGACTGCTTCATGGTCTAGTACAACAAGAAGACAAGATACATTTTCACAAATCAGAAATATCAATATCCTTCATTCTGGGAACATTTCAGTACAGATTATAAATCTTGCTGATTACAAATTATAAATCAGGCAAACCAAGGACACACATTAAATTGATTTAAAAATTGACTTAAAAACTTAATATTTTCATTAAGCACCAATATTGTATCTTAAAAAACCTGGAAATAGATATCATTGGTTTTATGAAAGTGCTTCACCTGTTTGTTTGTTTTTTATAAAGCAGTAAGTCAACAACAACAAGTGTTAATAACCTGTGAATGAAAATCACAAAACAAATGATAAAATTAAAAAAAAAATTCCTTACTCCTATGGTGACTTTAGGTGAAATAAGACATGAAATCAATCTGCTACTAAAATCTAAAGAGGGAAAAGATCTTTGCTTAGGGCAAACTCTCAATGTTACAGCTAATAGTAAGACATATGATATAATTAACACCAAAGGCTCAAATGTACTTTAACATTTTTGCAAAATTTAGACTGAAAATATAAAATGCCATATTAAAATTTGAGAACATGAATTCCCCATGTAGACCAATTATCCCAAAACAAAGTGATAAAAAACAAACTTTTCTTTGTTATAATCATTGAAAATGAATATGTTTTAGAATGCTTGGCAGAAGTCAGACTGATGAATAAGCTCCAAGGGATGTACAGCTAAAGGAATGTTAAAATCTGCCCAACAGACATTCTAAAACTTTTTTTTCTTTTCTGTGTAGTTACATAAACTATATTACTTTGAAAGATATGTTTAGGAAGCTGTGAAATCCTGGACTGTTATATATTCAGCAAAATGTCATTGATATTTAAGGGCATCTGGAATGCATAACCATCTGCAAGGAATTACTCTGACTTGGACTCAACAATGGATCTTCTCTATCACAAGAGCTACTGTCTTTGCTGAGCATAGTTATCTCAGGTTTATTCCTCACTTTTTTTTTTCTATCACAAGACTATAGAACAAGGATATTTATTTTGTTACATCTTTCAAGGAATCCTGAATGATGTTGGTGGGACCTAAATAAAATAGTCCTTAAAAATTTATACATCAAAGAATAAATAATAGAAGCCATATATAATATGATAAAAGACATTGCTAATGAGACAGCTTATCAGAATTTATGGGGTTTAGATGAAGTAAGAGTTTAGGGAAGAAATATACTTGCATCTAGTTCACATGTCTAGCAAGGTAGAGAAAAATATACTTTCTCCTTTACTTATGAACTATTACAAAAACTCCAAGAGAACATTTAAAGACCACAAGCAAACAAATTACAGCTAACAAGACAGGACTAGAAACCAAGAAGCCTAAAAAAGTAATGGCATGGTCAATGACAAGATATTAGGAAACACCCTGATTTCCAGAGCTAATGCCCAGCAAACAAATAAAGGCCCAGGAAATTAACCATACCTTAAATGTGATGTAACAACAATCATTTACATTCACCCACTGGAAGATCTCAATCTGGTGAAATATATTGTTTTGACTGGCACCAAGTGTTTACTGAGGGATTTATAATGTTCATATTAATCAAATACTCTGTAGATTTGTTGGAGCTATTTTCCAGGAGATTCTGGCCTAACAACTGGAGCTATAGGTGAAGAGCTGTTGTAGAAAGCAACCAATCACCTCTCCTGACACTCTGAATAGTTCCTGTGTTTGTGACTGCTAAGTGAACTAAATTAGGCACTGCACTCCTCTTCCCGTCATGCTACCTCTGGTTCTGTATTCTGCTGAATGATTACAAGACCCTTAAAACTTGAGATAATCAGGGCAGCTAGATGTCACAGTAGAGAGAGCACCACTCCTACAGTCAAAAGAACCTGAGTTCATATCTGGCCTCAGACACTTGACATTAACTAGCTCTGTGGAACTACACAAGTTATTAAACCCCAATTGTCTCAAAACAACAACAACAACAACAACAACAAAACAACAACAACTTGAGACAATTACTTTAGGGACTATTTCCACTGGGCTCAAGAACCCATGTATTGTCCCCAAAATGCCTGCATATATTGGCCTGCAGTGGGAACTGTTCTCTCAAGACTGAAGATTGGCTGTGTTGGGTTGCATCTTTTTATGGTTTTCATGTGTTAAAAAAAAATTCCCCTCCTACAAACCACAAGCCTTCCTTCTCAGGATGACTTTGGTTTGTAAATCTGTTTTCCCTCACTTGGAAAATAACTTCTTTTTGATTCCTGACTCTCCTTTCTCTAGGCTGCTTTGCTCAGCTCCAACCACTCACAGGTTAGAGACCAGTTATGGTCTGGTTAACTGATGTAAACAGTTAACTGTGAAGAATGTTTATCTCTCATATCTCATATATCTCATATCTCCCACGATATTCAACTTGAACTGCCTCTTTGGGCTCTGAGACTTAGGAATTTTTCTGCCACTACAGTTTCTGCAGATGCCTGCCATTCCTTCCATTACCTAACCATTCATTTGCAAGAAGCAATACACATCAGTTCTTCTCAGATACATTGCAATTACAAAGGGTTGAGGAATGGAAAAAAGGGTATAGGAGAGCAGAGTCAAACTCTGTCTGCATTTGTCCCTAATGTGGGGAAACCAAAGCTGAAGAAAGTGTGCCCCAAAAACTAATTCTAAAATCATGCCAAGCTTGAAAAAAGCCACTGGCATCACCTAAAGAGGGAAAATATTGTAGAGAAATAAGGTAGTGGACTATAGTGTCAGTCTCACAGCCCCACTGATAGTTATAATTTTCCTCTTTTGTCATCTTTGCAGGCTGATAGGTGAGGCAAGCCTCAAAGTTGTTTAATGTGAATGTTTCTAATTGTAAGTGATATAGACGAGTTTCCATATCATCATGATAACATGGATATCTTCCTTTGAAAACTACTGCATATGAGAAAATGAATCACAGTCATAAATTTGAAACAATTATACCTATAGCTCTCTATATATTTATCCATAATTCTATATATATATATAATGTGGAAATGAAATTTGTCACAAAGATCTTTTCCACTTAAAAGTTTTCCTTCCAAATATTATTACATTTGATTTATTCATGTAAAATATTTTAAAAATTTGTACTATAAAAGACATTCGTTTTTATAATTTTAATCCTCCTTAAAATTTGTTTAGTAATGAACTCTTCCCCTATCATTATATCCAAAAGCTAAAATTTCTTACTTGCTCCTCCAATTTTTAAAATGATGTGCCCTGAGTGTTAGGGCAGAGTCAAGATGGTGGGATAGAAGCAGGAAAACTCCATGGGTCCCCACCATAACCACCTCCAATACCTACAAAATATGACTCTAAGCAAATTTTAGAGCTACAGAATCCACAAAGTGACAGAGAGAAATAAATCTCCCACTGAAGGCAGCCTGGCAGGTGGACAGGAAGGGTTCATTGCAGTGTGCTGGGAGCAGAGACCAGCCTCAAGTTAGCCTGAGGTTTTAGTCCCAGGGTGGCCTGGAATAACCATGGCTGGAGGGATTTTGGAGAGTGAAACACCAGCAGCTGTAGCCAGTTCCAGAATTATCAACCCAGAAATATAAAAGACAAAGTAAAAGGTGAGTGGAACTCTCCTGGTACTGGGTGGGGGGAACAGAGTGTTGTCCAACCTCATCCCCCAAAGCAAGAAGCAGCAGAAACAGTAGCCCTGCATCTGCCTCCATGGATGCTTCAGAGTTCCTGGCCTGCAGAATCACAGAGGGGAAAAGAGAACATTTAGAGGCTAAACACTCTTGCCTTAACCTATTTGGATTTGGATTGTGGTCTTGGGTGATGATCTCATGAGATTAAGCTGATGGGGGCTGTAGAAAAAACATGCTCCTAATAGCTCTAGCAGCTACAAAAACCCCAGAAATTTGGGACAAAGCTCTCCCCTCTGGAAGCATAGTTCTACTGTGGCAAAGACCTCAAAAGTCAAGTGATTGAGTAGCAACATGAGCAAGAAAAAGAAGCAAAGCAAGTACAGCCATCCAACTTTAGATTCCTCTTTTGGGGACAAAAAGGAGCAAAGTATGGAATGGGAGGAAGACAAAAGAGTCAGAACTTCCTCACCAAAAGCTTAAAAGAAAAATATTAATTCGTTACAGGCAATTAAGGAGTTCAGCAAGGACTTTGAAAATCAAGTAAGTGAAGTGGGAGAAAAAATTTGGAAGAGAGATGAGAATGATGCCAAAAAACAAACAAACAAACATGAATGTAGAGTCAACAACCTGACTGAAGAAAATAACACCATAAAAAATAGACTAACACAAATAGCAAAAGAGGCCCATAAAGCCAATGAAGAGAAGAATGCCTTAAAAAGCCAATTTTGCCAGATGGAAAAATAATTTCAAAAGCTCACTGAAGAGAATAAATCCTTCAGAATTAGATTGGAGCAAATGGAAACTAATGACTTTATGATAAATCAAGGTACTATTAAACAGATCCAAACAAGTGAAATATAGAAGGCAATATGAAATATATCATTGGAAAAACCACTGACCTGGAAAATAGATCCTGGAGAGACAATTTAAAAATTGTTGGACTACCTGAAAGCCATGATCAAAAAAAGAACCTAGAAAGCACCCTTCA
>CM053584.1:263740257-263767790 GCA_028627135.1 Pseudochirops cupreus
GGAAGAAGGGACAGGTAATCAGACTCTCACAGTGTGCTCACTATGGAGAGGTTCTGCATAATTTCACATGTTCAGCCTGTATTTGATTGCTTGTCCTTCCAGTGGGGATGAGTGGTGAGGGAGGAGGAGAAAGAATCTGGAATCTGGAGTTTCATAATCAAATGTTATGAATGTGTATCTATCTATCTATCTCTCTTTGTGTGTCTATATATATATACATATACATATATATATATGTATATGCAATTATTATTATTATTATTGACTACATCCAACTGGAACTTGAGATACACAGGCACTGCAGTTAGGAGATCCATTCTGCCCTACCAAAATGTGACATAGGAGAGAATAGACTGGGGGAATAGGGAAACACTGGGATGGCTGTTTTGGGGTGGTGGGTGGGGGAAAGATGGGGAGAAAATATGTAACTCAAAAAAAAATTTAATAAAATAAGATAATTCTCAAAAAAAAAAAGAATAAAAAAAATAAAATAACATTTGACAATTTAAAATACTTGGGAGTCTATTTGCCAGGACCAATCCAGGAAGTGCATCAACACAATTACAAACCTGTTTTTTTTTTAATTAAAACTTTTATTTATTTTAGTTGACATCATTCATTTCCACGAAATTTTGAGTTACAAATTTTCTCCCCATCTTTCCCCTACCCACCACCCTGAAACAGCCATCCCATTGTATCACCCCTCCCCCAATCTATTCTCTCCTATGTCCTTCCCCCTCTCCCCTCTGACTTTCCAGTAGGGCAGGAATGATCTCCCTACCACCGTGCCTGTGTATCTCAAGTTCCAGTGGGATGTAGTTAATAATAATGATAATAATCATTGTATATATATTTTAACATTTGATCATAGAACTTTTCTCTTCCTCCCTCATCATTATCCTCATTTTAACATATCTTCCATTCAGCTACTAAAGTGACTTTCCTTAAACATAGGACTGATAACATCACCCCTTGCAATGGCAAGCAAACAAGTATTTAAGGTCTTTTTTCAGTTGAGCCTTGCCAGTGATTATATGAAGTCTTTGTTAAGAAACAGAACTTGTGAAACCCACAGCAGGAGGGACTTGCCAAAGACAGGAACAGGAAGGATGTAAGAGGAAGGCAGAACAGGGAGGAGCTAAAGACCATATAAAAGAAGAAGCACAAGCTGGGAAAGAGCAGAATTGAGAAGGGAATACTTGTGGAGGTTGGCACTCTGCCTGTTCTGTCTGTGTTGATTTGTGTTTGTAATACTTTACACAGAAGCCCTGGAACCTTGCTGGGAGCCCTGAAAGAGGATTTTCTTGTTGTCTTTTTACAGAAGTCCTGGAGAAGGCTTTGAAAGATCCTGGGATGATACTAATAATTTGTGTTGAGTACTCAGACCTTGTTGGTGGGTCTGTGTTGATTTCACAGGCAGATAGTGAATTGATGATGGTGCTGCCAATATGTATGAATCTTGTTTTAGCTCTGTGAAGCTTTGTCTTCCCAGAAAGAGAAACTGCAAAGGACTTGGGGTAGACTGCACACTGTGAGCTTCAATATGGAATGGGAGCTAGATGAGGACCTGTATGAGGAGCTGAATGAGGAGCTGACAAGGAGCTGAAAACTTTCTGCCTCTGAATCTAGGTTACAGTTGGGTAGATTTAGGTAAGAATTGCACCCATGGAATAGGAACCATGGAATTTGGGAGCCAGCCTCAAATCAAGATGAAAAGACCTCTCCTTGGCTACTTAATGCTGACTGAGAAGATCATGATTTATGGTGGCCTAGGGGTGAGAGGAGTCTGTACTTTGTACTTTGTACCTCTTAAGGATGATTGAGTTAAGGATCATTGGAAACTAATCTCCAATCAAGAAGAAAGAAGAATTTTTCACTGAGAGATTAAGACAATGAAACCTAAAGGTGGAAAACTTTGACCTTTGCACTTTGTGTCCCTTGAGGAGGACCCCTCCTTAAGGATAATTGAGTTAAGGACTTATTGAATGAAATCTTTTATTTAAACCTATGTGGCCATTTTAGTGAAAACTATGTGGCCACTTTAGTGGTAAGTTGTTATGTTATATCATTGTGAATGCTGTACTTTGGATTCTGTGAATCCTTTGCTTTAGTTTACTGCTGAATAAATAGTTTACTATACTATGTGATCATAACATTAGAGCTTTTCAAAGCAACAGTCCTCTGGAAAACTGCTCATTCTTGGCTTTACCACCCCTCCCACCTATACTCCATCAAGTCTAGTAACTTTCTTTTTCACCTCTAGAATCAAATATAAATGCTCTGTTTGACTTTTGTAGCCTTTCAAAAACTAGAGCGCTCCTAAATTTCATGTCTACTTATATATTACTTCCATACACATACCCTTTGATCCAGTCACATTGGACTCCTGGCTGTTCTATGATACTGCATCTTTTAGCTTTGGGTATTTTCCTTGACTGTCCTCAATTCCTAGAATGTGCTCCCTCTTCTCTGACTCTTGAATTCCCTGACTTATTTTCTGTTCTAATTGAAATCTGATCTTCTATAGCAAGTCTTCCCTAACACCTCTTAATTCTAGTGCTTTCCGTCTGTTATATCTTACTTATCATGTATATAGCATACATGGATACATATATACATACATATATATACACACAAGCATATATTTAAATATTTAATAACATTAAATATGATGTGGATAAATATAAACTTGTAAAATCAAAATAGCAATACAATGTAGGAGAGGTATAACTCTCAACCCAACATGAATAAAAGATTTGAAGTTTTCTGTGGACTACAAACTCAGTATGAGGGTAAAAGTATATAAGGTGAATTTTAGACATATTGAATTTAAGATGTCTGTGTATCTGCCTACAATTGATGTAACAGCAAGCAGATAATTATGTAAATGAATAGGTAAAGTAGTGAATTAATTAATTAATGAGCAAGCAAACAAATAAAAGAAGCCAATACAGTCTTATGTTGCATTGAAATGCATAGTTTCCAGGAAGAAGTAGGTAATAGTATTGTTATTATCTTCCCATGTTCAACTAATTATTATTGTTTTTAGATCCAGTCACTAAATTTTAGGTTCACCATTGGTATTTGGAGGGCACCTTAAATATGCCTAGGATATTGATGGGTTTCAAGGTCTTATAATATAAGGATCAATTTTAGTTCCTCATGAATCTTAGCTTATAGAAGAAGAGACAGGGAAGATATGTAGATAGTTTAAAGAATTTAAAATGCATTCTTTTCATAGAGGGATTTCACTTGTTCTTTGTTGTCTTTGTAATAGCACTGGTAGAAATTACAAAGAGGTGAGTTTAGGATTTATGAAAAGAAAAACTAAGAATTAGGGCTATAAAAAAGTGAATATTTTTTCTCTGTATATGATAGAGTCCTCTTCTTCAAAGGTATGGCAAAGCACAGACTAGGAATTATGATGTAATGATGATAATGATGATGATGATGATGATGATGATGACGATGACGATGATGATGATGATGATTTCAGCAAAATGGCTGAGCATACATCTGCATATGTGCCAATGTAATTGACATTGTAGCCAAAGTCACCTCATAAATGCTTTTTAAAAGTATTGGGAAGGATGCTTTATTTTTAGAGAAATTTTTCCACAAGTATGTGTTTGTTCTGAAAATTAATTTCATATTTTTTCCTCAGAACTTTTGAAATATTTCCTTCCTAGGTAAAACACAGAATTAATACTATTTTTTTTTTTAGTGTGTGTGGGGTAAATAGCCATTCAGAACTTGACCTGATGGATTTGAAGTGATGTAGATTACTTTATTTGGTATAATAGTGTTTCTATTTTTCCACCTTTGAGAAAAAACAAAACAAAACAAAAATCATTAGCGATCAATTGTTATAATTGCTAAGTTTAGTTTTATTCCATTAAATTAGATAAAAACAACAAAATAATTCATCTTTCTACTTTAAATTCCTTCATTATTATTTACTGGAATATTAGTTAATCCATTTTACAATTAAATGTCAAGGTGAAATTTATATGAATATAGAATATCTGAAATTTCCAAATGAGAATTATTTAAAGAGGTGGAACTATTAATGTTAAAAGTTTTAGCTCTTACATTCATCTCAAAATAAGAAAAAATGATTTGCTGGTTTGTACAATGATTTTTTAAAAGAATTGCTCTATTGACAAAACAACCTAGGTATATATTTTCCAAGCTACATATTACCATATTGCTTAATAGATGTCAGTGATGTGATACTTAAACTCTCTTGATTAAGCTCCTGTTGAACTTCAGATTACAAAAATCAACAGCCTGTACAATTTGAATTTCAGATTATTAAAGAAGTCTTCAGAAGGAAAGACATAGTATGAGATGATTATTGTATTTGCTATGAGAGAGGCTTTTAAATCCAGTGGGAATGTTCATCAGTGCTCTGTAATCAGCAGTAAGAGGGAATGCTTAATTACAGTTATTTAGGTGACATGATGTAGTAGTAACAGTGTAAAAAGGAGAAAAGTTGTTTGAATTAACACTTGTATCAATGTGAGTGGATATTAAAATGCATCAGTATCAATGTAGATGTCTAGTTATGTGGTTATTTATATTAATTTGTTTAACTCTACAAATTACTACCATGCAATTGTTTTCCTTTAGTCTATTCTAAGACTGTTTTTAGGTTGAATTTTGCAACAGAGGATAAAATCCTAGATGTTATATTATGATGGAGGTCCTTTATGTTACACACACACACACACACACACACACACACACACACACTACTTCAAAAATGATGTAGCTACTCAAGTATTTACATTTCCTTATTCATACCAGATTATTCGTTAGCTGATTTTTTCCCCCAAACAATGAAATGGAACCTACTTGGAATTCAAGTTGACATATTACTTTGGATTCTTCTTAAAGGAGAGGTAGTTTCTTTCTTGAGAAAACGAAATAGATTAGACAAAATATTTATCTGTGTCATTGATTAGCATATAAAGGAATACATTCCTATAACAATGCTATTTCCAAAGAAGTTTGTAACTTTTTTTAAACTCAAGATCTACTAGAATATATCAACACTTTTGAGAGAAATTATTATTTTCTGTTAAATGTGATTATTAAATTAGGATTTTTCCCCTTCCTATTTCCTCATTTAGTCATCAAACCTTGTAGATCAGAAAGTCTTTGAGGGACAGAGTTGAAGACTAGATTCACCTAATTCTCCAGAGAACATTCTCCTCACTCTTAGGCAGGACCCCACCAAACTAGGAGAACTTATTTCTGATTAAAGTGTAAATAGAAAATAATTTAGGTGAATTCCAGCCTTAAAGCATTAGGTTTAAGTTCTTAAAACTCCCTCTGGTTCAATGACAGTGATCTGGTAGGAAATATCTGGAAGCAGCTGGGTTTCATGATCAAGTCACAATCTCAGCAGGAGGAGCTGAAGACTTTTAGGCCTCTCTCTCCCCTCATTAATTGTTCACCAATCAGGGCTGATTTTTGTCCTTAGGGGCACCTCCTTTACCTAAGGTCTTTAAGCATTCAAGAATTTGAATGGTTTTGACTCTGGTTACCAACACAGAGCAATAACTATCAATTTGGGGTTAATTGCTAGCCCAATTAATAAATTTATTATTAATTACCAGGAAACTTTGTGTCTTCGGTGTTACGTTTTGTCTTAGTTTGATGTAAAAGTAATGTTAAAGGGATACTTTTTTCAACAAAGTAGACCATAATCTACCCATTTTTCTCTTCTCCATGTCCTCCTATTAATTCACAATATGGGATCCACACATTGTCCTGAAAGAGATTTTTTTCCTGTAGATTTGATGTAATCTGTCTGCTATGAAAATTATTAGCATTACTTTTGTTTAAAGGACACTACATTTATTTGCTGGCCATCATATTAAACTATTCAAAGTGATTGAATAGATAAAACATCATATGCCCAATAGTTAATAAATTTTTTAAAAAGTTCACTCTAGTTCCCCAAACTACTCTCACATCATGCTTTTTAAAATTTTAATGTTTCTCTACACTTACAATAATACAGTAATATTTCTTACAAAATCATCATAATGCCTCAGATTTTTATGGAGGTCAAAGTCATAATACAATTATTTGATTGAGTCTTCTGCATATCAGACATTGGTTCAAATGTTATCTACAATTTCAAATCTATTATTTTTAAAATTTCCTCTAATTTTATTTTTTTCTGCATTTGATTGTGTAGATTTGCTTTTATATGTTCTGTTGCCTCCTTTGCTTTTCCATTAATTTTCCAATGGAATACACAAGAGCACATGCAAGAGTATGTAAGAAAAGAGAGATGAATAATGATTTCTGTTTATTGCTGACTCTTGGTGACAATAATTATCTTTGAAGCACTTCTAATATCAATAATTTTAATGATCAAGTACTCAAAAGAATCAGTGATCTCATTGACACTCTAATGAATCAGTGAGCTCATCTTTCATGAAAATTGCCAATATGTTCATGCCAATCAGTCCTGTATGGTTATTCTCATGTTCTCCTGTAAGCTCACTACAATTAGTCCACCAGTTTTGACAGGGTCCTTCCATCAAGTACGTGGACTGATTATTTGTTAGAACTCACAACATGATAAAGAACACCTTCTTCAGTCACAAATTCCTCTGAAAACATTTGTATACTCGTATACCTTCATAATCCCCATCTATAATAGAGTGATATCAGCTTATATCCACTATGCATCATTCCTTTTATCTTTGGGTTATCCTTCAATGCAGATCTTCAGAATCTAAAGTGTTCTATCATTTAGTCAAACAACAAAACTATAAGTAATTTAATATTTCAAAGATGGGTCTTCTTTTGATGGAGAATCTTGGGCACATTAAAATTTCTATCTTCGTCAAATTTTCTTTTATGTCATTAAAGAGATTTCGTAGGGACATTTCCTTTAGATGGTGGGGTACTACTATATGTACATGACGGTACTGATTTTATCAAGCCCTAGAAATCTGTAGAGGATTCTAAATATTGCCACTAACAATTTAAAAAAATTTAGCTTAAACTGTTCACATGTACACACAGCATACTGAAGAATGTGTATTGTCCAATGAATCAACAAACATTTATTTTTAGCTTCTTCATTTCAGGCACAAAGCATGGGAGAAATCACACTGTCCTGCTTTCCTCAACTGGTGACTGCTAAAGTGCAAGAGCATTTATCCAGAATCTGGGCAAGCATGTCATCATGAGACTAGTGAATAATATAGATGAACTTCTCCAGGCAATCAAATTTTTACATAAATCTGCACAAGACCTCATGAGTGACAATATCAAAGACCTTTATTAGACTTATGAACATTGTGTGTGGATGACCTCTGTTCTGGCATTTCTCCCAGAGCTGTCAAGCAGTAAGCACCATATTGCTCCTTAGTCCTTACTGAAGTCGCACTGGTTTTCAGGTAAATGATCATCTTTCAGAAAGATGGTGGAGTAGGTCAGAAAATTCCAAGCTCTCAAGATTCTCCCCAACAAAAAGTTAAAAGAGCACTTTAAGAGGAATAAGGTGTGTGTGGAAATAAATAAAAATAGGGGCATAACTGGGATCTTTCTAGGACAATTTGAAAAGATTAGGAGAAAGATCCCAGGATGAGGTTTGGTCCCTATGAAGAGTAAACACCTTTAGGCTAGGTCCCATTTTAACCACAAATGGCAAGTCCTGGGGTTAGTTGGTTTGAGATGCTACATCAGTCCCAGCTACAGTAATGTTTACTCTCATAATAGTGAGAGGAGTTGGGTTTGAACCCTAGAAGATTCAGGGAACCTCTGCTGATAAGGAATACCAGATCCAGATGTGACAGGGGCAAGAAGGAACCAGAACGTGCCTGGTGAGTGCAGAAGCAGTGGATCAGAAAGCCTCTGGCTATAGGTACTTACAGGAGGTTGGCGGTTTGACTTTGGTTGCAGGTTAGAAAGGAGAACTGAAGATTTGGGGCAAGAGGTACCATTTCCCATACTCCAGGGCTAGAGGTTATTACAAAAAAAAATTGTCTCTTACCACAAAAAAAAAAATGTACAGGCAGAAAGAATGCAACCACAGGAAGCTATTATGGGAATAAAGATGACTGAGGTTTATCTTCAGAGGAGGAGACTGAAGCAAAGAAACCCCCAAAAAGAAATGTTAAATGCTCACCTGCCCAAAAAGAATTTATAGAAGATCTTTAAAAAAGACTTTAAAAATCAAATGACAGAGATGGAAAAAGAAAACTAAAAATATAAGAATAATCTATGAAAAGCAAGAAGGTTATGGAAGGAAAGTCAACCAATTAGAAAAAGAGATTCAGAATCTTAAGGAAGAAAATGGCACCTTGAAAATTGGAATTGGGCAAAGTGAAGTGAGTGAAATTATAAGAGATCGAGAAATAACTAAAATGTAAATAATGAAAAAATGGAAGAGAAATTTAATCATATTATAGATTATAGACTATAGAATAGATCAAGAAGAGAAAATAAAAAACAATTAGATTAATCAAAAGTTATGACCAAAAAAAGAATCTTGATACAATAATACAAGAAATAAGTAAAGAAAATTGTTCTGAAGCATTAGAACAAGAGGGTGGAGGAGGGGGAGTAGAAATAGAAAAACAAAATCTATTGATCACCACATAAAAGATATCCTATGAGGAAAAGTCATAGGAATAGCATAGTCAAATTCCAAAACCCCCAACTCAAGGATAAAATACTAAAAGCTTTAAGATTAAAAATCACAGAAGACCTAGCAGCAGAGACATTAAAGGACCCTAGGTCTTGGAGCATAATATATCAAAGAACAAAAGAACTGGGGCTCCAGTTGAAAATACCATACTGTGCAAAATCAAGTGTTACCACTAATAAAAAAAAATGGACATTTGATTAATCTTAGACTTTCAAGAGTTTATTTTTAAAAATCCTGAACTTAATGGAAGATTTGAAATACAAGAACCAAGAGAAATATAAGGTACGTAGCCAAGACTGATTATAAGGGATTCATAAGGACAGACTGTTTAACTTTTATATATGTAAAATGTATTTATGTCTAAGATTTCTATTAATAATTGGGTAACTCATAACAAAGATCAGTGTAAGCCTATGATATTAATTTAAAAACTAAAACCATTGAGGAACAGCTAAAAAGAGAAACTATTTTATACAAATAAGATGCAAAAGGAAGAATCAACATAGAAGAATTAGATGGAGGAGGAGGGCTGGTAGTTCTAAATTCAGAAGAAATAAAACAGTAGGGGCATTGGGAATCAGCAGAGGACAACAAAGGGATTTTTAGAGAGAGGGTGGGGAAATAGGTAAAAGGTGGGGACAGGAGTGTGTTTAAATTTATGGGAATGGGAGGAGAGGGGAAGGCTCCATGGAGGAGGATGGGCAAGTAATAGGAGGGTAAGGGAGTGGGTAGAAGTATTTCAAGGAGGCAGGAAGATAGGAAATAAGAGATATACACAAACATATAAAAGAAATATCAGGAGTAGAATATGTTTGGGAAAGTATATGTCTGTACATGTATGTATATATGTACATATGTAACTATAGATAGTAGGAAGATAAGTATGTATTCTTGGAGGGCAGTAGTCAAGTGATAGTAGGGCAAGGTAGTGGGTAGAAGTAAAGTATAGGAGGCAGGAGGGATAGGAAACAAGAGATATGCACAAATATAAAAATACAGATGAGGAGTAGAATATGTCTATATAAGTATGTATATATGTATGTATATAACTATGGCTATAGAGAAATATATCTAAACTTTATTGTAGCCTTCTGGGAGAGGGTGGGGGGAGGGAAAAAGAACAAAGGAAAAAAGTCCACAGCAGAGAACAAAAGAAAGCTCACAAGGAAGCAAAGAAAAGATGGACAAAAGATGGACAATGATACCCAATGTGTATCATTCATGATACAGGCTTTCTTGAAATCAAAATTTATTGTTAAATATTTTGAGCACTCTCTTATGTTGTGCTATGCACATGACATCCTTTTTTTTTTTCTTGCTTTGTATTTAAGTTCCAATATTTAAGTTTATGATATGTTTTTGTTACTTTTCTCTATTCTGTTTTTGTGTTCTGGCACTTGAGTCTAAAATAAAATTTAAAAACAAACTGATAAATAAGTAATAATCATCCAGGTGAAGGATCAGTGTAGCATGAGTTCTCTGACAAGAAACTTGATGGCATTGACTAAGAGAGAGAATACACTGTCATTGTCCCATGGCCACCTATTTCTCTTTCTTTATAGGGATGGACCACAGAGGCATTCTTTGACTCTTGGGAGAATAGAACAAGCAAAAGGAATTTGCCACATGAGAGGAAACTTATGGCATTCAAAATATTTTCTTCATTGGTCTTTGGCCACTAAATACCCTTCAGAGCACCATAAAAGTGATTCATATCATTGTAATCAGTGTAAAACTAAATTTCATCTGCCTTTTTACTGAGTCAAGAATCCTGCATGTCCTTACGCTTTGCTTGCACTTTACTTTTTGTCAAAATAAAAGCTCTTGTCTTAGAGACAGACCAACTATCCTGCTGGTAAACCCTGTGAAGTTGTCATTTTTCATCCAGCAACTTCTGAATTTCTGCATGATTTTTATCAAACTGATCTTGATATTTGTGAATGTTCTGGCCACGATAAGTAAATATGGTGCTGCAGAACAAATCTCTGGACATTGTCCACTCCTTTTCTTCTCTACTATTGCTAATCGCGTATTGGCTCAGCTTTTGCTCCAAGTTAGCAAGGAAGTTTTCATGCCAAGAGAAGTGATCTTATGTTTTGACATTAAGTCCTCTGGTAGTCTTCTTACATCAGGGCATCTCTTTTTGTTGAATGATTGCTTAGTTTGGAGAGGAAAAGTCTATGATCTGTTCAGAATTCTGCACCACACATTGCTATTATGATTCTCAAATCCTGTCTATTAGTGTTAAAATAACAGTCTATAAAATTGTTATACTCTCCATGCTTTTTCATTCTTCTATCCCATTTTTCATCACTGACAATTTTTTAAAGGGCAATATGGAGATGTTTGGTTGAATGACAACATTCTTTTTTTCCACTTTTATTCTTATTGCTACATTCATTATGTTAACTGATCATTTTATAAGTGAATGATCAGGTTTTATGTAGTTACTACATTTGAAAATGACCCCTACTTCAGAAGTGAGCCATTTTGTATATATAAAAATACCACTTTGAAGTGTGTGTGTAAAGGAATTTTCCTTGTACTCTGGGCACACTCGTAGTCTTATAACATGGAAAGAACCTGCTCCTGGAAAGAAATCTGTGTATGACCAAAGTATAGGGAAAACCTCTCCATAGGTGATTTTATTTTGGGTATACTAATTCTTTTCTCAAAATATTCACAAAAATTAAATGTGCTCTGTAAGTCTATGGCTTCTCTTTACCTTTAGTTTTAAAACGTATTTTCTAGGAATTTTTTCACCATTCTCACAAATAGTTATCTTTTCATTGAAGTAACTGAGTTTATATCATAATATACCACTAAAACGTAATCTCCAAGAAAATGTGTAAACGTTTTTTTAAATTAATTTTAAATTACGCAGTTCCTACACGATTCATCACTAAATCCGACCTCTTAGTATCCTAACTATAATTACACATCATTTATTTAATAAATGAATGCATAAGCAATTCCCCAACAACAATTAGTTGAAAATGTCAAAAATAATATCCAGGAAGACATTATATTCAAACAACTCTTATGACTCAGGGCCCAAAATTGTTTAAATAAGAAAAATATTAGAGGAAAGTGATAGGTCAAATATTGTCTTCAAGGTGACCTGTGTATACATTTTCTGTGTTGTTTAAGGGGCATAAATAAATATTTTACTTCATATAATTCATTCTATCTCGTTTGGTCATAGATACTTCCCTTATCCTTATATCTGACAGGTAAATTATTTCTTGTTCTCTAATTTACTTAGGATTTTGCCATTCTGCCTAAATCATGTACCCATTTTGACTTTATCTCAGTAAATTCTGGGGCATGTCAAGTAGTGATGTCTTGTCCCACAACTTGGATCTTTAGTTTTTTCAAGCACTAATTACAATCACCATTTGCTACCCTGTATTGTGTATCTAATCCATGCCACTAATCTACCCCTCTGTTTCTTAACCAGAGGCAGATTGTTTTGATGATTACGGCATTGTAATACAGTTGGAGACCTTGCAGTGCTACGCCACCTTCCTTCACATTGTTTTTCATAAATTATCTTGATATTCTTGAACTTTTGTTCTCCCAGACAAATTAAGATTTGACTTTTTTTCCCCCCAGCTCTATAAAATATTTTTGGTAGTTTGAATGGCATGGCACTGAAAAATTAAATTCATTTACATAGAATTGTCATATTTATTGCATTGCATTTACCTAAGGATGAACAATATTTTTCCCCCCTAATTTTTGAGATAGGACTTTATTTCATTGAAAAAATATTTTGTGGTCTCTCTCTCTCTCACCTCAGCCGTCTTGTGGGGACGAGTTGAGGCAGGCGCTGTCTCCTCAGCGCCGCCCCCTGCAATTCCTGGAGGAACGAACACGCTGGGGCCCCGTCATACCCATCCACTTGCAGGAAGGCTTTGGCTGCTTTGTCACCAACTGATTTGACCAGCTATTTGACGACAAATCGGACCCCTTCGAGGTGGTGAAGGCGGCCAAGAACAAGAAGGAAGGTGGTGGCGGTGAACCCGGCACCAAGAGCGCGGCGCAGGCTGCGGCCCAGGCTGGCGAAGGTGGCAGGGGTGCGTCTGGGAAGCCGCTGCACAGTCACAGAAGGACTGTCTGTGCCGCCTGCGCCTCCCCGTGCCGTTGTCGCGGCCCAAGAGAAGGACTAGGCCCCACCGCCCCCCACTGCTCAAGAAAGGGATGAGTTGATAGAAGGCCTGACCAGCAGCTTCAGGGTGAAGGAAAACTAATTGACAGGAGACCTGAAAGGCAACCACCTCGTGAGCGGCGACTTGAAAAATCAGTTGAAGAAAAAGGTGAAGGAGGAGAATTTTCGGTTGATAAGCCTATTATTGACCAACCGATTGGGGTCGTGGCGGCCGTGGTCGTGGAATGGGCAGAGGAGATGGCTTTGACTCTCGTGGAAAGAGATAATTTGATAGGCATAGTGGAAGTGACAGATCTTCTTTCTCATATTCACATTTCAGTGGTCTGAAGCACGAGGACAAATGTGGAGGAAGCGGCTCGCACAACTGGGGGACGGTAAAAGACGATCCGACTGACTTGGAAGGAACCACTGTGACCGGCAGACACCGCAAGGAGAAGCACATAAAGTGGCTGATACGGAAAACAAAGAAAATGAGAGGGAAGAGGTGAAAGAGGAGAGCCCGAAAGAAATAACCTTGGATGAGTGAAAAGCTATTCAGAATAAGGATCAGGCAAAAGCAGAATTTAACATCCGCAAACCTAACGAGGGCCCCGATGGTCGGTGGAAGAAGGGATTTGTGCTCCACAAGTCCAAGAGTGAGGAGGTTCACACTGAAGAATCTGTGATGCAGCATCACTTCTGTAAGCACATCAGTGATATCACATCCCAGCTGGACATCAATTTTGGAGACCTTTGTCGTCCGGGCCGTGGCAGCAGAGATGGGCGAGGCAGGTGGGACCGGGGCACGCAGACATGGCACACGGCCCAGGCGCAAGGCCCAACCACAGAAGCAGAACAGACAAATTAAGTGCTTCTGCTCCTGACATAGTTGACGCAGAGGCTTCCCAGCTCTGGCTTAAACTAGATGTCCTAAACCAACCCTGTTTCCTTTGTGGACCCTCCTCCCCAGGCTTGCATGTTTAAAGATCCTAAATGACTAAGAAAAAAAAAGGACTATCATTCATAACATTCACACCTAAGGTCTGAATTTTATCTGTTTTGAAAATGAACTCTCACTACACTGAAGCAACTATGTGGTAGTGAGTTTTGTATTTAGAAATGTAATGGTAGCCTAGATGTTTCCATAATTTTCAGAGATTATGCATTCTTCATGGATACTTTTTTGCACTGTTGCTTGAAAATATGGGTTTCCAAACTTGGGACATAAGTGTGAACAGTTGTGTACCAAAAAAAAAAAAAAAGGATTTTGTAATTGTATTCACATAATTCTTGGGTTTGTCTTGGCAGGTAGATTTCCAAATATTTTACATTTTATCTACTATTATTTTAAATGGAATTTCATTTTCTATCACTTATGGACTTTGTTAGTAATATAAGGAAAGGCTGATTACATGTAGGTTTATTTTTATATCCTGCAAATTTACTAAAGCTGTTAATTATTTTAACTAATTTTTTGTTGTTGATTCTATAAGATTCTTTCAGTACACCATGATATCATCGCAAAGAATGATAGCTTTCTTTTGGCATTGTCTATTATAATTCTTTCCATTTTTTTTCTTCTTATTGGTATTACTAGCATTTCTAGTACTATATGTAATAACAGTTCACGGATCTTTAGTAATGATATTGCTTCATTCTCTATGCTACCTTGCAGTTTCCCTTATCTCTTTCAATTAGGTCTATTTTCTCTTTTGTTTTTATTTTCCTGAGATCATGATTGCTACCCCTGCTTTTTTACTTCAGCTAAAGCACAATAGATTCTGCTACAGTTCCTTATTTTTACTCTCTCTCTCTCTCTCTCTCTCTCTCTCTCTCTCTCTCTGTTTCAAGTATTTTTCTTATAAACTGGGCTTTCCACTTTGTCTATTATATAAGTATCCAGGATGGCATTAGATTTTTCTGACAGTGAAAATCTGGGAACAGTTATCTCTGGAAGTATTTTTTGTCATTATTATCATCATCCATTTTAGTAATATTGTATATGATTTATATATATAATTTATATAATAAATATATAATATAATTATATATTATATATAATATGCATTATATATAATATATAATTATACAATAAATATATAATAATTTTTATATAGGTCTAATCAATATAATAAAATGAAAATTCTACCTGAAATAGTTAACATATTCATTGAAATGTCAATAAAACTACCATAGACCTAGAAAAAAATTACAAAATTTATCAGGAATATTAAATGTTTAGGAATACCACAGGAATCAATTGAAAAAAAATGTGAAGGAAGGCAGTCTAGCAGTCTATAATTTCAAATTATATTTTGAAATGATGATAATAAAAATAAATCTAGTACTGACTGAGAAATAGTAGTGAGTCAATGGAAAGATCAAGTACACAATATACAGTAGTAAAAGTCAGTAATTCCTGTTTAATAATTACCCAAATTCAAGTCTTTTGAATTAGTGCTCATCTTTAACAAAAATTGACAGGAAAATAGGAAAGCAGTTTTCAAGAAACTAGGTATTTACCATTATCTCTCAGCATGTATCACAGTCAGGTCAAAATGGATAAATGACTTAGATATAAAAGGTGATATCATAAGCAAATTAGTAGACAAAAGAAAATAATCTCTGATAGATAAGGGAAGTCATTATAACCAAACAAAAGGTAGAAGTTCAGAGAAAGTAAAATGTATTATTTTGATTATAGAAAATGAAAAAAAGCTTTTGAACAAAAAATAAATGCAGGAGGTAGAGCCAAGACTATGACAGAGTAAAGGCAGGGACCCACATTAACTTCCCACCCCCCTAAACTCTCCAAATACCTTTAAAAATGAATGTAAACAAATTCTAGAGCTGCAGAACCCACAAAAGACAGAGTGAAACAAATTTCTAGCCCAAACAACTTGAAAGGTTCCTTGGAAAGGTCTGTAGCACCAGGGCAAGAGAGGAGCACAGTCCAGAACAGGCAGCACCAGCCCAGACCTGGTCATAGCAAACATAGAGCAAGCCTTGAGAGTGTCTGAATCAGCAGAGGCAGAGGCGTCTACTACTTTCAAATCCCTTAGCCAATTCACAGACAGTAAGGGTGTTGAACAACTGATCAGATGGAAATTACAGGGGCCTTTTTGCTATCAGCGAAGCAGGATCCTGTTGCTATGCCTATAGTCAGATCTGGGTCCCAGTCATGGGTGGCAGTCACAGGGTGAGGAGGAATATTAGCATAGCAGAGCTTGCAGACACAGTGGGTGGGTGGGGGGCGCCCTCCTCACAGTTCCAGGGCATGAAAGAGTGCTTGTGGTTGCTCACAGACCAGAGCACAAGCCAGGAGACTAGTAAAAGAAAACCTCTCCTTAGATCATACTGCCTTGGAAGAAATAAAAACTTACACATCACTAGATAGATCATCATCATCTTTAAGAACAGCTGCGCAAAATCTCTGAATCTAGACAAAGTATGCCTTCCACTGTGAAATCACGTCCCTATTTTAACAAATAGCAAAAAGTGAAGTAATAGGCTGGGAAAATGAACAAACCAAAGAGGGAGAAAACCCTCTGACTAAAAGCAGTTACTGTGGTGACAAGGAAGATTAAAACAATCACTCAGGGAAAGATAACAAAGTCACAACTCCCACATCCAAAGCCTCCAGGAAAAATATGAATTGCTCTCAGACCATGGAAGAGCTCAAAAAGGATTTTGAAAATCATGTAAGAGAAAATCGAGAAAATCATGAAAATCATGTTATCAGGAAAAAGATACTAAAATGAAAACCCCCAAGGAATATCATAGACAAATTCCAGAGTTCTCAGGTAAGGAGAGGATATAATGAGTAGCCAGAGAGAAACAATTCAGGTATGGTGGAGTCACAGTTAGGAAATCACAAAATTTGCCAGCTTCTGCATTAAAGGACTGGAGGGCTTGGAAAATGATATTCTAGAAGGAAAAAGAGCTAAGATTGTAACAAACAATCACCTACCCAGCAAAACTGAGTATGATCCTTGGGGGGAGGCGGGGGGAGAAGAATGTCTATTCAATGAGACAGAGGACTTTCAAGGATTCTTGATGAAAAGACCAGAGCTGAATAGAAAATTTGACTTTCAAATAAAAGACTCAAGAGAAGCATAAAAAGATAAATAAGGAAGGGAAATCATAAGGGTCTTGATAAAGTTATGAGGAGATGCATATTTAGGTGGAAAGCTGATCATTTTATTTATAGCTTGAATTGCTAAAGATATATCCAAGTAAATCATATATCTAGTCTGGATCTCCATTTTCATACATGGAAAATTAAAGAGATAGAATGCATTTTTACAAAGGTTATTTTTTAAAATTTAATTTATTAATTATTTTTAAATTTTCAACATTTATTTCCACAATATTTTGGGTTACAAATTTACTCCCCATCTCTCCCCTACCCCCATGCCAACATGGAACACATACTGAATACACCTTCCCTCAATCTGCCCTCTCTTACATCCCCCTCGACTCCCCTGCCTTCGATTCTATACCCCATTGCCCGTATATCTTATTTCCCAGTTGCATGGAAAAACATTTTTAACATTTGTTTTTAAAATTTTGAGTTCCAGATTCTCTCCTTTCTTCCCTTCTCACCCACCCCCACTGGGAAGATAAGCAATTCAATATAGGTTATACATGTGTAGTTGCACAAAACATTTGCATAGGAGTCATGCTGTCAAGGACTAACTACATTTTCCTCCATCCTATCCAACCCACCATTTGTTCTATTTTCTCCTTTGACCCTGCCCTTTTTCAAAAGTGTTTGCTTTGAATTACCTTCTCCCCAGATCTGCCCTCTTTTCTATCATCCCCTCTCTTATCCCCTTCTCCTCTACTTTTCAGTAGGGTAAGATACCCAATTGAGTGTGTATGTTATTCCCTCCTTAAGCCAAATCCAATGAGAATTAGGTTGATTCATTTCCTTTCACCCTCCTGCTCTTCCCCTCCATTGTAACAGCTTTATCTTGCCTCTTTTACATGAGATAATTTACCCTATTCTATCTCTCCCTTTCTCCTTCCCCCAATATATTCTTCTGTCACCTCTATTTATTTACTTATTTTTCCTTTTTGGAAGGGGGACGACAGGGCAATTGGCATTAAGTGACTTTCCCAAGTCACACAGCTAATGTGTTAAGTGTCTGAGGCGGAATTTGTACTCATCCTGACTCCAGGGCTGGTTCTGTATTCACTGTGCCACCTAGCCACCACCCTCTCTAACCTCTTAATTTTATTGGATATCATGCCTTCATTTTCAAATCATCCTGTTCCCTCTGTGTATACAAGTACACACATAGACACACATAGACACACAGATACCCACCAATACATAAATATGTAGACATATATATGTATGTGCACATATACATAAATAATGTGTATATATGTGTGTTTCCGTGTGTGTGTCTAGACTTCAATAATTTTTAAATTGTTTCTCCTGGGTCTATTTTCCAGGTCAGTAATTTTTCCAATGAGATATTTCACATTGCCTTCTATTTTTTTCATTCATTTGGATCTGTTTTATAGTATCTTGATTTCTCATAAAGTCATTAGCTTCTATTTCCTCCATTCTAATTTTGAAGGAATTATTTTTTGGTGAGTTTTTGAAGTTTCTTTTCCATCAGCCAAAATTGGCTTTTTAAGGTATTCTTCTCTTCATTGGGTTTTTGGGCATTTTTTTTCTTTTTGAGTTAGTCTGTTTTTTCAGGTGTTATTTTCTTCAGTATTTTTTGGATCTCCTTTAACAGACTGTTGACTCACTTTTTATAATTTTATTATATCATTCTCATTTCTCTTCCCAAATTTTCCTCTACTTCTCCCACTTGATTTTCAAATTTGTTTTTGAACTCCTCATGGCCTGTGACCAATTTATATTTTTCTTGGAAGCTCTTGATGCAGTAGTTGTGACTTTGCTGTCTTCTTCTAGTTCTATGTTTTGATTATATTTTCACCAAAAAATGATTCTATAGTTTGATTTTGCTTGCTCTGTTTGCTCATCTTGCCATTCAATTACTTGACTTTTGAGGTCTTTGCCACAATAGAACTCTGCTTCCAGAGTGCAGAGTGCTGTGTCCCAAATTTCTGGAGTTTTATGCAGCTGTTGTCAGGCCTTCTTCTAGCTACCTGCCTCAGAACTGTGAAGATGATTGCCTCTCCATAGCCTCAACAAGCTCAGCCATGCTAGTGCACCTCACCCTAGGACCACCACCCAAGACCACAACCCATATCCAAGTAGGGCAAAGTAAAAGAATCCTGCCTCAGAGCCAGAAAAGAGATTCCAACAATTGCCCTGTGGTCAACCACTTGTTTGCCCCAAGATTTATGTGTCAAGAGCTTTGGATGAAGCTGTAGATGGCTGCCACCTTTATCATCATGTAGACAGGGGCCTGATCATCCTCTTCTCTCACACAGTTCCAACAGAGTTCCTCCTATAATCTTTTACTTTCTTTTTGGTGTTTATGGGTTGAGAAGTCTGGAAACTGCTCCAGCTGCCAGTGATTCACTCTCCTAAAGTCTACTCTGGCCAGTCTGTGCCACAGGTCTGTGCCATCACAGCTCATGTGGGACTGCACTCTGCTCCCAGCCTGGTGGTATATATAGCCTTTCCTGTCACCCTGCCAGTGTGCCTTCAGTGGAAATTTGTTTGTGTCTGTCACTTTGTGGGTTTTGTACTTCTGTAATTTGTTTACAATCATTTCTCACAGGTATTTGAGGTGATTGAAGGATGAGCTCAATGAAGTTCCTGACTGCACCATCTTGCCTCTGCCCCCCTACTAAGGTTATTGTTAAAATCCAATTTTCTGCATTCTCAAAGATAATTTAAATATCTTGGTTTGCATGTATATGACTAAATTCTATCCTTTAGACCTACCCATAAAACCTCAGTAGAATAACTAGGGCAGCAGATTCAGATCAAAGGAGAAAAAAACTGTTCAATTGTTCTGAACCTACAGAACTTGCCACAAGACTAAGAAGAATTGAATATAAAATCTGCCTAGTGAGAATCAACCATACACAATCCAACAAATAAGCAACTGAGTCAGGATCCTGCAGAGCTCAGGCCAGGGAGGTGATGAACTCACTTCTCCCCCAAACACACAACCTTGTCAGCACAATAAATTTGGAAGCCACCATAAATTAGCAGGTCATAGAAGGAAAAAAAACAGAAAAGATATTCCCAAAAGGTGAACAGGGTCCAAAACATGAGATATTTCAGAAGTGGACTGGAAAAATGAGAAAATCAGAACAAAACAGATAAAAATTAGAAAAGATACTATGGTGACAGGGAAGCTCAAGACACACAGAAGAAGAAAATAATGATTTAAAAATATATCTAAAAGCAAAATCTCAAAGAAAAATGCAAATTAGAAACAAGGCCTATAAGAATCCTTGAAAGAGTGAGAGAAAGATATAAAAGAGAACAAAATAAAGTAATTTGAAAACCAGATTAAAGATAATGAATCAAGATGAGATTACATCCAGTTTATTCTATGCCTACTAGATCAAATTCTGTTTGATCTATTAGACAATAAATTCCTTGAAAGAAGGGATTGTTTTTGCTTTTCTTTGTATACTCATAACTGTAATGGTAATGGAATTTAAAGATCCCCCTGTATTGGCTTGGTTTTGAGGTTGGGTGTTAAACCGAGAGCTTGTGAATCCCACTTGTGGGATGGATTTGTTGACGTGAAGATAGAGGGTGAACTGGGAGGAGCTGGTGCCATGGATTTAGAGACAGCCCCAAGCACAGCAGGCCAGAAGAACTTTCGGGCAGAGAGAGAGAATTGCTGAGGGGCCAGAGTTGCTGAGAGACTGCTGAGGCCCAGTTAAAGCTGCCCAGGGCTTTTGAGAACTGTCACCTGTAGCTTCCAAGGACTGAGGAGACATGGCTTTCATGCCAGTATTTTGTCTGTTTTGATGTTGTTTTGCCAGAATCATTGGCTGGTGAAGGACAGAGCTGTTGTTACAGAGGTCCTGGAAATTTGCTGTTAGTTCAGAAGCTGTAAAGAAGGATTTTCTTGTTGCATATGTACAGAAATCCTGGAAGAGTGTATTTCTGATGTTTTCAGGGATCCTGGCATTGTTCTGCAGGGAAAGAGTGAATTAATGAGGCCACTGGCTATGTATATTGTGGACTTGTTTAGCTTTTTCTCCCCAGGAACAGAGATGGCTGAGAAATCGCCACCTCTCAAGATGAAGAAAAGACCTCTCCTTGGGTATTCATTGCTGTGATGATATCTTAATCTTGTTGTAGCTTAACAGTAGATGGCCTTTTGTGCTCTCCTCCCCCTTTTGAGAAAGTGATTGGTAGGGGATGGCTTTGTAATTCAGTTGTTATCCAGGGGTGGGAAACTTTTGACTTTTTTGTGCTCTGTGACTGACTAAATGAATGTACTTTGTTTATGATGGGAAACTAATCTCCATTTGAGAAGAGAGATTTTGTGACTTACTAAATGAATTTACTGCCCAGGAGTGGTCTACTTTTACTAATGTATTGGCCAGGGGTGGGATACTTGGGCTTTGGTACTTTGCAATAGAATTGAGGACTTACTAAATTATTGAGTTATGCTATATTTTGATTTTCTATGAATGTTTTGCCTTAATCTGTCACTAAACAAATGGAGTTTGCTATGCTCATAAGGCATTGAAGAACGAAGGTGGGAAATCTAAAACAGTATATAAATGTGTGAAAAGTTTACATTGTTAGAATGTCTGAGAAGAAGAGTATACAAACTTAGAGGAAGGGAGGAGTTATCTAACATTTCTCTTATCTGAAATGGATACAGGAGAGTCATAAATATTAGCTTAAAATACATCAAATTTGGCATTGAAACAAGGAGTGATGAAAGGTGAGATTGATTATGACAGGACAAAATTAAGAGAAAATAAATATAGGCAAAATGAACTTCCTGTTCCTGTCAGGAGAGACCAAACAGTATATTCAATGTGGGAAGAAATATATACAATTGGTGTCTAAAAGTGGACCTTGTATTGCCTCTTAAACAATTTCAGAAAGGATGAAGAAACTGTGGTATATGAATATAATAAGATAGTACTGTGCCATGAGAAATCATGAAAACAGACTATTGGGTTTTCTGAACTAACTCACAGTGAATTGATCAGAACCAGGACAATTTATAGAATAACAATAACATTGTGAATACTGATTGATATAAAAGAATTAACTCTGTTTTAGACAGGGAACAACCATGTCTCCAGAGGACTTACAGTGAAGAATATGACCCACCTTTTGGCAGACAGGTAATACTCAGAAGATTCAGGAGAAAAGCATGTTTTTTTTAACATGGCCATTGAGTTGATTTGTTTGTTTGAGTATGCTTACTTTAAAGATGTTTTTTCTCCAAGAAAAATTAAAATGGGGAAAAGAGTTAATATGATCAGGAAGACAATCAACAACAATATGAAAGAAATTTCCATAACAAAAGAAAAGCAAATTAGAATAAATCAGAGTTTGTCTTCATACTTGTTAGACTGGTCAAGATGACAGAAGATGAAAATACTATTTTGGAGGAGTACTGCTGAAATGAAATACATTCAGTGAAGCTTTTTACTCATCTAAACTTCTAGAAAACAAATTTGAACTGCATCCCAAAAGTCACTAATCTGTGCATTCTCTTTAACCCCTTAATCCAACTGTTATGTATATGCTCTAAAGGATACAACAATGGAGGTTAAATAGTTACATACTCAAAGTTTATTATAGTACCACTTTTTTCCTTTCAATAGCAAAGAATTTGAAACCAGGGACTTATTTGTTAAATGAGGATTGGCTGAGCATATTTTGTTATATAAACGTTAAAGAGTTGTTCCCCCCAAAGAAATGTGTATGTGTATGTGTGTATGCATGTGTGTATATCTGGGTCTGTGTATATAGCATGCTATATTGTGCTATATTATATAATACTATGCAATATAGAAAGTAATTCAGAGAAACTTTGCAAAGATTTATATGAACAAGTACAGAGCAGAAAAAAGGACATATGTAAAACTTATGTAATGAGTTAAAGCAAAATAATTTTCAGGTTTCATACGACACCTACTTATTGACCAATCATAATTTCAGTGGTCTTATAATGAAATGCAACCCACCTTTTGACAACAGATGATGTACTTACAGCAGAAAGGGTGCAAATCAAATAGAAAGAGCCATGTGATGAATTCTATGGGGTTGAGTTAGTGGATAATAACAAAGATATTTTTTTTAAAGAAAATAGAGGATAGAGCCAAGATAGTGGAGTACAAACAGGACTTCCAAGCGGCTGAGGTTCCCCCCACCTCCAATACATGTAAAAAAATTACTCTGAACAAATTTTAGAGCTACAACATCCACAAAGTGACAGAGAGAAACAAATATCCCACTGAAGGCAGACCAGCAGGTCGACAGGAAAGGTTTATTACAGCTCACTGGGAACTGAGCAAAGCCACAAGTGAGCCACGTGGTTCAGGCCCCAGTGCAGCCCCAACCAGCAGCAGCCAGAGCATACTTCAGGAGAGTGAATCACCACCAGCTGTGGCAGTTTCCACACTTTTCAACAGATAAATGCCAAAGAGAAAGTGAAAAGGTCAGTCAGGAACTCTTGGTGCTTGGTGGAGAAGAACCTGGCCTGGCCCCTGCCCCAAGGGTGAGAAGTGGCAGGGCATGGTGGCTACAGCTGCTGCTGTGGATGCCTCAGGACCTCCTGCCCTGCAGAACATATAGGGAGATACAAGAAACCATTCAGAAGGTAATCACTCTTGCTTTAATCTGCTTGGATCTAGATCTCCATCTTAGGTGATGGTCCTGGGGTGTGCAGCCAGTGTGCCAGAGGTTGTGGGAACTGCATAGAGGGCACTTCCCTAATAGCTCTGGCAGCTGTGAAAACCCCAGAAATTTGAGACATACCTCTCTGCATTCTGGAAGCAGAGTTTTACCCTGGCAAAGAGCTCAAAACTCAAGCAATAGGCTGGCAATATGAAGAAGCACAAACAGATCACAGAACCCTTTTTAGGGACAAAAAGGATAAAAGCATGGAACAGAAGGAAGAAAATGAAGTCAAAACTCTTGCATCAAAAGCTTGCAAGAAAAATATGAATTGGTTACAGGCCATGGAGGAGCTCAAGAAGGATTTTGATCCCCCCCAAAATGAAGAAAATAACACCTTAAGAAATAGACTAACCCAAATGGCAAAAGAGGTCCAAAAAGCCAGTGAGGAGAAGAATGCCTTAAAAAGTCAAATATGCATAATGGAAAAGGAATTTGAGAAACTCACTGAAGAGAACAATTCCTTCAAAAATTATATTGGAACAAATGGAAGTTAATGGCTTTATGAAAAATGAAGATACTATAAAACAGATCCAAACAAATGAAAAAATAGAAGGCAATGTGAAATGTCTCATTGGAAAAACCAGAGATCTGGAAAAAAGATGCAGGAGAGATCATTTAAAAATTATTGGACTACCTGAAAGTCATGATCAAAAAAAGAGCCTAGACACCATCTTTCAAGAAATTATCAAGCAAAAATGCCCTCATATTCTAGAACCAGAGGACAAAATAGAAATTGAAAGAATTCACCAATCACCTATTAAAAAAGATCTCCAAAAGAAAACTCCTAGGAATATTATAGCCAAATTCCAGAGTTCCCAGGTCAAAGAGAAAATACTGGAAGGACTCAGAAAGAAACAATTTGAGTATTGTGGAAACACAATCAGGATAACAAAAGACCTAGCAGCTTCTACCATAAGCGATTGAAGGGTTTGGAATATGATATTCAGTAGGTTAAAGGAGGTACGATTAAAAGCAAGAATCACCTACCCAGCAAAACTGAGTATAATGCTTCAGGGAAAATATGGTCATTCAATGAAATAGAGGTTTTTCAAATGTTCTTGATGGAAAAACCAGAGCTCAAGAGAAAAATTTGACTTTCTTTTTTATCATTTATCCACTTATTTATTCATTCATTCATTCATTTATCTATCTATGTATTTATTTTTCCCCCTCCCCCAATGTGCACTTTCCTATACCTTCCCCCATGACCACTCTGGCTTTCTGGTAGGGCAAGATGGATCTCCACATCCCAATGCTTGTATAACTTAATTCCCAGTGGCATGTACAATAATAATGATGATGATGATGATGATAATAATAATAATAATATTTTTTAAACATTTGGTTTAAAACATTGAATTCCAGATTCTTTCCCTTCTTCTCTCATCACTCACACTTACAGGGAAGATAAGCAATTCAATACAAGTTGTATATGTGTAGTTACTCAAAACATTTCCATAGTGGATATATTGTGAAGGACTGACTATATTTTGCTCCATCCTATACCACCCCCCACTTGTTCTACTCTTTACTTTGTCCCTGTCCCTTTATAAAAGTGTGTGCTTCTAGCTACCCTGTCCTCTCAACCTGCCCTGCCCTCCATTATCCCCCCTCTCATCCCATTCTTCTCCACTCTCCTCTAGGGCAAGATATCCAATTTAGAGTGTATGTCATTCCCTTTCTAAGCCAAATTCTATGAGAGTAAGGTTGATTCATTCCCTTTTGCCTTCCTGTTCTACTCCCCTATTGTAACAGATATCGCTTGCCACTTCTATATGAGATAATTTACCCCATTCTGTCTCTTCCCATCTCCTCTCATTATATTCCTCTCTCACTTCTCAATTGCACCATTTAAATACCATCCCTTCCTACTCAATTGATCCTGTGCCCTCTCTCTGTTTACCTGTACACATACATACCCACACTAGCATAAGTATTTATACACATATATACCCTCCTATATAGACATATATTTGTATGTATACATATACATACATTTATATTCCCTTCAATTATCTTCATATTGAGAAAAATTTCAAAAGTTGCATTTATCATTTTTCCATGTAGGCATGTAAAAAGCTCAACTTTATATGTTCCTTATGATTTCCTTTCCCTGTTTACCTTCTCATGCTTCTCTTGCTTTTTGTATTTGAATATCACATTTTCTATGTGGCTCTGATTTTTTCATCAAAAATTCTTGAAAGTCCTCTGCCTCATTAAATGACAATTTTTGCCCCTGAAACATTATACTCAGTTTTGCTGCGTAAATGATTCTTAGTTTTAATCCTAGTTCCTTTGACCTCTAGAATATACTATTCCAAGCCCTTTTATCCCTCAGTGTAGAAGCTGCTAGATCCTATGTTATCCTTGATTGTATTTCCATAATATTCAAAATGTTTCTTCTTGGCTGCTTGTAATATTTCTCCTTGACCTGGTAACTCCAGAACCTGGCTATAATATTCCTAGGAATTTTCTTTTTGGGATCATTTTCAAGAGGTAATGGGTGAATTCTTTCAATTTCTATTTTGCCTTCTGGTTCTAAAATATCAGGGCAATTTTCCTTGAGAATTTCTTGAAGGATGATTTCTAGGTTCTTTTTCTCATCATGGCTATGTGGTCCAATAACTTTTAAATTGTCTCTCCTGGATCTATTTTCCAGGTCAGTGGTTTTTCCAATGGGATATTTCACATTGCCTTCTATTTTTTCAATTTTTGGGATCTCTTTAATAAAGTATCTTGATTTCTCATAATGTCATTAGCTTCCATTTGCTCCAATCTAATTTTGAAGGAATTATTCTCTTCAGTGAGCTTTCAAAATTCTTTTTCCATCTGGAAAATTCACCTTTTTAAGTCATTCCTCTCCTCATTGGCTTTTTTGGGATTCTTTTGCCATTTGATTTAGTCTATTTTTAAGGTGTTATTTTCTTCAGTCAGATTATTGATTCTCTTTTCATGGTTTTTTTTTGCATCATTTTCATTTCTCTTACCAATTTTTCTCCCACTTCTCTTATTTGATTTTCCAAATCCTTCTTGAACTTGTCCATGGCTTGTAACCTCTTCATACTTTTCTTGGAAGCTTTTGGTACAGGAGTTCTGATTTCATTTTCTTCCCCCCATTCCATGCTTTGATCCATGTGATCCCAAAAAAAGAAATCTAAAGTTGGATGACTGTGATTGCATTGCTTCCTTTGTTTGTTCATGTTGCCACTTTTAAATTACTTGACTTTTGAGCTCTTTGCCACAGTAGAACTCTGCTTCCTGAGTGGAGAGCTCCTGAAGCAATTAGGATGGTGCTATATCTACAGCTCCCACCAGCTTTGGCTCACTGTTTGCACACCTCAGGACCACCACCCAATGCCATGATCCAGATCCAGGCAGTTTTAAGCAAGAGCGCTTAACCTCTGAATGGTCGCTTGGCCCGGCTATGATCTGTATGCTGGGAGCTCTGAAGAAGCCACATGGAGGTGGTTGTAGGGCTGCTACTTCTACTGCTTCTCACACTGGGGGCTGAGACCAAGCCTCAGTCCCCCCCCACCCCGAAATCCAGCAATGTTCCACTGACGTTTTACTTTGTCTTTGGCATTTATGAATTGATATTTCTAGAAACTGCCACAGCTGCTGGTGTTCCACTCTTCTGAATGCTACAGCCACTGCCAAAATTTTACTTTCAAATATAAGAAGCAAAAGAGGCATGACAAGATAAATAGGAAAATGAAATCAAAAAGAACTTTTTAAAGTTGCACCATTTTCATTCCTACATGGAAAAACAATAATTGTTCTTCATAAGACTTTTCTTAGTATGAAGATAGTTGAAGGGAATGTATACATACATATATGTATTTAAAGGACAGTGTATGTGTGTGTGTATA
>CM053584.1:263768290-263793563 GCA_028627135.1 Pseudochirops cupreus
TATATATATGTATGTATGTATATACACACATTTATATTCCCTTCACCTCTCCTCATACTGAGAAAAGTTTCATAAGTTACAATTATCGTTTTTCCATGTTGGCATATAAATAGTTCAACTTTGATAAGTTCCTTATGAATTCTTTTCAGTGTTTACCTTCTCATACTTCTTGTATTTGAATGTCAAATTTTCTATTCAGTTCTGGTTTTTTTCCTCAATAATACTTGAAAGTCTTCCACCTCATTGAATGACCACATTTTCCTCTGGAACATCATACTCAATTTTGCTGGGTAGGGGATTCTAGGTTTTAATCCTAGCTCCCTTGATCTTTGGAATATCATATTCCAAGCCCTTTGATCCCTTAATGAAGAAGCTGCTAGATCCTGGGTTATCCTAATTGTGTTTGCACAGTATTCAAATTGTTTCTTCTTGGCAGCTTGTAATATTTTCTCCTTAATCTGGGAACTCTGGAACCTGATTATAACATTCTTAGGAGTTTTCTTTTTGGGATCTTTTTCAAGGGGTAATTGGTGAATTCTTGCAAGTTCGATTTTCCACAAAACACTGGGGCAATTTTTCTTGAGAATTTCTTGAAGGAAGATTTCTAGGTTCTTTTTTGATCATGGCTTTCAGGTAGTCCAATAATTTTTAAATTGTCTCTCCTGGATCTATCTTCCTGGTCAGTGGTTTTTCCAATGAGATATTTCACATTGCCTTTAATTTTTTTCATTTGTTTGGATCTGTCTTTTGGAGTTGTCTTATAATTTTAAATGGCTGAGAGGAATCCAATCTATCAAAGTTAGTCATCACACATAGGTTGTATCTGTAATTGTGTACAAATTTCTCCTGGTTCTGCTCTTTTCACTCAACATCAGTTTATATGAGTCCCTCCACGTTATTATGAAGTCTGTCTGCTCCGTATTTCTTATAGCACAATCGTACTCCATTACATTCATATACCACAACTTGTTCAGCCATTCCTCAATTGATGGACATACCCTTGATTTCCAATTCTTTGCCACCACTGAAAGAGTTGTTATAAATATATTTGTACACATGGGTCTTCCTCCCACTTCTATGATTTCTTTGACCATAGAAGTAGCATTGCTGGGTCAAAGGATATGCACTTATTCATAGCTCTTTGGGCATAGTTCTAGAATGTTCTTCAGAGTGGTTGGATCAGTTCACGACTCCACAAACAACGCATTATTATTCCAATTTTTCAACATCATCTTCAGCATTTATCATTTTCCTGTTTTGTCATCTTAGCCAATCTGACTGGTGAGATGTGATACCTCAGAGTTGTTTTGATTTGCATTTCTTGAATCAATAGTGTTTTAGAGAATAATTCATATGCTAATAGATATTTTTAATTTCATCCTCTGAAAACTGCCTGTTCATATCCTTTGACTATTTATTGGTTTGGTAATGGCTTGTATTCTTATAGATTTGATTCAAGTATTTTTATATTTTAGAAATGAGGCCTTTATCAGAGACACTGTCTGTAAAAATTTTTTCCCAATTTTCCACTTCCCTCTTAATCTTTGTTACATTGGTTTTATTTGTACAGAAACTTTTCAATTTAATGTAATCAAAATTATCCATTTTGCATTTTATAATGCTCTCTACCTCTTTTGTCATCATAAAATCTTCCCTTCTCCAGAAATCTCACAGGTAAACTATTCCTTGCTCTCCCAGATTGCTTATAGTATCAGCCTTTATGCCTAGATCATACACCCATTTCAAGTTGATTTTGGTATGCTGTGTTAGATATTGGTCTATGCCTTGTTTCTTCCATACTATATTCCTGTTTTCTTAGCAGTTTTTTTTGTCATTTTTATTCTCTCAGAAGTTTTAGGGCATGCCTCTCCTCAATCAATTTTTTAAAACTTTTACCACTTGGCCTATTCTGTTTTTTGAATGTGTTATTTTCTTCAATATGTTTGGTGCCTCCTATACCAAACTATTGATTCTTTTAAAAAAAAGTTTTCTTGTATTGGTCTCATTTCTCTTCCCAATTTTCCTTTATTTCTCTTATTTGATCAATAAAATAATTTTTGAACTCTTCTCTGGTCTCAGAGCAATTTTTTTTTTAGGCTTTGGATGTAGGAGTTTTGACTTTATTGTCTCCTTCTAAATGTGCACTTTGATCTTTATTGTCAACAGAGTAACTTTTTTATAGTCATTTTTCCTGTTGTTTGCTCATTTTTTCAGCCTATTTCTTGACTTTTACCTCTTTGCTAAAGTTTAGCACTGTTTCCAGAGTGGAGAGACACTGTTACCAAGTTTCAGGGGTTTTGTGCATCTGTATTGAGATATATGTCTTAACATGTTTAAGTTTTCATTTTTTTGAAAGTGATGAGGTCAAAGGATAGATCTGTTTACTACTATCTTGGCCTATTATCTGGTCTGTGAGTGACCACAAGAACTCTTTTCTTCCCTGGAAATGTGAGGATGGTCCCCACTCCAGTACAGCCACAAACTCGTGTGCTAGTGCTCCTCCTTACCTTGGGACTGCTACTGAAAACAAGATACAGATCTGAATATGGGCAAAGCAACAGAATCCTTCCCCTGGTTCTAGCAAAGAGACCTATTTATTCTCTTTATTACCAGTTGTTTTACCCTTTCACTGCCTGTCGGTTCTAGAAGCAGCCTCTGCTACTGCTGATTTAGTTGCTTTCAGGGCCCACTCCTGGTTTGCTATGACTAGGTCTGTGCTGGACCATGACTCCACTCTCACCCAGATGTAATAGACTTTACCTGTCAACCATGTAAGTTTTCTTGGGCTGGAAATTATTTTTTCATCCTATCTTTTTGGGGGTTCTGCTACTCTAGAATTTTTTTTGGAGGGGTGGGTCATTATTTAAAATTTTTTGGAGAATTTTTTTTTCTGAAACCTCAAGTGAGTCTCTGCCTTTTCTCTACTATCTTGGCACCACCTCACAAATTACATGCATGCATGCATACATACATACATATATACATATGTGTTAATATGTGTGTATTGGTGTATACATGCATAAATTTAAAAGAAAACTAATGCATAGATCTGTGGGAAGCTGAGCTAAAGGAAAATGACCACAAAACAATAATAAAGCCTTGTAAATTAACATATTTTGAATAAATTATAAATGCAAATACAAACTTAAGTATTATAAATTAACTTAATTGATAAAAAAGTTAATACAATTCAACAAGACATAATAAAATCCTCATTGTGTTCAAGGCTTTATGCTACGTACTGAAAATAAAAGGAAAAAAAAACCCTGAAGCAGTGCTCACCAGCAAGGATTTTATAGTTAATTGGTGGGACACAACAAATATGGGAATGGATAAATATCAAGTATGTACCAATGAAATAAACTTTTGAAAACATAGCAAAAGATGGAAAGAGGTGCACTTCACGAGTGTGATAAAGGGCAGCATTCTCAACAGAGAAATAGAGACTATCATATATATATATATATATATATATATATATATATATACATATATATATATACACACACACACACACACACACACACGCACACACGCACACACAGGAAAAATAAGTAATTTTTATAATAATTAAATTTAAACAAATTTTTAGAAGGAAAATATCAGTGCAACCACTACAAAAAAATAATCCATTTTTGAGACAGGGCACCTGAGAAGTCATCAAATGTCTCTTCTTATAGAAATCTGATACACCAAGCATATGTGGAACTAACATTAATATATAAACCAAGACACATTTTTCACTAGATATCAGAAATGAAAGGATCAAATAGTACTTACATTGTTAACAACCACACAAAAGAGTGTTTAATGTCATCAATAATAGGAGAAAACATAATTAAAACAAGCCTAGGTTTTTATCTCACACTCATCATACTGGCAAAGGTAACAGGAATGGAAATAATGAATATTGGAAAGATTATAAGAAACTCAGAACTATAATTCACCTTTGGTAGAGCTGTGATTTGCTCAAAATTTTCTAGGAAAGAATTTGTAATTATGAAAAAGAAAATTATTAAAATTTCAATTCCTATCAAAACAATATTTTCTTACAGATAAAAAGGAAAAAGTCTCAGAGGAAAAAAAATATTTGTAATAGCATTCTGTGATGACAAAATGCTAGAAACTAAGTAGAAAGTCAGAAAATGGTAAATTACTAAATTAATTATGAATATTGGATAAGTATCAATCATGGTTTCATTGGTATAAAATGCTCTGCCATTAGGAAACTCATTTTCACAATGCAAATTATCAACTGATGCAATTTATAGCTATAGAACACTCAGAGGTCTATGATATATCTAGAATTACACATCTAGTATGAGTCAGAGGTAGCTCTTAGACCCTTGTGTTCCTGGCATGCTCTTTATCATCGATCTATCTCAAAATTGAATGCAATTATTTTTTTTTTCACTTTAAGAAATATAAGGAATTAGAGCATCAGAAGAAACTTGTATCATAACAAATGAAAAATCTGAGAGAAAATTTCTGGGTAATTAATATTCAATATATTATCTATGGCTAGTAAATGAGCAATACAGAATCAGTGACACTCTTGGGGCCAAAAGACATTCTTTGATGAACATTCAACGGGTAAAAAGTCTTTGGAAAAAACAATATACCAGAGGGTAGAAGTTAACTTCAATTGGTTTGCAGTCAATGAGGGGCTGGACATATTGATGAGGAGCTAGGCAAAAAGTCTTCAGCTCCTCCTGCTGAAAAAGTGACCAGATCATGAGACCCAGCAATGTGAACAAACAAATCTGTCTCTACCCAGACTATTCTGACTTGTTTTCTCCCTCATAATCTGAGTCACCTAAATTCTAATGTAAAGTTTCGAGGAGAAACACTTATTTTCTAAGGCGGGGGGGGGTTCACTTAGGCTGAATTCTCTTTTTAACCTCTTCTGATTGACTGGGGTCTTACTGAATACCAAAAAGAACCTTCCCACTGTATTTGGAAAATGTTATCTATCAGAACTTTCCTTCAGAGACTAACTGAATAACCTACAGCAGTTGGTTTCTGAACGAGGAAAAGGAAGGGAAAATTTTAATTTAATAATTGGTTATTCATGTGAGGAAAAAGTAATTCCTCTCACTATGAATTTATGCAGAATAAAATAATATAAGCAGGAAAAATAACATATATATTTCCTACAATGTCTAATATAAAGGAAAAGAAGAAGAAAAATGAATATTTTCTAATTAAAAATAAAAAATAGGCCCTGAGATTAGGAAATTTACCCCCTTATTTGTTGTAGATTCGTGGATAATATATTATTTTAGTTGGTACAAATGCATAGGTTGGTTTTTCTTATTTGTTACCTGCAAGAACCAAAACAATAATATTGTTATATATTTAATTGCAAAAGTTTCATTTTTTTCTAAATTAAATGCCATTGAATCATTAAGTGACAATTTTGGCTTCTAAAATGTTAAGATTTTTGATAGTATTCCTCTGTGTGCAGTCCTTTTTGATATATGTATGATGTCAGGCAAAAACAATCCATAAATATAAGTCTGTTGTCCATGTCCAAGTGAAAAAAGAGAATATGCACCCAGAGTCACTGGAAATTAGCTAAGTGAAGAATATCAACAATGAGTAGTAGGTTCTTATTTAGAACTGTTGGCTCATAGGCTGAACTAAATGAGGTTTTATGAATGATGAAGGCATTTAAATGCTAGCCTTATGGGTATAGTTCCAAACTGCTCTCCAGAATGGTTGATCAGTTTGCCACTACACCAATAGTGCATTAGAGTCACATATTTTCCACATCCATTCCAACATATAGAGTTTCCCTTTTTCTGTCATATTAGGCAATCTGATAGGTGTGAGGTGGCACCTCAAAGTTGTTTTACTTTGCATTTCTCTAATCAAAAGTGATTTGGAACACTTCCTCATATATCTATAGATAGCTCTGATTTCTTCATATGAAAACTGCTTGTTCATATCCTTTGACCAATTATCAACTGGGGAATAGCTTAAATACTCCCTTAAGAATTTGGTTGTTATGCTACTTGGTGCTCATATGTCCAGTATTGATACTGCTTCATTGTCCATTGTTTCCCTTAGCAAGATGTAGTTTCCTTTCTTATTTCCTTTAACTATGTCCATTTTTTCCATTACTTTCTCTGAGATCAGGAATTGTCACTACTGCTTTTTTTTTTCTACTTCAGCTGAAGCGTAATAGATTCTGCTCAAGTCCCTTACCTTTATGCTGTGTGTGTCTCTCTGCTTCAAGTGTGTTTCTTGTAAACAACATATTGTAGAACTCTGGTTTTTGTCCCACTTTGCTTTCTACTTCTGTTTTATGCTGAAATTCATCCCATTAACCTTCACAGTTTTTATTATAGTTGTGTATTTCCCTCCATCCTATTCTTCCTCATGTTTGTTCTCTCTCTCTCTTTTCACCCTTTCTTACCTCATCAGTGATTTGTTTTTGTCTAGCACCTCTCCTTATCTGTCTTCTCTTCTCTCGATCCTCACCCTCCTTTTACTTCATCTCCTCTCTCCTACTTCCCTGTTGGGTAAAACAGATTTCTACATTCAATTGATTGTGCATATGATTCCCTCTTTGAGTCAATATTGATAAGAGTAAAGTTCAAGTGATTCTTGTTGCCCACCCTCCCATGCCTTCCTTCATTGTAAAAGGTCTTTTGTGCCTCTTCATGTGAAATAATTAACCTCATTCTATCTCTCCCTTCTTTTTGCACCCATTATACTTCTCTTTACCATCCCTTATTTTTTTTTTGGTCATTACCTCAAATTTATCTTATACTGTACCCTCTGTCTATGTAAATGACATCTAGCTGTACTATTAATGATGCAATTTTTAAGAATTACAAGTACTCTCTTCTCATGTAGGGATGCAAATTGTTTAGCTCTATTGAATTTTATGTTTTCTTTTCTCTGTTTACCTATTTAGGCTTGATATTGGAGGCAATATTGTTGGTTTAGTTCTGATCTCCTCCTTATGAAAATTTGAAATCTTGTATTTCATTGAATGACAAGGCTTTCCCTGATATATTATGTCTAATTTTCCAGGATATACGATTCTCAACTTCAGTCATAGCTCCTTTGCTTTCTGGAATTTCATGTTCCATTTCCTCCAGTTCTTTAATGTTGCAACTGCTAAGTGCTACATCATCTTGCTGGTGACTCCCCAATATTTGAATTGTTTCTCTCTGGTCTCTTGTAGTATATTTTCCTTGACCTGATAGTTCTGAAATTTGGCTATAATGTTTCTTGGAGTTTTCATTTGGGATCTCATCACTGAGATGATTGTTGGGTTCTTTCAATGGTTATTTTGCCCTCTCGCTCCAGGACATAAGGGCAGTTGTCCTTCACAATATCTTGAAAGATGCTGTCCAGGCCCTCCTAGTTTTCAAGTCATCCAAAGATTCTGATAATTTTGCTCCTGGATCTATTTTGCAGATCAGTTGTTTTTTCCATGAAATATTTAATATTTTCCTACTTTTTTACATTCTTTTGAATTTGATTGCTTGATTCTTGATATCTTGTAGAGTTATAAGCTTCTACTTGCCCAATTCTAACTTTTAAACATTGTTTTCCTCCATTGGCTTTTGTATTTTCTTTTCCTTTTGACCAGTTGTACTCTTTAAGGAGTTATTTTCTTCTGTGGACTTTTGTATCTCCTTTTCCACTTCACCAATTATATATTTTAAGCAGCTTTCCAAGTAATTTATTATTTTATTTTTTCATAGTTCTATTGTATAATTCTCATTTTTTCCTATTTTTCCTACCTCTCTAATATGATGTTTTAAGTTCCTTTTTGAGCTCTTCCATGAATTCATTTTGGACTTGAGATCACTTCCCATTTTTCTTTGGGGTTTTTCCCATAGGTGTTTTGATATTGTTATCCTCTTCTGAGTTCATAACCTGTTCTTCTATGTCACCATAACAACTTTTTATGATCAGATATTTTTATTATTGGGTTTTTTCACATTTTTTTGCCTTTTTCCTTTCTTTTAAATCATAATTCTAATCCCAGGATGGAAAAGGCACTGTCTCAGGCTTCTTGTGCTAGTGGCTACAGGTCCTTGTTCTTTACCTGGTATTGTTGTAAGGTCCACATGGAACGTTTGTGTCTGGTGCTTTGGTAAGTGGGTGGTGTGGGGGATGGCTGACATTCCTGGAGTCTGGAGGCAACTGGCAGTTTTCCTGGTGATGAACTGAGTTGTGGTTGTTGGCATGTGATGAAGCCCAGTGGTGTGTTTCACTGTTTCCCTGGGGCTATTCTGAAGACTATGTTAGTCTGGCCACTAGACAATGCCTGTTTGCCTGGGGCTATGCAGAAGCACAAGTTGGTTCTTGCAGCTTGAGCATGCTGGTTCCTCTGGCTATGCTAAGGCATGTGGGAGATCATGGTATTCACATTTGCCTGCTCCACCACATTAAAGTTCTGAATTTCCCTCTAATTTGCAGATTTGGGGCCTGATGCTGATTTTCTGGAGTGTGATGTTCTGTTCCTGGAGTGAGATGGACCTTTCTTACTCATCTTCCAAGTTTCTTGAGCTAAAAGATTGTTTCACCTCATCTTTTTGGTTGTTTTTCTATTCAGGATTTGTTTAGGGGTGCTATTTTGCCATTGTATAGAGATAAACATGGAACAGTTACAATGATTTAGGTTTTTGTTTTTTTTTTATTTGATTTTTATTTTTTTTGGTGAATTTCTTGGTCACTTTTTCTTTTCTTCTATTTGGTTAATTCTGTTTTTAAAGCACTTTTCTCATTTGCATTTTGAACCTTGTTTATCATTTGTCCTAGTCTGTTTCTAAGTTATTTTTCCTTCAGTATTGTTACCAAGCTGTTGACTCTTTTTCATGATTTTCTTGCATCACTCTAATTTCTCTTCCCAATTTTTTCTACCTATCTTTCTTGATTTTAAAAAACTCCTTTTTGAGCTTTTCCGTTGCCTGATACCAACTCATATTTTTCTTAGTGGCTTCAGATGTAGAGGTTTTGACATTTTTATCTTCTGAGTGTGTGTTTTGATCTTTCCTGTGATTATAATAATTTCCTAAGGTCAGATTTTTTTCCCTATTGTTTGCTCATTTTTTCCAGTCTATTTCTTGATTTTTGACTTATTGTTAAATAAGACTCTGCTTCCAGAGTGAAGGGCATACTGTCCCAAGATTCAGGGGCTTTGTGCAGCTGTTTTCAGAGATGCTTTTAGGGACTTTGATATTTTAGTTCTTTCAAAGTGACATGATATAAGGAATGTGTTTTTACTACTCCCCTGGCTGTGCTCTGGTCTATGTGTGACAACAGGTGCTCTTTTCTGCCCTGGAACTGTGAAGAGTGTCCCCATTCCACTGTGGCCTCAAGTTTTGGTGTTTAGAACTAGTCCTCAGCCTGCCACTCAGGACAGCAACTTGGGAGGGAGTATGTTGAAAGACACAGTCTTATCTCAGAACTGGCAAAGAGACCCCTGAAATCTCCATCTAATCAGCCCTCTATGTGCTGAGAATTCTGGAAACAATTGCTGTTGTTTCTATTGATTCATTGCCATCCAGGGTCATTTGGTTTGCTGGTGCTGCATCTGTGATGGTGTGGCTAGGCAATAGACTATGCTCCATTCTCACCCATGTGGGACAGAACTCTCCTGCTTACCTTCTTTGTTGTCTTTGGCTAGAAAATTATTTCACCTCATCCTTTTGTGAGTTCTTCTCCTCTGGTAGTTGCTTTATGGTATTATATAAATATGTTCATAGAGGTTTTGGATAGAACTCACTGAGCTATTGCCTTTTCTTTACTATCACTTTTTCTCTATAGTTCCAACAAAGTCCAGCAGGAAAATATAGATATATGAACTCCATTTACAATAAATGAATATATTATGTCTACCTCCCAGGACAAATCCAGGGATTCTACAAAACAACTGCAGATCACTTTTCACACAAAGAAAGACATCTAAACAATTGGAAAAAACATCAATTGATCATGGATAGACCAAGTTACTATAATTAAAATTACAATTCTACCTAAGTTAATTTACCTATTACCTATTAAGTTCCATATTAATTAAACCATCAAAAATTATAGAGCTTGAAAAAAATAATAAAATTCAGTTGGAGGAACAAAAAGTCAATAATATTAAGGGAATCAATAAAAATAAATATGTGAAGGAAGGTCACCTAGAAGTACCTGATTTTAAACTATAGTACCAAGCAATAATCATCAAAATAATCTGATGTTAAGAAGGACTGCATTGGATCAATGCAATAGATTAAGAGGACAATACTCAGGACTTGATGACCATTGTAATTTAGTGTTTGAAAAACCAAGATATGCAAGCCTTTGGGTCAAGAATTCACCATTTGAGAAAAATTTAGGGGAAACTGCAAAGCAGTTTGACAGAAACAAGACATAAACTAACATTTCACACCACATACAAAGATAAGGTCAAATTTGAAAAAAAATGTTAGACATAAAGGGTGATAACTTCAAGGACAGGTAGGCAGGGCTGTTTATAGAGTTCCAGGTCTGGAGTCAGGAAGATTCACCTTCCTCAGTTCAAGTCCAGTTTCAGATATTTGCTGGCTTTTTAAACCTGGGAAAGTCACTTATTTCAGTTTGACTCATTTTCCTCATCTGAAAAATGAGCTGGCATTCCACTCTGGTATCTTCAGCAAGAAAACCCCAAATGAGATCGCAAAGAGGAGGACTGTAATGGTAATCAAATTGAAAGATCTCCTTGTATTGGCTTGGTTTTAGAGTTGAGTGTTAAAACCCAGAGCTTAGAAATCTCACTTGTGGGATGGACTTGGCATGAAGAGAGAGGGCTGAACTGGGAGGAGCTGGTGTGGTGGATTTAGAGAGATGCACAAGCAGAGAGAAGGACCAAGTAGAGGAGGCCAGAAGGACATTTTGGGGAGCAGTATCATGGAGGCAGAGAGAAGAATTGCCAGGGGCCAGAGTTTCTGAGAGAAAGACTGCTGAGGGCCAGTTGGAGCTGCCCAGGAGTTTTGAGAACTGCCAACCAGAGCTGGAAAGAACTGAGGAGGCATGACTGTGATGCCAGTATTCTGTCTGTCTGTTTTGATGTTGTTTTGCCACAATCATCTGCTGGTGAAGGACAGTGCTGCCATTGTAGAGGTCCTGGAACCTTTCTGTTGATTCAGGAAACCTGAAGGAGGATTTTCTTGTTGGATGTTTACAGAATTCCTGGAAGAGTGGCTTGCTGATGTTTTCAGGATTTCTGGGACTGTTCTTCAGGCAGAGAGTGAATTAATGAGAACACTAGCAACGTATATTGTGGCTTTGTTCGGGTTTGTCTCCCCAGGAATAGAGGTTGCTGTGAAGAGAGACTTTGACTGACTACATGAATGTACTGTCCAGGGGTGGAGTAGTACTTGGATGACTTTTTGTGCCCTCCTGCCCCTTTTGAGAAAGTGCTTGGCATTAATGGATGGTATTGTAATTCAGCTGTGATCCAGCAGTGGAAACTTTTGACTTTTTGTGCTCTTTGACTGACCAAATGGATGTACTTTGTTTATGATTATAAACTAATCTTCATTTGTGAAGAGAGACTTTGACTGACTACATGAATGTACTGTCCAGGGGTGGAGTAGTACTTGGATTGAATTGAGAACTTACTTGCTAAATGAAGGAGTCACACTGTATTTTGATTTTCTCTGTTCTGTGAATGTTTTGCCTTAATCTGTCACTGAATAAATGGAGTTTGCTATGCTGGTATTCTGAATCTCAGAAGTTGCCTTTGCTTGGCATTACAAGGACACAAATGAAATGACTCAAAAATAGCCACATAAAATTGACATTTTCAAATGCATTTTTATTTATATTATTTGTTATATATTTTATTAAATAATAAAGTATTTATAAAACTAAACATATATTATTGTATTTTTTATCATTTTCTAATTTCCCAAACATAGTGCAACATGCAATCTACTAAGAAGTAACCTAACATCTTCTTACACAATTATTTTTTTAATTAACTTTTGTTTATTGTTAATTTACATCATTGATTTCCACAATATTTTTGAGTTACAAATTTTCTCCGTGTCTTTCCCCTACTCATCCACCAAAAAAAGCAGAGATCCCACTGTATACTTCTTACACAATTCTCACATAACATAACTAACAGAATCAGGATCTCATAGAATAGAATGATGTAACATATATAATCAAATGGAATTTAATGGAGACAAGTATAAATTTTACCCTTATGTCCACAAAAATCTACTTTATTAGTACAAGACATTGGTTCTCTGACTAGACAGGAGTTGTCTAGCAGGGGTGGGACAGAGATGTTGGAGTTTTGGTAGGTTATAAAATCAATATCAATAAGTAATGTGGTATGGAAACCAAGATAGCTCATATAAATCAAGGGGACATTAAGAGAGGAACATGTCATGGTTATACAGTGTTTTGAACATAGATGGTGCTTTCTAAGGGTTTAAAGAATTGAATTGAGTTTGCCAGGATTATGCCTAAATCTAGAGCATTGTATTTATATCATGTTTATATCACAGTGTTTGATTTTAGGGAAGAAGTTGTTGAGTTGAAGAATAACTAAAAGACTATAACAGCTAATGAAAAACCATGAGATCACATCACTTGAACGTGGTTGAAAGACATCGAAATTTTTTACTCAGATAAGAGGTAGCAGACGCATAATAGCTCTTGTTTGCACTGTATATATCTTGTACAGTTATGTAGTTGGTTACATTCCCTTGGAGGTAAACCCTCTTTGAGCTTCTTTGAAGTCTTTGTCCTTTGAATATAATTATTCATTAAGAAAATAAATTTATTGGTAAAAGATGTATGTGTTATCAATTTCTTGTTATTTAGGTCCCCTAAACTCCTTTTTCTTTTCTTCATTTATTTTTAGCAATTGTTATTGTCAGACTGAATCAATTTTATGAATATATACATATATATAATATACATATGTACATAAATATATGTATATATGCACAGATGTGTATATAGTATACATGTATATGATATATACATTTATGTTTGTGTAAAAAATGCTATGTTTCACTTAGATATAGCTCTTCTAAGTTTCATATATGTATATGTGGATTATGGATAAATAGATAATAGGTAAATGGAGAGAAAGAAAGACACTGAGAAAAAAAGACTACATAAAATGGTCTTCTCTTTCAAGTCAATAAAAAAAAAAGAGGAAAATGAGGGACCATTGTTGAAATTCAGTTATACAGTACAAACAAGGTGAGGGTAACAGAACAGAAACCTCTACTTACTCATTTCTACAATATGATGAAGAGAAGATGTGTAGTAAGAACTAATGAACTGAAAACATTACTAATACTATGATTACTGAAATATCCATATTTTGCATAAAATTGTGAAAATTAGAATAGCAGTGGGAGCAAGAAACAATAGGAGAAAGAATAGAGAAGGGCTCCAAGACTAACCCAAGGAAGCAATTATAAGCTATTGATATGCTCCACCCACCCCCCCACACACACACACATACAGTGAAACACTAGGGAACTTGTTTAGACAGTTTAATAGAGTGAAAGTAATAGGATATAAAAAGCTCCAATTGAGAGATAGGCAATTTGATTCATTTACACATATTACACAGAACATCCTTTTTTAAATTGTCTATAATATATCTCAGTTACAAAGTTACATGTTGTTTTTTTTCAATATAATATTACAGTGGTTGCTCTTTGAGACAGAATCTAAATCACTTTCTATGTAAGGTTGGTCTGCAAGAGAGCTAGTTTGCTCAGTTAACAGTTGTTAGGTTCTTAAGCAAGCACCATTAAAATACAAATAATTAAATGGTCATATTGTTGGTGCAATGGCCAAATACAAAGAACCTCATAGTATGCAACAGACCAATGATTGTAGTAAGACATTATGATTATATAGTGTTTTGACTGTCAAGTCAAAACAAGTCAGTGACTGCCAAGTCACAAAGAATTGGACACAATATTTCATGTGGTCCTGAAAAACTGTCTATGGGGTAGGTATTATAACTATTATTACATCAATATTGTATAAATATCAAGGAATTGTTATTCAGAGAGATTTTAAGGGACTTGTCCAAAGTCACACAATCAGTAGTTGAGGAAGAAAGAGTACAAATTGCCCTGCCAAACCCTAGGTCAGTGCATTCTCTACTATATGTTTTAAATACAGAATAAACTCTGGGTAAGACACAGAAAATGAAAGCAATTTGTCACAGTTGGGTGAATTATTGTGCAAAAAATGTTACAAATACATTTGTATAGTTCTTGTACATCACAAAGTATTTTACACATTTTATTGTAAAAGGCTTTGTTTTACAAAACCTTTATACTAATTCTTTTTCCTGACTATTTTCAAAGAGGTCAAGTGATCAATCACAACTCAAATGTATCCTAAGATAAAGAAAGGATTTATATATGGAATTTCTGAATCATTTTCAGTTATCTTGAAAGATTATGGAGAATAGGGAATGATGCATTATCATAAAAGGTAAAAAATTATCATGATTTCACACACATATGCATGGCCATGTGTGCATACATACATACATACATACACACACATTTAATAGTATTTCATGTTTTCCAGTTACATTACTGGGAGAAGAGAAATTGGGGAAATAGAATAAGGTAAATTAAATTACATGAAGAGGCACAAAATAATTATTAAAGTATAATGGTAATGTGGATTTGACGATCTTCCCTGCCCCTTGTATTGGTGTAACTCCATGCATGAACAGCTTCCCAAAAGAATGCTACTGTGAACAACTTTTAAGGTTCTGATTACACAATATACTGAGCACTTCATTTATTCAATAACAAATCAAGGCAAACATTCACATCATATCACAATATAATATTAACAATATTACATCTTATCATAGATAATCACAATATAGTGTCCACAATAGCTTAACATTAGAATGGCCACCTAGTTTTCACTAGAGTGGTCACAGTATTTAGAGCAAGGAACAAAAGAATAATCATCTGGTTTCCCTAAGGAGGTTTGCCTCCTCACCCAGTCATTCAGTCATCTCACAATACAATAATCAATCTTCCACTCATGGGGCAATCATAGATTAATTTAATCAGTCACTTATCTAGCAATCAGTCACTAAATACAATCTTTAGAAAGTTACACAAACTCCCCACCCCTTAATGTCTAGCAAACTTCAATTTCATCATGCATCCATGGGGAGGCCTTTTCTTCATCTTGACTTGGGATGGTTTCTCAGATTCCCTGGATCCCCTTCCATGGTTCCAGCTCCTACCTGAATCGACCAGTCACCTGGATTCAGAGGCAGATAACAACAAGGTTCTTGTCCAGTCCTCCAAACAATTTTTGCTACACACTGAAGTTCACAGGGTCCAGCACATCTCAAAACCTTCACCACTTCTGTTATCAGGAACTCAAGGATCAACGAAGCCACAAACAAACAAAGGCTTTTTCAGTCCTCCAGCCATTCAGCTGGCCCTAGGACCCAGAAGAAATCTCAGCCTTCCAGGTAGCCTTCCAGGAAACTTCAGCCTTCACCAGATCCTGGTCTCATAGAAAACTCCAACTCAGTTCTCATTCAGAAGCCCAGCTTCCAGATGCTGTGAAAATTCTGCTCCCTCCACCAGGAGGATAATTCTTGATTCTGTCTCTTTGTCTCTGGAACTCTTCTTATACACACACACACACACACACACACACACACACACACACACACACATTGGCTTCCTGTCTTAGCCAACTGCTTTCTCTTATGTCAGCAACAGGAGACAGAGTTCATACCTTCTGTGTGAACTAAGGACTAAGCACCTGCTAAATTAATTACCCTACATTTGGCAATCAAACAGGCATTTAGTACCTTGTTTAAGTTCATGATTTTATCAAGTATTAAGATCCAGAACTTGTGAATCTCACAGTTGGAGGAAGTTGCTGATGTAACAGGAAGGAGTGGAACAGGGAGGAGCTAATTCCATATATAAGGAAAAGCCCAAGCTGAGAGTTATAATCGTGAGAGGGAAAGAACTGCTAGGGTCCTGAGAACAGCTACCAATTGAGTACAGAATGGAGAACATAACTTGTGGTGACAGAACAGAGAACTGAGAGCTGAGAAGAAAGAAGAACTGAGAAAAGAGAAGAAAGGAGAATTAGGAGGAAATATGCCTGTGGTGTCACTACTTTATCTGTCTGTTTTGATGTTACTTTGTCAGATTCATCTGTTGAAAGAGGATGTTGCCATTGTTACAGAAGTTGTGGGACCTTACTACTGGTTTAGAAGCCCTGAAAGAGGATTTTCTTCTTGTATGTTTACAGAAATCCTGGAGGAACATCTTAACAACGTTTTCACAGGTGCTGGGACTGTATTTATGATTTGTGTTGATTCTTCAGAAATTGTTCTTGGGTCTATGTTGATTTCACAGGCAGAAAATGAATGGATGAGGATTCCAGCAATGTGAATGAATGTTATTGTGGCTTTGTTAAGCTTTGTCTTCTGAAGAACAGAAACTATGAAGGACTTGAGGTGGACTAGACACTGTGAGCTTCAATATGGAATAGGAACTGCATGAAGAGCTAGACAAGGAACTGAGAGCTATCTGACTTTGAACTCAGGTGACAGTTGGACAGATTCTGGCAGGAGCTGGGACCATGGAAGAGGAACCATTGAAGCTGAGAGCCTGCCTCAAGTCAAGATGAAAAGACCTCTACTTGGGTATTTAATGCAAACTGAGATCATGATTTTCTGTGGCCTAGGGGTGGAGAACTTTGACCTTTGACAAGCCTCCTTAAGGATGATTGAATTAAGGACTCAGCAAATGATTGAGTTACTTAATGATTGAGATACTAAGTGAATGTACTTTGTTTAAAACTATGTGGCCGCTTTAGTGAAAACTATGTGGCCATTTCAGTGATAAGTTGTTACGTCATAACATTGTGAATGCTGTACTTTGATTTCTGTGAATGTTTTGTCTTAGTTTGTTACTGAATAAATAGAGAGCTCACTAAACTATATTACCAGAATCTTTAAGCTGTTCACAGCAGCAGTCCTCTGGAAAGCTGCTTGTGCTTAGCTTTACATAAAGTAGAGGGAAAGAAGGGAGGAGGGGTTGAACAATTTTTTGGACATTATTTTCATCATATTTGACTCAAAGAGGAAATAACATACACATCAGTTGAGTACGAAAATCTATCGTACTCTATAGGGAGGTAGTAGGGGAAAGAGGAAAGAAAATTGAGGGTGGCTGATAGAAAAGAAGGAAGATTGATGGAGATGGTGGTCAGATGTAAAACACTGGTGAGGAGGTAAAGGGTGAAAAGAGAAAGTATAAATAGAGGGAAAATAGTATGGAGAGACAGATTCTGTTGGTAATCATAACTGTGAATGTGAATGGAATGAAATCTCCCACAAAATAGAAGAGGAGAGCAGAATGGATTAAATAAAATAGTTCTACAATATATTCTTTACAAGAAACATATCTGAAGTGGAGAGATGCATGCAAAGTAAAGGTAAAAGACTAAAACAGAATATATTTTGTTTTAGCTCAGGTTAAAAAAAAGGCAGAGGTGGCAAACATAATCTCAGCCAAAACAAAAGCAAAACATAGAACTAATTAAAAAGAGATAAGGAGGGAAACTACATCTTGGTAAAAGGTATCATAGACAATAAAGTAATGATTCTACAAAAGGTATGCACCTAGTCATATAGCATCCAAATTCTTAGAGGAGAAGTTATGTAAGTGACATGAAAAGTTAGCAAAACAATACTAATGGAGGAACTAAACCTTCCCATCTCATAACTATGTAAATCTAACCACAAAATAAACAAAAAACAAAATGTAGACATGAATACAATTTTAGAAAAGTTGGATATAGTAGACCTATGGAAAAAAGTGAATGGGGATGGAAAAGAATACCACTTTCTTGATAGTACAGGGCAATTACCCCCCAAACTGACCATTATTAATGCAAAAAAACCCACAATCCCATGTAGAAGGGTAAGAATATTAAATGCATCCTGTTAAGATCATGATACAATAAAGATTGTGTGTAATAAAGGGCCATAGAAAGATAGACTAAAAATTAATTGGAAACTAAATAATAGAATCCTGAAGAATGAGTGGGTCAAACAATAAATCATAGAAACAATCAATAATTTCATCAAAGAGAATGACAATCATGAGACTACATACCAAAATTTGGCACAGTCAGAACAGTTTCTGGGGAAGTTTTATGTCTTTAATTGATTACATAAATAAAATACAGAAAGAGACCATTGTATTGGGCATGCAACTGAAAAAACTACAAGAAAAAACAATTAGTCACCCACAATTAAATACCTAATTAGAAATTCTGCAAATCACAGGAGAGATCAATAAAACTGAAAATAAAAAATGCATAAAACTAAGAGCTGGCTTTATAGGGAAAAAAAATATAAATCTTTGGTTAATTTCTTAAAAAAAGAAAAGTAAATTACTAGCAAAAAAAATGAAGATAGTCAATTCCTCACCAATGAAGAGCAAATCAAAGCAATAATTAGCAATATTCTGTCCAACTGTATGCTAATAAATGACAATATAAGCGAAATAGTTCAATATTTATAAAAAATATAAATTACCCAGAACAACAGAAGAGGAAATGAAATACTTAAATAACCCAAGTTAAAAAAAAAAGAAATTGAACAAGCCATCATTGGATTCCCTAAGAAAAAATCTGGGCCAGATGGATTTGCAAGTGAATTATATCAAATTATACCAAATATTTAATTACAATACCATATAAACTATTTGAGAAAAATAGTTGAAAAAAGAATCCTACCAAATTCTTTTTAGGACAGAAATATAATATTGATTCCTAAACCAGGAAGAGACAAATCAGAGAAAGAAAATAATAGAATAATTTCCCTAATGATATTGATGCAAAAAATGAAATAAAATTTTAGCAAAGAATTTGCAGTGATCTGTCAGCAGGATAATAACATAGGACAAGGTGGGATTTGTGCTAGGAATGCAGGGCTGGTTCAATATTATGAAAACTATCACCATAATTGATCATAACAACAATAAAACTAATAGAAATCATGTGATTATCTCAACAGTTGCAGAAAAAACTTTTGACAAAATACAGCACCCATTACTATTTTTAAAAAACACACTAGAGAGCAAAGGAATCAATGCTTTCAATCAATATAATTTCCTTAAAAGAATAATTAGCATCTATCTAAAATCATCAGTGAGCTTCCTATGTAATGGAATTAAGCTAGGAGTTTTCCCCAAAAAATCAATGTGAAGGAAGGACGCCCATAATCACCTCCATTATATGATATTGTACTAAAAACTTTAGTTTCATCAATAAGAGAAGAAAAATAAATTAAAGGAATTAGAACAAGCAACAAAGAAACCAAACTATTGCTCTTTATAAATTATATGATTTTCTACTTAGAGAACCATAGAGAATCAACTAGAAACCTATTTGAAAGAATGAACAACTTTAGCAATGTTGTAGGATGTAAAATAAACTCACATATATCATCAGCATTTCTACATACTACCAACAAAGCTCAGCAAGAAGAGATAGAAGTAGAATTTCTATTAAAAGTAACTGCAGGCAATATAAATTATTTGGAGTCTGCCTGCCAAGACAAACTCAGGAATGATGTGAGCACAATTACAAAATGTTTTTCATGCAAAAAAAGATCTAAATAACTTGGGGAAAAAAAAACTATTTGCTATATCAATATGTGACAATTCTACCTAAAATAATTTACTTATTCAGTATCATACCAATCAAACTACCAAAATATATTTTTAGTAAGTTAGAAAAAATAATGTCAAAATTCTTCTGGAATAACAAAAGCTCCAGAATACCAAACAAATTAATAAAAAAATGCAAAGGAAGGTGGCCTAGCCATATCAGATCTAAAACAATAGTTTAAAGCAATGATTATCAAAACTATATTCTATGGGATAAGAAATAGAGTGGTGGATCAGTGGAATACGTTGGGTATGCAAGACATGGTAGTCAATGCTGTTTGATAAACCCAAAGACTGCAGCTTCTGATATAAGAACTCACTATCTGACAAAAACTGCTAGGAAAACTGGAAAACAGTATGGCAGAAACTCGGCACAAACCAACATCTTACATGGTATACCAAGAGAAGATAAAAATGGCTACATGATTTAGACAAAGGAAGAAACTATAACCAAATTAGGAGAACAAAGAATACTTTACCTGTCAGATCTATGGAGAAGGGCATAATTTATGACCAAATAAGAGAAAATTATTAAATGCAAAATAAATAATTTGGAAAACATTAAATTAAAAAGTTTTGCACAAACAAAGCCAATGCAACCAAGATTAGAAAGGGAGCAGAAAGTGGGGAAAGAATTTTTACAGAGTCTTACTTTAATTCATGAAAAGAAAACAGATTGTCAAGAAATGAAGTCCTTAATTAGTTTATCCTGTTTTGAAACTTTAAAATACAGACCCCATAAAAAGAGACTAAAGTCAATACAAGGACAATACTGAGAACATTCTGTATCCGGGCCATAGAAGAAAAATGCAAATCTCCTCTGTGTTCAAAAAAAGCAATCTCACAAAGGTAGCTGACATCTTTGGGTTATTGTCTAATTAAAATATATCAGAAAAAGGCTATTTATATTGTTTACTAAAGTGAGAGAAAGATTGCAAAGGAATTTGGGATGTGGTGCACAAAATAATTTTAGATGTGTTAAGTGAAGAGTTAGGTCAACCATTCTGCATTAGTCAATATCAAACTTGATTTCTGGAAAGTAAACCTGGTATAATGCAAAAAGGACAATAATGTAGGATTTAGAGATAAGAGGCTCTTGTTTTTGAATCCTGATTCAATACTTGTTTAATAACTATAAGCAAGTCACTGAACTTCCCTGACCCTCGATTTACTAATCTATAAATAGAGATCAAATCACCAATGTTTTGATAACATTCTCTCAAGGAATAAATGAACTGATGAAAACAGAATACTTTCCAAATCTTAGAAGGCTATAAAAATACCAACTATTTATGATACTATTAAGTTAGTTCTGCAACAATTTGTACTTAAATATTCTTTTTTTAGGGCAATTGGGGTTGTGACCTGCCCAAAGTCACACTGCTAGTAAGTGTGTCAAGTGTCTGAGGCTGGATTTGACCTCAGGTCCTCCTTACTCGAGGGCTGGTGTTCTACTCACTGCTCCACCTTGCCTCCCCTGTACTTAAATATTCTTAATAGGTAAATAATAACCTCACTGGTTAGGATAACATGAATTTTCTTTGTGTTTCAGTAAAAGGTTATCACAAGTATTTCACTTTTTCAGTCAGCCCTAGTACTACACATAGGGAATCTCTTGACTAAATTTTAAAACTAGGGGCTATAGGAGTTATTAAAATTAATTAACTACTAAATTCAATATTATATTAACCAGCAATTCACTACTAAAAATGAGATTGGGGGCAGGATGACAAAGAGAAAATACTTTGGTTGGAAGTTATTGTGTTTAACCCTATTTGCCTCAATTTCCTCGTCTGCAAAATTAGTTGGAGAAGTTTCTCCAAAAAAATCCCAAATGGAGTCATGAAAAGTCAGAAATGACTGAAATGGCTCAGCAGCAGCAACAGCAACAACAACAACAACAAGCCTTCATAAGATGGTGGTAGCACATGCTTATCAACACCATCTCCTCATTTGAAATGTGAACCACTTAAAATACTTAGGGAAGAGCTGAGACAGTGCTAATCTCATCTCCTTATGAATAGGGGATACAATTAAAATGTGGAGTATGGAAAAGAAGGAAAAAAAAACATTTTGTTGTTGTTTTTTCCCCCTTTTCAGTGAAATCAAACACTTCCTGACACCATTTAGGATTTTTTTGACAAAGATAACGAAATGGTTTAACACTTCCTTCTCCATCTCATTTTACAGAAGAGAAAACTGAGGCAAACAGGATTAAGTAATTTGCCCAAGGTCAGACAACTAGTGTCTGAGGACAGATTTTAGATCCACTTCTCCTGACTCCAAGTCTGGCACTCTCTCTACTGCACCAGCAGGAAGACTCTCCTATGTATAACTAGAAAGCAGCTAAATGTCTCAGTATATAGGGCACTGAGCATGGAGTCAGAAAAACTTGAGTTCAAATATGACTTCAGACACTTAATTACCTGTATGTGACACTGGGCAAGTGACTTAACCTTTCTTTTCCTTAATCCAATAAAGAAGGAAATGACAAACAACTCCAGTATTTTTGCCAAGGAAACCATTTGGACAATATTGTCCATGGAGTTACAAAGAGTTGAACATAACCAAAAAATTACAACCATAAAGACTAAGCACAATTGAAACTGAGTTTGACTTTCCAAATGACTTTCTGCAATGGTGTGTTGAATAAATACCTTTTTACTTGGTGAGTTTGCATCTTTAATCAGGGTAAGGGTGCAAATTAAGATTTTTTTTTTTAACAAATTCAATGTTAATTTTTTTTTCCAGTTTATCTATATTCTCGCTGCTTCCTCCAAAGAAGGTGAGGGAAGCATGGACCTGGCTATGTTCTTGTAAGGTTAAAATTCTTTAATTTTAAATGAAGTCTTCCTTTTTAGTTCTTATACTTAAGGAGAGAAAGGAAGACAAAGCATCATCAATAGAGTCATATGTCGATTGATTTAGAGACCAAAGGAAACTCAGAGGTCATCAAATCTGTTACCCTTGTTTACAAATGAAGTGACTTAGGTCTAGATAAGTAGCATGACTTGCAAACAACTAATGTGACTAATCAAACAGCTAATAAATGACAGACATAGCATTTAACCCAGGTCCTCTGACTCCAAGTACATCACTCTTTCCATTGTATGACGCTTCTTTAATGGACTGCCCTAAAAACTTGATAGATGGAATGATAGTAGGAGAGTTATATATTTCATTTGCAAAATTAAATTCCTCTCTCCACTCACATTTCTTGGAAATTTTCCCACCACCCTGCCCCTCAAAACAGAAATAAAAAATAAAGCTTGCATTCCTATACTTTGTGAAAAAACTGTATTTTACTTCATGTTATATCTTAATCATTGGAAATATTCATTTATAAGGGGGAAAAAATGACTAGTAGTTTCAAAAATCCCACTATGCTTTTTATGCCTTTAACACCCAAAAAGAGAATGTTATATAAAACTATATGATGGTATATAGCATCTTTGGTCATTTCTTTATTCCTTTCCCTGATTCAAACTGTCTTCTTACTGGAAATCATTTTAATCATGATCAAACTCTTTGGACCTCAGTGTCCTCACTTTTGAAACTAGAAGATTAGACTAAGTCACCTTGAATGTCCTTTCTAATTCTAAATCTATGACTTAACCTAAGTCTTCTACACACAGTATCCAGCAGCTTTATTTCACTTTCCTCCCCTTATCATTTGGGAATTATACTTGTCTCTTTTAACTATTCTCCAAGACTCCTAAGAAGATCCCCTTGCTCATATTCCTTTCTTTCTTTTTTGGAAGGAGGAAAGCAAGGCAATTGGGGTTAAGTGACTTGCCCAGAGTCACAAAGCTAGTAAGTATGTCAAGTGCCTGAGGACAGTTTGAACTCAGGTCCTCCTGACTCCAGGGCTGGTGCCCTATTCACTGCCATAATCTTTTCTTACAAGAGAATGTTTCTTCTTCTACAAGAGTGTGTTTCTTCTTCACTTAAAATCCATTAACCTCCTCTAATTTATCTTATGCAACTCTCTATCATGACTGATTCTTCATCTTGTCCAGTAACTTTGACTATGCTAACACCACTTACCTTAAAACCTAGTCATTACTTTCTTACCTCATGAATAAATGGTTTATATTTAAAGGAGGGTAAATTCTCAATAGTATGTTAGTTATGTTTTGATGCACAAAAATTAAAGAGAAATAGAAAAAGCCAACATACAATTTAAGCAGAATAGTTGAATTTAGATGAACTATGTAGTTAATAAAGCTGATTATGCAAAAAATCATCAAACATGGACTTATTTCCCAAAATGCATATCTAAACTTTAAACCGTAGTACAGTCTTTTGTAAAATGCTATGGCTGCAAAAAGATGACCAAATATATAGCAATCTGCTTCTCTAAAAATAGCTTGACTTGCTCAATGCTAATAGTTATCATTTTTCACATCACTGGGCCTATACAGGAGACCATTTCAACTTATTCTGAATTACCAAGTCATAAGTCTTACTATTAAAGTTTTGAGAATCTAAGAATATCTCTATGGTAATTTTAGTAATGAAGGGAGATATGCTAGTGAGATTGTAATTAAAGAGATTTTAAAAGCTCTCTGAAACTTAGCCAGTCTGAACATAACAGAATATGAATTCACATCATCATCATCATCATCATCATCATCATCATCACCATCATCATCATCACTCTTCTAAGACCCAGTTAAGTAGACAGTGTGTAAAATTATTAGTGAATTTTAGCTTCTTTGATTATAGAATTGAATAATTTTAATGTAGAACCTTCCAGTGATTTCATTTACCAATACATTGACTCCAAAAATGTTAAGATTATTGTTGTTTAAGGTTATATATACTTTGTCAAAGTAAATAACAAGGGGCATGTGAGTATTCAATATATTATTCTGGCTTTTAAAATCAATCTACTTTCTAAGTCTAATTTCCTTGATTAACTAGATTAAAACCCATTTTATTTTCACTCTTCCATGCCATCTTTCCACTTTTATTGTCTTTATTCTTATAACAATTAAACGCAGAAATTATAAAAAGAGCTCTTATTTATTATGAAGTTATTTCTGGCTATAACAGATGCTAACAAAACATCCTTTTTCTGAGTATATAGGGGACAAGGAAAGGTGAATAAACATTATTCTCAAATACTTCCAAAGGAATTTACAACTACAAGGTCGACCAGGATTTCAGTTATAGGTTGGTTAAAACTTAACTAAAGCTTCATTAGTTCTACTGTTCTTTCATCACAATCTATCTGGATATAGATAATGAGATCTAAAAGAACTACTTTAAAAATTCACCTAATCCTTCATTCTCTTTATAGAACTCAAATATGGTATTTGGAGAGATTTTAAAAGGCCATATATAGAAATATATTATAAAAACAGTAACTAAATAAAAGTGATGACAACATGAACAAAATAATACAACAATAAATGAGGTTAAAAATGGAATGCTGGCTTTAAATTGTGCATTTATAATACTAATGAATTTAAGATATTGAGAATTTATCTTCTCTTGCTTTTAATTTTTTTTCATGTATGAAAGAAAAATCTGAC
>CM053584.1:263806815-263822124 GCA_028627135.1 Pseudochirops cupreus
GGGCAAAGGAAAGTGTTTTGTGAATATCATCACAATATTCCAGAACCAAGTAAGAAGATCTAGGGCAAAATATATCATCAAATTTTAATATAATCAAAGTGGTATGGCAAGAGGAGAGAGGCTGGAAACATTTTGGAAACAGCAAATGAATGAATTAATTTAAAATAGTTTATTATCTATTTAAAGGTGTTCCAAATACAGAGCAAATACTGGGGACACTCTGAATGCATTTTAACTGCTAAGGGAGTGGTGGCTAGGGATTTTGATTGATAAAGCAGCTAGAATGATGAGTGAATAAACTGATTTTCCCTTCCAAGGAGAAAATACAGAGTTGATAATGGGCACCCCTCCAAGAGTTATTATTATAAGGAATTTGATATTACTGGAAAATACACATAAATAATTCATTCCAGAAAGAAAGCATTCCAAGTTGATATATACAAAATATATTAAATGTTCAAAATTGGAAGTCTAATTTCTTTTTTAAATAAATCTGAGAGAAGGTGGTAGAGTAAAGGCAGGGACTCACATGAGCTCTCCCTCCAAATATGTTTTTAAATGACTCTAAACAAATTCTAGATCGGCATAACACATAAAAAGACAGAGTGAAATAAATTTCCATCCCAAGACAATTTGGAAGGTCATCAGGAAAGGTCTGTTGCACCAGGGTGAGAGAGGAGTACTGTTCAGCACAGGCCATGGAAGCACAGCCCCTCAAAGCAAACCAGAAGCAAACTTTGGGAGTGACTGAGTCAGTAGTGGCAGTGGGAACAGCAGGGGCTGCTTCCAGAGGTCTCAGACCACAGATGGTAAGAGGGTTGAACAACTGGTCAGAAGGAGATTACAGGGGTCTTTTTGCTAGCAGTGAGGCAGGACTCTGTTGCTTTACCCATGCTCAGATCCAGGTCTCATTTCTGGGTGACAGTTCCAGGATGAGGAGGAGCACTAGGATAATAGAGCTTGCAGTCACAGTGGAGGGGATGGGGGAACCCTCCTCACTGTTCCAAGACAGAAAAGAGTGATTGCAGTTTCTCACAGACCAGATCACAGGACAGAAGAGTAGTAAACACCTCTCCTTGGATCATATCACCTTGGAAGAACTGAAAACTTAAAAGTCCCAGAAGTATCTCTGAAAATAGCTACACAAACCCCTGAAACTTGGGACAGTGCAACCTGACCCTAGAAGCAGAGCCCTTCTTTAACAATGACTTAAAAGTCAACTAATAAGCTGGGTAAATGAGCAAACAATAGGGAAAAAAGATCTGACTATTGAAAGTAATTATGATGACAAGGAAGAACAAAACATGCATTCAGAAGAAGATAACAAAGTCAAAGCTCCTCCATCCAAACCTTCTAAGAAAAATTGAATTGATTTCAATCCAAGGAAGAGCTCAAAAAAGGATTTTGAAAATCAAGTAAAAGAGGCAGAGGAGAAATTGTGAAAAGAAATGAGGCTGATGAAAGAAAATCCTGAAAAATGAGTCAACAGTTTGTAAAGGAGACCAAAAAAAAATGTACTAATGATATTTTAAAAAATAGACTAGACGAAATGGCAAAAGAGGTCCACAAAGCCAATGAGGAGAAGAATGCTTTTAAAAGCAAAACTGGTGAAATGGAAAGGGAGGTCCAAAATCTCACTAAAGAAAACAATTCCTTCAAAATTAGAATGGAGCAAATGGAAGCTGAAAACTTTGTGAGAAATCAAGAAATGATAAAATAAAAATAAAAGAATAAAAGAAATAGAAGGCAATGTGAAACATCTCATTGGAAAAACAACAGAACTGGAAAGCAGATCCAGGAAAGACAATTTTAAAATCGTTTGACTATCCAAAAACCATGATAAAAAATAAAAGAATCTAGACATCATCTTTCAAGAAATTATCAAGGAAAACTGCAGTGATAGTCTAGAACCAGGAAGTGAAATAAAAATGGAAGGAATCCAGTGATTGCCTTCTGAAAGACATCCCAAATGAAAATGACCAGGAATATTATAACCAAATTCCAGAGTTTCAGAGTCAAAGAGAAAATATTGCAAGCAGACAGAAAGAAAAAATTCAAGCATCATGGAGTCAAAGTCAGGATCACACAAAATTTAACAGCTTCTACATTAATGAATGGGAAGGCTTGGAATGTGATATTCAGGAAGCAAAGGAGGTAGGATTACAACCAAGACTGACCTACCCAACAAAACTGAGTATAATCCCTAAAGGGGAAAAAAATGGAAATTCAGCAAGGTAGAGGACTTTCAAGAATTCTTGATGAAAATACCAGAATTGAATACAAAATTTGATTTTTCAATATAAGACTCAAGAGAAGCATAAAAAGATAAACAGGAAATGGAAAATATAAGGAACTTAATAAAGTTAAACTGTATACATTCCTACATGGAAGGATGATATTTACAACTCATAAGAGCTCTAAATCACTATTACAGTAATTAGAAGAAGCATATATAGACAGAAGGAACATGTGTGAGTTGAATATGAAGGGATATTTTTTTAAAATAAATTTAAAAAAAACAAAAAAATAAATTTATGATAAAAATGCTAACCATCCCCAGAGAAATAACTGTTGGTGTATGAATAAAAATTGAAGCATGCTTTTTTCTTACTTCATTTTTCTTGAATTTCTTTTCTTGTCTATGTTTTCTTTTGCAACATGATTATTATGAATATGTTTTGGAAGACTGAATATGTATAACATGCTTGCATTCTTAATGGAGGGGTTTTGGGGAAGGAAAAAGGGAGATAGCACATAAAAAATAAATGAGAGAGGAATTTATGGGAAGAAAGAGAAATGAAAAGGTATAATTGGGTAAATTATCTCACATAAAAGAGGCAAGAAAAACCTTTTGATATGGAGGAGAAGAGAGGAGAGGTGAGTGGTATGAGTGAACCTTTCTCTCATCAGATGACTCAAAGAAGGAATAACATACACACTCAATTGTGTTTAGAAATCTATCTTACCCTACAGGAAAGTAGGAGGGGAAGGGGGAAGGGGGAGGGAAGAAGGATGACAGAAGGGAGGGCAGATTGGTGAGGGAGTAATCAGAAACCAATCACTTTTGAGGAAGGACAAGGTGAAATGAGAAAGACAATAGAATAAATAGGGGTGGGCAAATAGGATGGAGGGAAATAGAATTACTAATACTGTGAAAAAAAATTTGAAGCTAATTTCTCTGATAAAGACCTTAAACATGTAGAGAACTGAATCCAATCAATAAAAATGATAGCCATTCTCCAACTGATAAATGATCAAAAGATATGATTAATTTTCAGATGAAGTAATGAAAGATTTCTATAACCATATGAAAAAATACTCTCCTTAAGGATTGGAGAAATGCAAAATAAAACAATTCTAAGGTACTACTTCATAACTATTTATTTTTGATTAATAAGACAGAAAAAGTAAATGACAAATGTTGGAGAGAATGCAGGAAAAATGAAGCTTTAATACACTTTAATGAAGTTGTGAATTGATTCAACCATTCTACAAAACAATTTGGAACTATATCAAATGAGTTATAAAACCGTGCATACCCTTTGACCTAGCAATACCACTAATAGATTTGTATCCCCAAAGAGATTTAAAAAAAAAAAAGGAAAAGGACCAATATGTACAAAAATATTTATAGCAGTTCTTTTCTGGGGCTAAAGAATCAGAAAGTGAGGGAATGCCCATCTTTTGGGGAATGGCTGAACAAGTCATGGTATGTGATTATGATGAAATACTACTGTATTTTAAGAAATGATGAGCAGGTTGGTCTCAGAAAAACCTGGAAAGACTTGCATGAGCTGATGCAAAGTGAAATGTACTCTGTACAAAGTAACAGCAACATTATAAGATTATTAGGCATCAATGATTTATCTATTCTCAGCAATATAACAATTCAAAACAACTCTGAAGGACTTATGATAAAAAATGCTACCCATCCCCAGAGAAAGAACTGTTGGTGTATGAATAAAAATTGAAGCATTCTTTTTCTCACTTCATTTTTCTTGAGTTTCTTTTCTTGTCTATGTTTTCTTTTGCAACATGACTATTATGACTGCACTGTATAACCTGCTTGCATTTTTAATGAAGGGGGTTGGGAGGAGGAAGAAGGGAGAGAGTATTGAATTCAAAGTTTTAAAAATGAATGTTAAAAATTATTTGTTACATGTAACTGGGTAAAAATAAAGTAATAAATAAAAGCTTAAAAATAGGCACTATGAGATGGCCACAGTCAAACAGGTTCTGAGGGCTTTGTATGAAATGTAATTAAGTCTCCTTGAGAAATCAGCAACAGTAAGAATTACAAAGGAATATCACTTAAAAACCAAATGAGATGTTATCTATATTTAGATGTATTAGTTTTCTTTTTCAACTCACGTCAGAGATTTTCATTTTCATCTTTATCAAATGTTAATGATTTTCCTGAGGACTTGTGAAATTGTGAAGAGATTTTAAAGTTAATAACCTCTATTCTTAAGTTTTCCCCAAAAGCAAAGAAATGAAATTATTTTGAACTGAAAGTCATTTCTCCTTTACTAAAAACTGTGACTCTTATTTTCAGTAGTCAAGTTCCTTTGTAATACAGAAGCACAAGGAAAATCAATAGGCTCAGACAACTAGGAAGGCAAAGACAAAGAAGGTGGGGCCCAAAGGGAAAGTTCCTTTTAAATCTAGGCCAATGGCAGGAGTCAGACCTGGTTTTTCGATGAAGTTTGTCTTCTCTTTTCCCCAAAGAAGTAGACAGTGCCCTTTGACCAACCTCTGACCTCCAGAGTAACACCTACCTACTACATACAGTTGCAACAGAGAAGTTCTTATAGATTTTAAGGGCAGTGTTATCTTCATCAAATTCAGAGATTGAAATGATACTTGACTTGTAAATTAGTCAATAAGTGATTTCCCTAATTTTTTGAAAAGCTTATGGGAATTAATTTTTTCAACATTTTTAAACACATTATTAATCCATCAGAGGTAGTAATTTTTTTTTTGGGGGGGGGAGTAATGGTGGATCCATCAGACCCTACATTTTTCTTAATGTCTTGTCATTTAATTGAATATCATTTCTCTCAGGTAGTTTTATCTCCAAAATTAAAAAGAGGAAGAGGGGAATAGAAAAGGTTTATTAGTTATCAACTTTATATCTTTAAATATTACATCTTTTATTATTTTTGAAGTTTAGGAAACTCTGTGCTTAAAATCTACAAATCTGTCAAGTATTTGAAGGTTTTTTGTTGTTCATATGAATTCCTGAATAGGATTCTATTTGTGGGAACCATATTCATGATGAGATTATCTTTCATTCAGTTCAGGAAAATTTTCCTTAATTATTTCCACATCACTGGGCTTTTCTATTGCCTCTGATATCTCTGTTATTAATAAAGAACATTTCCTTGATGTAGTTTCTTTGTCCTTCCATTTCTCTTTGATTATAAACATCTCATCTGTGTAATTTCACTGTGATTTTAGTTTGCTCTGTTAATGGGTCTTCAGCACCATAGATTCTTTGTGTTCTGCTGCATGAATTCTGTTCGTTATAACCTCAATCCTTGTTTTGACTTCCTCTACCACATTTACAAGTTTACTGCTTATTTTTATATTGCAGAATATTCTTTGCCGCCTTGTCATTTCTTTTAAATTTTCCTTTAGAGGAACAAGAATGAATTCATTGGCATTTACTTGTCAATCTTTCAATGGTATTAACTTTTTCATCATTTTGAATCTGCCCCACAGTCTTCCCAACTTACTTTTACCTTTTAGTGTTGCAATATTTTTTTTTGTATTTTTCCTTCCATATTTTCATATTTTCCTAAAGTAAAGTACTTGATCATGTCACCTTTCTCTTCTAAACCCATTAATAGACTCATTCTGGCACTGCTCTTTACTACTCATGTAATCTTAGGTAAGTTACTTTTCTTCTCTGAGAATCAAGTCATCTGTAAAATGAGATAGTTGGGCCAGGTGACTTTCAGTGACCCATTTTGTTGACATTCTATGATTTTATGACCTACACTGACTGCCATATCAACTCCAAACTCTTCAGCCTGGCATTGGATATCTATGGTGAGTTTAATCTCATCTTTCCAACAGTATCTCACACTGCTCCTTTTCTATAGCCTGATGCTTCAGTCAAATTGTTCAACAAAGTTCTCCACATATTTTTCTGACTCCATGCATTTGTTTGTATCACTCCTTCTGAAATGTTTTCTACTCCATTTCCCTTTATCAAAACTTTAACTATCCTTCAAGGCCTAGCTTTAAAACCATCTCACCCCTGAAGTTTTCCCTCTACCAGAACTCATTTCTTCCTTTTCTGGATTCATAACATATTGAAACACTCATGTGCCCTTTCTTTTATATGACAGTACAATGTGCTCTAGCAATTTGTGTCTTTTTTACCTGAGATAAATTTTAATTTATTTAAGAGTAGAGATTGTGTCATATTCATCTGTGTAAGATGGACCTGGCATAATTGGCTTTTTGTATTTGATGGGTGTTCAATAAATTATTTGGAATGAATCAGAAACATAAGAAGCAATGAAATCTCCCTACCAAAAATTAGGGCAAGTAGGTGGGTTGGAATCCTTATGATATTTATTTTGCACCTAGACAATAGCATGATAATCCATAAAGAGCTGTAGATTATGGTTTTTGACATTGTTGACATAAAAAAAAAAAGATGAGGTCTGAGTAAGAGAGAACCTATATATCCCCTACAAACAATATGAGCTTGGTCTATCTTAGTGAGTGCCCTGGTCTAGAGGTAATTGTTCTCCCAATATCCCATGCCAACTAGGATCAATGGAGAGCTTATTAGAGTTTGATGTACCAAGTCTGAGTGTATTTTCTCCAACAGAGTTTTGCTGGGCCCTTCTTTCTCCTACAGTAATCTGAAGACAATAATACTTAGAATCTCTGGAGACCACTTTGATTCTATCATTCCTTTATTGTACCTCTATAACATGCTCCTCTTCCTTTATCCCTCTCCTTACAAGTTAAAATCAACTGAGGGAAAGCTATTGCTTTGTATGTTACTTTTCTATCTGATTCTGTTTATTAATCCTAAATTGCTGAAAATAGGAAGAGAAGAAAAGGAAAAGGAGGCAGGGAAGAAGTGGGAAGGGAGACAATGTCAAAGTTACTGCTGGGCTGGGTTAAGTCATCCCCTTTCAAATATGATTGTTTGTGGCTAACAGAACAAACTTAATGGAATAATGAACAAGTATTATTAACAAGTTTGCCTCGGTCCATTATAAATTTATATTGCATAAACTCGAATGTCACTAGGCAATCTTTCTATATATTCCACATGAATTCACTATCATACTCTGCACAGCAGGTATCCTGAACTTTTTCATCCACTCAAACCTCCAATGCCCCCCATCCTTTCCTTGACACTTTCAGCTAAGAAACTTGCCTCATATTTCACAGAAAAAAAAATGAAGTCATTTCCATAAGCACCCTCTTCTCTTACTCTTAGTCTCAGATCACTCAGATGCATTGTAACACTTTCTCTTCCTTTGTCTTTGTCTCACATGAAGAGATAGTCCCTTTCCTTGCCAGGGCAAGCCACTTTACCTCTTCAATGATCCCATTCCATCCTTAATCTTAATAGATTATTCTCTCTTCCATCCCTATTGTATCATTTATTTTCAATCTCTCTGTCTATTGGTTATTTCCCTGCTACTTACAAATGTACCCATGTGTAGTAGTAATGAAAGTCGAAGATCCCTTTGTGAAGCTAAACTGAGAAGTACTTAGCACCTAGTTTCAAATTAAGCCTCTGTTAAAGAAACAGAAGGTATGAAGCCCTGTTGCTGACATAACAGGGAGGGGCTGAACAGGGAGTGGCAATGTTGTATATAAGGAAAAATCCCAGTTGGAAAAGTCAAAACTTCTTGTGGAATTTCTTGAAGAACTTCTTGGAATGAGTACCTGAAGGCTGAGCTGCTGCTGTTGGACTGAAACTTCCATGGAGAAAGTGATCTTAATTTTGAGAATACAAGAAAGTTATTTTTATTTTGAGAATGCAAGAAAGTGATTTTGATTTTGAGAATAAAGCTGCCAAAGACTTCTGAGGGCCAGCTAGAGCTGCTGAGTAGCTGTTGAAAATTTTTGAGGGCCAGCAGGAGCTTCTGAGGCTGCTGAGGATTTCCAAGGGCCAGCTAAAGCTTCTGAGGACTTCTGAGGGCCAGCCAAGCTGCTGAAGACTTTCAAGGGCCAGCCTGGAGCTGCCAGAGGAAGGATGACTGTGATGTCACTACATTGTTTGTGACTTTGTTAAGCTTTGACTTTCAAGGAAGAAAGACTGTGAAGGATTTAAGGTGGACTGGATGCTGTGAGCTTCAGTGTGGAGCAGGAACTGCACAGGGAGCTGTCTGCCTTTGACCTCAGGTGGCAGTTGGTTAGATTTGGATGGGAGCTGGGACCATGAAAGAGGAGCCATGGAAGCTGAAAGCCTGCCCTGAGTCAAAATGAAAAGACCTCTCTGTGGGTACTGAGTAGGGACTGAAATTGTAATTTTCTAATGATCTAGGGGTTGATGGCTTATATATTTCTCACTACCTCTTAATATGGTACTGAGTAGTGACTAATGATTGAATAGTGATTGATGACTGAATAGTGACTGATTTGTAACTTAGTGTGCCCCATAGGTGGAGGACTTTGACCTTTTGTACTTTATGATTGAATGATTGAGTTACTAAGTGATTGATTGACTAAATGATTGTACTTTGTTCAAAACTATGTGAACATTTTGGGGAAAACTGCATGGCATTTTAGTGATAAGTTGTTGTGAATGCTATTTTTTAATTTTCTATGATAAGTTGTAACATTGTGAATGCTGTACCTTGATTTTCTGTGAATGTTTTGTTCTGATTTGTTACTGAATAAATAGAGTTACATTACTATGTAATCAGAACCTTGAAAGCTGCTCACACCAGCTATCCTCTGGAAAGCTGCTCCTGCATGATTTACACCATGTCTCCTCTATCTTCAAAAAGCCCTCATTTATAGAGCACCAGCCCTGGAGTCAGGAAGACCTGAGTTCAAATCTGGCCTCAGACATTTGACTCACTAACTGTGTGACCTTGGGCAAGTGACAACCCCAATTGCCTTGCCTTCCCCCCTCCAAAAAACAAACCAAAAAAAAAAAGCCAAAAAACTTTTATTCAATCCTTCCATCCTTGCTACCATTCATTATCTTCTCTGTCCTTTGTTGTCAAACTCCATGAAAAGCTCATCTACAGTAGGTACCTCTACTTTCTCTGCTTCTCTCTTCTTAATCCCTTACAATTCAGTTTCCAACCTTTTTATTCCACCAAAACTGCCCTCTTTAAAGTTATCAGTGAACTTTGTTGTTAAATCTAATGGCCTTTTCTCATTCTTCATTTTCTCAGACTGCTCTGCTACTTTTGATACCATTAACAACCCTCTTTATACTCTCTTATTTCTAGATTTTCAGTGAGTTCTTCCTACATATCTGATAATTCTGTTGTCTCTTTTGCTAGATTCTCTTTTGGATCATGGTCATTAAATATGCATGTCCCCCAGGTTTCTGTCCTAGGTCCTCTGCTCTTCTGCCTCTGTATTACTTCTATACTTTCATACTCTATACTATACTTGGTGATCTTATCAGCTCTGATGGATTTAGTTATCATCTCTATTCTGATGATTCTCAAATCTACCTATTCTGCCCTGACTTCTCTGCTGACCTCTAATCTCATTTTTCCAATTGTCTTTCAGGAAGCGTGATTTGGATGTTCAGTATATATTTTAACATATATCTAAAACTGAAATCATTATCTTTTCCCCTAAATCCTCCCCAATTATTCTTATCTTCCCTATTACTGTCAAGGGTAACACTGTATTCTCAGTCTTGCAGGATCTCTCAACTTTTCACTGTACCTCACCACTTCACATCCAATGTGCTGCCAAAGTCTGTTGATTTGCAATATCTCTCAAATCTACCAACTTCTCTCCTTTGATACTGTTGGCACTCTGGTGTAGGCTGTCATAACCTCACACTTAGACTACTACAATAGCTTGTTGGTTGGCCTACCTGCCTCATGTCTCTCCTTATTCCAATCCATCCTCAATTCAACTGCCAAAGTTATCTTCCTAAAGCTCAGATCCCCCTACTCCATTTTCAGTGGTTCTTTATTGTCTCTAAGCCTCAAATACAAAATTGTGTTTGTCATGCAAAACCCCTCATAATCTAGCACAATGTTTCTTAAACTGTGGATCATGACCCTATGGGGGGTACATAACTGAATGTGGAGATTGCAAAATATTTGGCAACAGTAAAATATTTCTGGATATTCAGTGATCAAAAATTAATTTACAATCAAAAGAGTAATGAATCCAAGGTGCTTCTGACAGTGCTTGTCCATATTGCATCATAGAACTTCACTGCAGAGTTGGTTTTGAAAACACAACATGTGCGCTTTGCACTGCACATGCTGTCACCCAACACAACACAGTGCCAACAAACACTGTCAGATACACCTTGGCTCAGATTTGAGACTACTGTATGTTATGAATTGCAGTGTTTTTACTGTACATACAAAGTTTTCTGCTCTTACAGAAATACAATAGTTTAACTGAAGAAAATATTTTTAATATTTTCCTACAGTAATATTTTCCCACTTTTTCTTCAGTATGAAGGTATCAAATTAATATATCTTTGGATTGTATTGTGTTAGAATGTTTGATTTTAAAATTGTCTATTATCTCCTTCTTTTATAGAAACATAACTGGTAAACTGTGGCAAGTAAAGACAAAAGCCCTTTTTGATAATATTTCTCCATTATCACCTTGTGTGTATATATATAGATATATAGATATATATATATGTGTGTGTGTGTGTGTATGTGTGTGTGTATATATGTGTGTATGTATATATATGTATGTGTGTGTGTGAACATCATTTTTTTAAAATTAAGCACAAATGTAGTTTCATACACTAAAGCTAGTATTTATTTCAGAAATTAATAGCAATATTTATTTATACTTTAGGACAAAAATATTTTTTGGTTATGGATAAGTGGCTAAATTTAGACAGAAGAGGTAAAAATACTGATGAAATAGTGGCAGTGCCTTTGCTATCAGGCTGTAGTACACCTAATTTGACAAGAAAAAGAGAATATGTTGAGTTATTTTTTGCAATATGGATTTATTTCTAATGATGATGATGTGGAAAAAACCTCTTTGCTTAATTTGTAATGAAGTTTTAGCTATGGAGAACATGAAAGCAGTCAAACTAAGATGACATCTTAATACCAAGCATGCAGTATAATACAATAAACCAAAGGAATATTTTGAACAACTTTTGAAATCTTCAAATAAAAACAATGTTTAAAAAAATTCGTTACTGTCAATAAAAAGTGTGTTCTGCCATTTTGTACTACAAATTTAAGCAAAGCAGAATTTTCAGCATTGATGACTATAAATTAAAATGCTGATCAATTCTGAAAAATTTTGAAGATGTTCTAGGTCCTGCACTATCAAATATTCCACCAAAATTTAATTCTTTATGTAAAAATAAACAAGCACATCCATCTCAGTATGCAAATTTGCTTTTATCTTTAATAGATGATAAAATAATATGTATTTTGAAAAACTGTTTTAAAATAAATTTCTTTATGTTTTATTATTAGCAAATGTTTGATGCATTTACCTATTTGATATGCCTATATACCAGGGTTGCATGAAAATTTTGCAGGCAAAAATGGGCCATCAGTGGAAAAAGTTTAAGAAGCCCTGATCTAGCACACATCCTGTCTTTCCATTCTTCTTACACTTTAATCTCTGCCTCATACTCTTCAATGCAGTGATGCTGGACTCCTTGCTATTCCAGAAACAAGACACTCTATCTCTTGGGTCTGGGCATTTTCTCTAGCTATCATCCTCTCCTGGAAGGTTCTCTTTCCTTATTTCACATTATTTCCTCCTTCAGATCCCAGATAAAATCCCATCTTTCACAGGAAACCTTTCCCAACTCCTTCTAGTACCTTCCCTCTTTTAATTATAATTATTTCCTCTTTTCCCTCTATATGTATGTGTGTATATTCATATGTGTATGTTACATATAGGTTGTCTTTTGCCTCCTTTTAAATAAATGTATATTGATTGACATTAACTTTAGCTACTCAGGCAGCTATATATTTGATGTACATTCACATTCATATTTTTCTTCTATTCATAGAGTTGTCTATAAGATACCCAAAAAGTATATATGATAAAAAGTGAAAGAATTAGTAATATGGGTGCTTTTTTTCTAGAATATATCATCTGAAAGGCAGACAAGTGTTTGTAACCAGGTAGACACAATCTGTATGTGATATTTGTTTTACTGCCAATATCTTCATTATCACTTACTGCTACAAAAAGCATATATATGTATATATATAAACAAGGACCAAAGCAGATTTTCCTGGTCTCTTGGTATTACGTATGATGGAATGTAGTGTTCCCTTCCCTCATTTATTCCATTACGTGTTTACAAATGCGTAAATTTGGAATCTAGGAGACATAAAGCTTATTTGAAGAATAGGAAGAGAGAAGAAAGAACACAGAGAGAAAATCAGTACTTATTTGACTACCATGGGAAGGATGTCTATCTTGCAACAGTTTTCTGCCATAAGAGATGCTCTTCAGAGGACTTTGACCTTTGCTCTCTAGATCTGGAGGTCACAGTGTTCATATCCCTAACAGAGGACAGTCCCAGTCCCAGGATGAAATTTATGTCTAAAGAAAGGGCCAGCCAGAGACATAGGGAAAACAAACCCCTTAATGATTTAGATTAATGTGAATAAATATACCTTAACAATGGGGGCCAGTTTAATATTCAAAATATATTAATAAATAATAAAGATGAATGAGAGAGGAGGAAAAAGAGAAGGGGAAAAGGGAACCTGATAGGCAAATCAGACATATATATCTTAACATAGAATAAAACTCCCATAATAGTGGCACCACATTGAAGATTACAGGGGCATGGGTTCATTCAAGTGATCCATTTGGGTGGGAAGGCTTGGTCCCATAGGAGTGGCATGTTCCCAGGGAGAAGAGATATATTTCAAGATAACCTCCTGAGAGTGGGATAGTTAAATCCCGATATTGGTGGCCATTTGGAGCTGGTCAATTTGCATGTTAAAGTTCGGAGCACATAGGAGAGTTTTTATGTACAAAGTTCTAGGGGGCAAGGGGGAAGACAAACTGATAGTTGGAAAGACAACTATTTTTGACACAACTATATTAATCTTAAATATATTAGTCAGTATTTTCCAAAAGCAATCTTATATCACTGGTTTCTATGCCCAGATTCTATGAACTACAACCTGCCTTAAGAGGGGACTGACTTATTGCTCTCAAGACCACTAGGCCTTATATTACACACACACACACACACACACACACACACACACTCCTACTATGGCACTATCAGAGTGTGATTTCATGTGTTCTGAATAGGCCAGATATTTATTTAACTCCATCCTCACTTCCCTCCTGGCCGATGTTTCAACCCTTTACATTATCACTTCAATATACTTTAAAATACAAAGGAAAACAGGTAGTAACTCCTTGAAAAACAGACTTTTTATGGGTTAGGGTAGTGGAGATCTCTGGTACTATTTTCCTGTAAATTAGCTTGTAAACACCACTATTATCTATGTTTTTGTCTTTAAGTTTGTTTTTCTGATGGTTTTCTGTTTCTAGCTACTCTCATTTCTTGGTTTTATCACCACATAAAGGCCATCTGTTTATGATTTCTACCCCATTTTTAAAGCTGTGGAATGCAAGACCCTCTCAAGAGGATTTCATCTCAAAAATACTATAATACCTCTAACTCTGAGTTCCCTATCTCGTACAAGCTAACTGTAACCCTTCTCCTTTGTTAAAACAAACAAACAAAAATGATGACAGTACTTTCCAACTTAATTCAAGTAGGGTATAAAACTGCTTTTTTCTCACAGAGTTTTTAAGTCACTCTGAAGCTGAGTGGTTGTTCTCCTCCTAGCTGGATAGAGTCACAATCACTTATTCAATAAATAACTATACATTAAGCACCAAGTATATTCCAGGCACTGTAGTAAGCAATGTAGTTTCAAAGAAAGGTAAAAATAATAAAAAGTTCCTTCTATGAAGGAGCTAACAATTAAGAAGGGGAGGAACATGCATGTAACAATATAAAATTAAGCTATATGCAGGATAAATTAGAAAAAATAAAATCCAAACAGTCAAGGCACTAGAATGGAGACAAATCAAGAAAGGTTTCTTATAGAAGGTAAGATATTAGCTGGAATTTTAAGGAATGAAATTCAGGGGAGTTGTGGGTCAGAGATGAAATGCACAGAGTTGGAGATAGAGTACCTTGTTCAAGGAATCACAAGAGGAAAATGTCACTTGATTGAAGAATTAGAAGAATATGGGTGACATAAGGTCAAAGAAGTCTAGAAATCTATGAAAGGTTTTAAATGCCAAACAGAGAAAATTATATTTGATTCTGTAGGGGGCACTGGAGTTTACTTAGCAGGGGACTGACACGGTCAAACTTGTGTTTTAAGAAGATCACTTTGCCCACTGAGTGAAAGAAGGACTAAAGTTCAGATGTGAGGTGCTGAGGACTAAATCAGTGTGTAGGCAGTATGGGAAGAGAGAAAAGGTATATTAGGGACTCTGATCAAGAAGATGGCGGCGTAGCAGCAGCAACATATTGCAGCTCTCACATAGCCACCCCAAAAATACCTATGAAATAGGACTCTAAACCAGTCCTAGAACTCCAAAACACACACAAAGATACTTCCCACTAAAGTCAGCTCTGCTAGGAGGAACCATATCAGCACTGTGAACCAAAACCAGCCTGGCCTGAAGCAGCAGCTGTGCCCCAGGGGCGGCTGGATGGAAGGAGCAGAGGAGCCTCTCTGGTGAATGCATTAGCAGCAGCTGCGAGCAGCGTTCAGAACTAGGTCAGTGAAGCTTGAGAAATTAGGAGAGTAAAGCAGTCTGGCCGAAAGGCCTCCAGAGCAGAGAAGCAAAAGGCAGAGGTTTTGCACCCATCTCTGCATTGCAGCTTCCCACCCACGGCCTGCAGACAGCAGGGGGACTAAGTGATTGTTCTGAGGTCAATGCTCTCGCTTTGAGCGGCCTGCGTCCAGATCGCCATCTTGGGCCTTGGTCTTGGAGTCTTCATTATCCAATAAGCTGGAAGTAAGTAGGAAGGGTACCAGCACCTTCCTGAGAGCTACAGCAGCCAGGACGACCCCAGCAATTTGGGACAGAGCTTTCCCTTCTGGAAGCAGAGCCCCACAGAGATTT
>CM053584.1:263822624-263838133 GCA_028627135.1 Pseudochirops cupreus
AAAAAGTGACATAGGAGAGAATAGACTGGGGGATGGGGGAAACACTGGGATGGCTGTTTTGGGGTGGTGGGCGGGGGAAAGACGGGGAGAAAATATGTAACTCAAAAAAAATTTAATAAAATAAATTTAAAAAAAAAAAGAATTTAAGATGCCAGAATGCTGGAGAATTTTGTAGTGCAGCCTCACTCTGTGACAGATGATTCTGGCCTGCTTGTCCAGTATAGGTATCACAGATACCAAAACTCCCTAAGAGTCTACTCAATAGGAGGCAGAGCCAAGATGGCAGAGTAGAAGCACAAACTTGGTGTGGGCTTTGGCTCCAAATAATTCCAATACCAGAAAAAGTGAATCCAAACAATTTTAAAGCTACAGAACCCACAAAGTGACAGAGGGAAACAAATCTCCCCTGAAGGCAACCAGCAGGCCAACAGGAAGTACAGCGCACTGGGAGCTGAGCACAGTCCCACAGGAGCCACATGGTTCCAGCCCCAGGGAGGTCCCGACAAGCAGCAGCCAGAGCAGACTTCAGGAGAGTGAATTACCAGGAGCTGTGGTTTCTTCCAGACTTCTCAACTCATAAACACTAAAGTAAAAGGTCAATGTGAAACTTTGCTGGAACAGGGATGGAAGGAAGAGTGCAGTCTGGCTGCTGCCCCCAGGGTGAGGAGCAGCAGAGGTGTGGTGGCTGCACTGTTTGGCTGCCTCAGGAGCTCATGGCATACAGATTGTAGGGGGACCAAGGGACCATTCATATGGTAATCATTCTTGCTTTAACCTGCTTGGATGTGAATCACAGTTTTGGGTGGTGGTCTTGGGGTGTGTGACCAGTGAGTCAGAGCTTGTGGGGGCTGTAAAGATGGTGCCTTTGTAATTGCTCCAGCAGCTGTAAAAACCCCAGCAATCTGGGACAAAGCTCTCTCCATTCTGGAAGCAGAGTTCTACCCTGGCAAAGATGTCAAGGGTCAAATATCTGCCCTTAAATATCAAATATGAGCAAGCACAGGAAGCACAAACAGATGATAGAATTCTTTTCTGGGGAAAAAATGATGAAGGCATGGAGTGGGAGGAAGACAGCAAAATCAGAACTCCTGCATCAAAAGCCTCCAAGAAAAATATGAACTGATTCCAAGCCATGGAGGAACTCAAGAAGGATTTTGAAAATAAAGTGAGAGAAGTGAAGAAAAATTGGGAAGAGAAATGAGAATGATGAAAAAAAATCATGAAAAGCAAGGCAACAGCCCAATAAAGAAGACCCAAAAATACACTGAAGAAAATAGCACCTTAAAAAATAGACTAATTCAAACGGCAAAAGAGGCCCAAAAAGCCAATGAGGAGAAGAATGCCTTAAAAAGCCCAATTTGCCAGATGGAAAAGGAATCTCACAAATTCACTGAAGAGAATAACTCCTTCAAAATTGGACTGGAAAAACTGGAAGCAAATGACTTTGTGAGAAACCAAGATACTATAAAACAGATCCAAACAAATGAAAAAATAGAAGACAATGTGAAGTATCTCATTGGAAAAACCACTGATCTGGAAAATAGATCCAGGAGAGATAATTTAAAAATTATTGTACTATCTGGAAGCCATGACCAAAAAAAGAACCTAGATACCCTCTTTCAAGAAATTATCAAGCAAAATTGCCCTGATATTCTACAGCCAGAGAGCAAAATAGAAACTGAAAAAAATTCACTGCTTGCCTCTTGAAAAAGATCCCCCAAAGAAAACTCCTAGGAATATTATAGGCAAATTCCAGAGTTCCCAGGTCAAGGAGAAAATACTGCAAGCAGTCAGGAAGAAACAATTTGAGTATTGTTGGAAACACAATCAGAATAACACAAGATCTAGCAGCTTTTACATTAAGGGATCGAAGGGCTTGGAATATGATATTCCAGAGGTCGAAGGAGCTAGGACTAAAACCAACAATCACCAACCCAGAAAAACTGAGTATAATGCTTCAGAGGAAAATATGGTCATTTAGTGAAATAAAGGATTTTCAAGCATTCTTGATGAAAAAAACAGAGCTGAACAGAAAATTTGACTTTCAAATACTAGAAGAAAGAGAAGCATGAGAAGGTAAACAGGAAAAAGAAATCATAAAGAACTTATTAAAGTTGAACTTTACATTCCTACATGGAAAAATGATAATTATAACTCATAAGACTTTTCTCAGTATGAGGACAGTTGAAGGGAATATATACACATATATGTTAATGTACACATAGACAAAGGGCATGGGATGAGTTGAATATGAAGGGATGATAACTAAAAAATAAAATTAGGAGGTGAGAGAGGAATATATTGTGAGGAGGAGAAAGGGAGAGATAGATTAGGGTAAATGACCTCATATAAAAGAGGCAAGGGAAAACTGTTATAATGGAAGGGAAGAACAGGAAGATTAAAGGGAATGGAACAACCTCACTCTCATTGAATTTGGATTAAGAAGGGAATAACATACACACTCAACTGGATATCTTGCCCTGCAGGAAAGTGGGAGAGGTGCAGGATAGGAGAGGAAATGATAAAATGGAGGGAATATTGGTGGAGAGGGTAGTTAGAAGCAGGCATTTTTGAAAAGGAATAAGATCAAAGGAGATAATAGAGTAAATGAGGAGGACGGACAAGATGGAGGGAAACACAGTTAGTCCATCACAATATAACAATTATGGAAATGATTTGGGTATCTGCACATGTACGACCTATATTGAATTGCTTGTCTTCCCAGTGAAGGTGGGGGTGGAGGAAAGAAGAGAAAAAAATTGGAACTCAAAGTTTTAAAAACAAATGATTTTTAAAAAATTGTTTTTTACATGCAGCTGGGAGGTGAGATGTACAAGGACTGGGATATGGAAATCCCTCTTACCCTGCTAGAAAGTTGGTGGGGGGAGTGATGCGGGAGGATGTAGGAGAGAGTAGATTGGGGGAGGGAGTATTCAGTAGGCTTGCTTTTTTGAGGTAGGGTGGGGGAAAGATAGGGAGAAAAGACTGAAACTCAAGATTTGTGGAAATGAATGTTGAAAACTAAAAATAAATTAATTTAAAAAATAAAAAAGTCTATCCAATATGGCAAACTTTTAATAAACTTTGCTTTTCTTTGGCTGAAAAAAAAATAATTTAAGGTGTCTTCCAGGCCAAGATATAACTATGGAATAGTACCTTTGGAGAACACAGGCCAATTTAATATGGAATTCTAAGTTGTGATAGAGGTCACAATCTTTAACAAAACCAAGTGAAACATGGAAAAGAGGAATTCAGTAAAAAAACAAATGTCTTGTTGTATTGATGACAAACATATATCACATTATGAGAATTTCTAAGCCTATAAGTTATAAAAAAGTTACTAATCTATATTGACAAAGAGAGTATTCTAACCAAGGGATTCTATATTCCCATGAAATCATAGTTTAAGTGCCTATCACTTTTGTAATACCACATTTCACCACATAATCATCACAGATTATATGCCAATTTTTTTGCAAAAAAGTGGAGTGTGACCATTATGTGAAACTTAAAAAAAAAAAAAAACTGTGTGGGTATTACTTGCCTTTTAGTTCCTGCCAGTCCCATGCCAAGTTTTCACTCACTGATAACTGTCTTTCCATAGCTCTGTTTCCATGCTGTTCAGCAAACAAAATCACTTTCAGCTTGGAGCCTGCAGAATAATTTTTATATTTACCCATAATCCAAAAGAAATGTTTAGATGTTGATGTATCACTGGCAAATGAACTATAAAGATTAGCTAGCAAAGGAAGATGCAAGCCTTACCATATCACATGACTTACTCATGGTATCTTTGCCTGCCTGCCCAAATCCCTTGTGCCTATGACTCTTCATTGAGTTGAGTAACAATACTGTAAGTACTGCAGTGCTCTAAACAAACGACACAAATTGGCAGTTACCATAACTCTCCTTACATAATACCACCTTGGCAGAACTAGAAAGTTACAGAACCTCAGAACTAGCTCTGAGAGCACCAAAAAGAAAGGCCTGAAGCTTGACATAGTGTCTCCTTCATCAAGAGCAAAGCTCCACTTTAAAATATGGCCAAAAATCAAGAAAGAGGCTAGAAAATGAGTAATCAGCAAACAACAACAACAAAACACCTGACCTTAGGAAGTTATTATGTGACAGAAAAGATCAAAAGATAAAATCAAAAGACAATGAAATCTAAAGTGCTACACCCAAAGCCTCAAAGAAGAATATGGATTAGTCTCAGGACCAAAAAAATAAATAAATCTAAAAAAACAAATAGGCAAGGGCAGCTAGGTGGCACAGTGAATAGAGCACCAGTCCTGGGGTCAGGAGGACCTGAGTTCAAATCTGGCCTCAGACACTTAACACAAAAAATAGCCATGTGACCTTGGGCAAGTCACAACCCCAATTGCCCTCCAAAAAAAAAAAAGAAAGAAAAATAAATAAATAAAATTAAAATTAAAAAAAATAGGCAAAACGGTAAAAGAAACACAAAAATTCAGGGAAGAAAATTCTTTAAATAACAGATTTGACCAAATGGAAAAAAAGACACAAAAATTTAATGAAGAATATAATTCCTTAAAAAGTAGAATTAGGCAAAAGGAATTTAATAACTCCAAGAGACAAGAAAATTTAAAAATAGAAGAAAATGTGAACTGTCTCATTGGAAAAAAAAAACTCTTTACCTGGCAAATAAATTGAAGATACATAATTTTAAAATTATTGAACTGCCTGAAAGTCAGAAGAAGGAGAAGAAGAAGAAGAAGAATAGAGCCTAGAGACTATCTTTCAAGAAATTATTGAAGAAAATTATCCTGATATGCTAGAAGCAGTTGGTTAAGTAAAAAATTCAAAGAATCTACCAGATCACCTCCAGGAAAAGATCTCAAAAGGAAAAATCCCAGAAATAAAAGGCTGGCATAAGTATTTTTGCACAGGTTGCTCCTTTTTCTTTTATTGATAATCTCTTTGGGATACAGATCTACTAATGGTATCCTTGAGGCAAAGGGTATGCATGGTTTGGTGCCCTTTGGGCATAGTTCCAAATTGTTCTCCAGGATGGTTGAATCAGTTCACAATTCCACCAACAGTGCATTAATGTCCCAATTTTCTCACATCTTCTTGAGCAATTATCATTTTCCTTTTTTGCCATATTAGCCAATCTGATTGGCATAAGGTGGTACCTCAAAGTTGTTTTAATTTGCATTTCTCTAATCAAAAGCAATATAGAGAACTTCATATGCCTATAGAGAGCTTTGATTTCTTCCTCTATCAACTGTTTATTTACATCCTTTGTTTATCAATTGGGGGGGGGGCTTATATTCTTGTAAATTTGACTCAGCTCATTATATATTTAGGAAATGAAACCTTTATTAGAGACATCTGCTGTAAAGATTATTTCCCAGCTTTCTGCTTTCTTTCTAATCTCAGTTGCATTAGTTTTATTTGTACAAAAGTTTTTTTTTAATTTAACATAATCAAAAGTATCTATTTTACATTTTGTAATACTCTCTCTTCTTTGGTCATGAATTCTTGCCTTCTCTGTAAATCTGACACGTACAATATTTCTTGCTCTTCTAATTTGCTTATCATGTCACACTTTATATCTAAATCATACCAATAGTCTGTCATATTTAACTTTTCCAATATTCTATTTACTTCCTTAGTTTCTTTCTTTTTTTTTATTTTGTTGGTTGAATTTATTGACTTCCAAGAGGGGACTATTGAGGTCCCCCACTAATAAAGTTTTGCTATTCACTTAACTTTGCCCTTTAAGAATTTAGATGCTACATCACTTGGGGTGTATGTGTGTGTGTGTGTGTGTGTGTGTATGCATACACACACACACTATATATATATATATATATATATATATATATATATATACATATATATATATATATACATATATATATATATATATATAGTATTGATATTGCTCCATTGTACCTTTTAGCACGATGTAGTTTCCTTCCTTGTCTCCTTTAATTCGGTGTATTTTTGCTTTTACTTTGTCAGAAATCAGGATTGCTACTCCTTTTTTCTTAACTTCAGCTGAAGCATAATAGATTCTGCCTTAGCCCCTTACCTCTATTCTCAGTGTATCTCTCAGCATCAAGTGTGTTGATGATAAACAACATTTTGTAAGATTCTCATTTGGAATCTAATCTGCTTTCCACTTCCATTTTAGGGGAAAGTTCATTCCATTCATATTAATAGTTATGAGTACTACCTGTGTATTTCCTTTCCTCCTATTCTTCCTCCTATCTGTTCTCTCTCCTTTTAACTTTCCCTCCTCTCCAGTGTTTTGCTTCTATTTACCACCTCCCCTGATCTGCCCCCCTTTCTATCAGTCCCCACTCTGCCTTTAATTGATGTTCTCTTTTTATAATTCCTTGTCCAGTAAGATAGATTTCAATATTCAACTAAGTGTGTACATCAGGCCTGCACAACCTAAGGCCTTCTAAAGGATTTCAAGTGGTCAGAGAAAAACATAGAAGATGTTTTCCTCTACATTTTTTATGGGCTGCTGAAATCCTTTGGTGGGCCTCAGGTTGTGCAGGCCTGGTGTATATGATTCCCTCTTTGAGCCAATACTGATGAGAGTAAGGTTCAACCAATGTTCATCACTCACCCTCCCATCTTCTCCAGCACTGTAATAGGTCTTTTGTTCCTCTTCATGTGAAATAATTTACTCCATTGTAGGGAGATGTGATTCAGAAGGAAAACACTTTTGAGGACAGAAAAGCTGAAAGGAGAGAGAGAGAAAGAGAGAGAGAGAGAGAGAGAGAGAGAGAGAGAGAGAGACTGAAGAAGAGAAATAGGATAGAGGGAAGTACACAGTAATCATAACTGTGAAAAAATACAGCATTTCTCTGAAAAAAGGTCTCATCTCTCAAATATATAGAGAATTGGATCAAATTTATAAAAAATATAAATTCCATTCCCCAATTGATAAATGATAAAAAGATATGAATAGGTAATTCTTCAATGAAGTCATCAAAGCTATCTATGGTCATATGAAAAAATGCTCTAAATTACTATTGATTAGAGAAACGAAAATTAAAACAACTCTGATGGTTAATATGACAGAAAAGGAAATGACAATTTTGGATGAAATGTGGAGAAATGGAGACACTAATATATTTTCCACAGAGTTGTGAACTGAATTAATCATTCTGGGGAGCAATTTGGAACTATGCATAAAAGAAAGCTATTATTCTGCTACTAGGTCTGTATAGCAAAAAAAAAATTATTTTTTTAAAGGAGAAGGACCTATATGTACAAAAGTATTTATACCAGCTCTTTTAGTGGTGGGAAAGAATTTGAAATTAAGAGGATGCCGATCAAATGGGGAAAGGCTGAACAAGTTGTCGTATGTGATTGTGATAAAATATTATTGTATTATAAGAAATGCTATTGTGGTATAAGGATGTTCTTAAAAAATCTGGAAAGACTTGCAGGAAAGATGCAAAATGAAATGAGAAGAATCAAGAGAACATTGTCCACAGTAATATCAATATTGTACAAACAGCAATTGTGAATGACTTAGCTCTTCTCAGTAACACAATGATCCAAAACAATTCTGAAAGACTTATGGTGAATAGTTCTATCTACCTCCAGAGAAAGAACTGATGAAGTCTGAGCACAGATTGATTCATGTTTTTGTTTGCTTTTTGGTGGTCTGTGTTTTCTTTCACAACATGACTAAAATAAACATGTTTTGCATGACTGCCCATGTACAATTTATATCGAATTGCTTGCCTTCTCCATGAAAGGAGAGTGGAGGTAGGAAGGGAGAGAAGTTGGAACTCAAAATAAAAAACAGAAATAGTTTTAAATTTTATTTTTACATGTAATTGTGGGAAACAAAATAATAAATAAATAAGTTTAAGAAAAAAGAGCTATATTAATTTTCCTGCCACAGAACTTAATGTCAATGATTGATTATGTGAAAACATAAATTAGGTGAACAATGCTACCTATGCAAGTTTCTTTGGAAGAATATTGAAATATATATCTGAATAGAACCAGCTTGATTATATTATACTGGCAGGCATATTGTTATGGTAAGGTTAAATATAATGAGGTAACTTTGAAGTAGCATTGTTTGGAATGTGGAATTCCTCTGTTTTTATAAATATCAGTACTTATTTATGGGTAATAGCTATCTGGATTTATTGATCTTAATTGTAAAGGATCGTAAGCACATCCACAAGTCTATAAGGCAAAGTGATTGACTCAAAAGATTAATTTCTTTCACTGCAAATGTAATTCTAGCATATGACTGAAAAATAACAACCTTATATAAATAGAAACGTTAAAATTAGGAATTGTAATAATTATGATAATTTCAAAATTAAACTCATCTTTCATCAAATTGATGATTTTAAATGAAAGGGAAATATAGTTGTTATTTTGTTATACATTATTGTACAATATTCTTTGAGATTCTTTTAATCTATTTTTTCTTCCAAAAGCATGTATGTGAAACATTCATAATCAAGGCTTCAAATCCCTAAAGGTAATACCTTTTTTTTTAAACAAATGAGGTGCCTCTTGAATGGGTCTTCTGAATATTCTACTATCTAAACATTTTTTTTACATCACAAAAAATGTATTTGATTCTTAATTGTTGCATGATTGCTCCACAAACTCCAGAAATTAGAATTGTCCAAAAGTAAAAATATTGGTTTTGACTATAATCTTTATTTAAAATTTTCATTCATGTGAAATGGTTACCACATAGAGTAGGCTAAAAGAGCACAGAAATCATGTTAGTAAGCAATTGTCTCCAATTGACAATTAATAAGCAACTATTATAGGCCCACTATGTGCAGGGCACTATGGCAGACACCGGGTTGCATTAGGAAAGGCTCTATGTAGAAGGGGGAGCTTGAGTCAATTATTGAAGCAAACTAGAGAATCTGAAAGATGAAGATGAGAAAAGAGAGTCTTAAAGTCATGGGATCAACAATGCCAAGTCATAGATGTGAGATTTGGAAAATCATTTACAAGAAACAATAAGAAGGTTAGGTTACCTACATCTCAGTGTTCGTAGAGAAGAGTCACATGAATAAAACTGGAAGAGTAATTTTGGGGAATATTACAAACCAAATATATTATAATAAAGTGTAATACTGATTTAGAGTATATATTAAGTAGAACTGAATGATTTGATGAGAGGTAACATCAAGTGAGTTGTGAAATAAGGAGATATTTACACAAAAAAAGATATGCAACTGGGTCATAGAAGATACTATGTATTGGGTTCAATCTAAAGGAGAATTTTATATGAATAATGAGTAACTATAAATGACCCTACTAATAAATGATATTGTGACGGTAATGTCAAGCCTATGAAAATTCTACAATTCATTGATATGGTAGAAAGAATATTGGATTTAGAATGAGAAAATCAAGATTCAATCTGGACTTTTTTACTAACTAGCTATAAGATCCTGAACAAGTCATTTTACTTCTCTGTTATTAATTTTCTCACCTACAAAATAGAGCTAGACTGTGATCTCTTTGACTTCTTCTATAACTAAATTTTATTATCTTATTAGTTAATAGTGATGGAAGAGTTATTAGTATTTACCACCCAAGCAAAATGAAATAGGTTGTTTTTTGTGAAGAATTATAACCTAAAAGGTCATGAAATTAGACAGTTAGTTCATTATTATATACATACATTGGAAAGGGATATCAGATGGATATTGAGTTTGGCCTAGAATTAAGTAGTTAGAAGAAGTTGGGCATAATAACATTTGGTAATTTACAGTATGCCTTAAAATCATCAATGCTGAAATCATCCCAGTAGTACTATATGACAAAAATGACAATGCTGATATATTCTAAAAATCTTAATATTCTTTTTGTTTGCTTGGTTTTTTTTCTATTTTTATGCATCAATGCCAGTAAGGCATATAATGCAAATATTATTATCCTGTTTTCAGATGAGGAAATTGAGGTACAGGAAGTCTGATTGACCATTGGTCACACAGAGAGTTAGAGGCAAAGCTGAGGCTATGTTTATTAGAATGGTAGTCAGAATCTTAAGAAGTGAATGTTGAAAACAAAAAATGAATAATTTTTTACAAAATTTACAAAAAAAAGAATGATAGTGCTTTCATTGCACTGGTTCTCTATATCACAGAAGGATATTTGAGGGGGCAAACTTTAAAGTAACTCAAAGCCAATGGAGTGAGAAGTGGTGATCAAAAATCATTCAATCAAGAAACACTTAGTAAGTATCTACAGTATTCCAGGTCTTGTACTATATAATGGGGATACAAAAAGAGCCAAAAGGCAGACCTTGCCCCCAAGGATTTAATAAGGGAAACAGCATGCCCACAAATAAATGCAAAATAAGTTACATACAGGATAAATAGGTTGTAATTAACAGAGTGAAGGGCCTGGAATTAGGGTTGGAGAAGGTTTCCTTTAAAAGGAGAGATTTTGGTTAGGAATTAAAGGAAATCAGGAAGGTTGGTAGTCAGCAGAAGAGAAAGAATATTCCAGGAATAGGGGATAGAAAGAGAAAAATCCACAGAGCCTCGAGATGGAATGTCTTATTCATGGAACAGCCAGGCAACCAGTGTCACTGGATTGAAGAGTATGTGTCAGGGAGTAACATGTAAGAAGACTGGAAAAGTAGGAGGGGGCTAGGCTATATATGTACTGATAACAACCCACTCAAGCAATGACTTAAAAGACATCTTAGAGGACCTAGAGAATTGGAAAGCAAATTAGACAATACAAAGGGAGAAAGAAAAAAGTGCACAGCCCACATGATACATTGATATTCAGAAGTTATTAAAAGAGTGAAAGGAAGGACTCTAATACATTGAGCACAAATCCTTCCATGGAGGATTTATAAAAAGATTCATTGAAATGAAAGAACTACCAACACCTTATTAAACTATCCATCTATGAAACTACAAATGAATAAATGTGCTACCAAAAGGTATGCAAATAAAATATCAGTGATTATAATAGATTAGAATCAATAGTGATAGATCAATAGATAGACAGATAGTTGTTGAACACTCTTCAAGGAACTACTACAGACTATGAATACAAAGACAAAAGCAAAACAGTGTTAGGACTCAAAATTACTGTATTCAAATTGGTGGAAGACAATACTTAAAAGGGAGCTGACACAGACAATTTCTTCAGTCTATGGTGATATGGTAAGAAGGTCACTAGGAAAATGTGTTGAAGCCTGGTTCCTGAAGATTTAAGGGGAAAGAAATTCGACTAGCAGAGCCCAGTGCCGCAGGAGCAGAGTCTAGTGTTCTGGTGGGAAGAAGAAGAACCAAACAGGTGAAAGGGTGAGGAAGTGGTCAGAATGAAGGCTGGAGGCCAGGTCCCTGGGAAATTAAGGAAAAAACACACTTATCAGAGCTTGACCACATTTGAAACCACTTTTATAACACATTCTAATGAAAGCATTTTGTCATTCACTAACAACACAGGAAGAAAAAAATAAACTAAATGATACTTTGCGTGCTACAGTTCTGTCAACATATTCATGAAAATCAAGCTCTTTATTGTTATAATAATTGCATTCTATTAATTCTAGACCTAAATGGAATTTAATTGTTCCATTTTGGCATCATATATCAATCCCAATGCATGCTGCTACAAATTCCACATTAACGGGGGTAAAAAGCTTTTCAATAAAAATATGGACTATTTTGCGTGTGAGCATAAGCACAAAAAATATCTCACAGGGTTGGTACCCACTGAAGATAAATGCCTATTGGCTACTGAAAACAATGAAAGAGTTTTAAAAAACATAATTTTTGTCATTCATTTAAGCAGAAGCTTTTTGGAGCCACCCACGATGTAAATAAAATTAGTCAACTTTCCTCCAATAGAGAATAATGACAAATGACAACAGTCATGCAGGAATTCAGCATCAACAACAAATAATTAAACATTGAATGAACTTGACAGAAGACCTTTAAATTGTTGCCAAATTCCATTTGGAAAAACTGAATGTTCGCAACAAGTCTAATGATTTCATCAGTCTTAATTATAACTGTAGCTTAGTAAAAGACTCACTTCCACTAAAAGTAATGAAGAATGTGTCAAATGTTTGAACAGGGACAATTAACTTGTGCCCAAATGTTTATTGTTTTGCAAATAATCAGAAACTTGGGGAAATGATGGTAATTGCAAGAGAAAGTCTATTGTCTGTGCAATACTACAGTGATTACCTGATTCAGCAGCTTAGTGACCATGTCATGAATTCTTAAGTTAAATATCATGTACCAACTACCTGTGCTTCTCTTCTTATCAACCTTTATGGAATGAATGTTGGATTTTCTCTACATAAAAAGTTTTCTTTTAACTTTGTCCTGTGAATGTTTTAAATAATTCGGTACACATGCTGACTGGATATTTGTGAGAAATAATGTTTTAAAGTAGACATTTTGAATTATAATAAATTTAAAATATACAAAAAATGAAAGTACAGTTTCTACAACCATATTTCTGTTTTATTAAAAGTAGGAACATTACATCACAAATAATGAGTGAACCATATTTTTTAAAAGGAATGGAAATCAGGCAACATCAAAGAACATTAAATTGATCCATTCATATCATTTTTGTTGTGTTAACTATTCCAGGTGCAAGTAATTGCTACTGTCACCAACCTACACATATTATTTGAACCTAGATACATGCTTGATATCAGAGCTTAGTATAGATGAAATAGTTTTAGTCCAAGCAGCATCTGGCCTGGGTTGAGTTCAAGTTATCTCTCTTTCAAACCTGATCCTTGATCTTGAGTCTTTGGCCACAGCTAGATTTTTTTCTGCAACAAGCAGGTTAATAACATCTAACAGTAGCTCAGACCTGGTGTTCTTATCTAAGGGTGACCCAAGGCATGTTAATGAGGTCAGGAATTTATGACTGCTCAGAACTCTCTAGAAAGCTACTTTTTCTCTAAAGTCATTCATTCTTTAAAATTTTAAAGGCAAATCAATAAAGAGCATACTTCATTTGTCAGATCATGAGAAGCTTTTGAATCCAATAAATTTATCTAAGATAATAGTTTGTCTTTTGAAATTGGAAAAATAGTTAATACATATATATAGATGCTGTTTGTCCTTAGTTCACAAAGAGGATGAATACCATTGTGATTAATATGCACATGCTATTGCATCATATATGTGTGCATGCATGCATGCATGTATATATGTATGTATATATGTGTGTTTATGTGTATCTGCACATGTTCTGTATATATACACACATACCTGTCTGTATATGTACATGTACATGTATACACACACACACACACACAGAGTCCACAAAATTTTCATTGCTTTAGATCTCTAGTATGACCTTCAGTTAATATAGCAAAGTTAAGGCTGTAACATAACATAAGTTTCATTGGGGGAAAAAAAAGCTGAACTGTAACCCATTGCTATTCTTTTCAGTTTTAGGATATTTGAGGGTAATTGATTATCAAATAATAAGTATCAATCAATACAACAATCTGTACTAACAAATGACTTAAAGTCCTCAAACTAAAGACAAAATAATTCAAAGTAACATGTAGAGGAAAAATAAATGTGCAACAGAATCTCTATGACAACTCATGAGAGTTAAGGTCAAAATTTGGGTTTTGGTATTGACATGGAGATCTCTATATTTCTCTGGCCTTTATTTCAATTTACTTCAACTTTGAGCTCCCAACTAACTAACATTGACTAAATTGCCTGACGTTCTGTCTTTTAGTCTCTGAAGCCCAAGCATGATGACTGCAAACTAGAGCACTGAGACCTTCTGATAAGTAAAGACTGTACTACATTAAATTAGGTTATTCTAGTTTTTTTGTTTTGCAAACAGTAGAACTAGAAAATCTTAGGATTTCTTATAATCTATGCCCTATCACTAATCCTTGTCACTCCAAGTTTGGTTTCTTCTGTCTAGCATTACTAATTTCATGGTTCGTACCCCAATCCTTTCATATATGCACAGGTCTTTCAGTATCCTGGTCTAATAAAGACAGATCAAGTCAATAAGCCTTCACTATGTGTCAAACACAAGGCTAAATGATATGAGTATATTTTTAAAGAAAAAAAAGTCTCTGCCATCAAGGAGCTCACAAAATAATGTGGCATATCATATGCAAACAAATGTGTACAAATTAAATGGATTTAGTAAAACTTGGAGGGAATCTTAGGGAGAATAAAAGAATAAAAGCCTGACTGACCTCAGAAAGCATATATAACATATATATGTGTGTATACACATACACACACACATACACACACATGCATACTATATATATACAGATATATATACACACATGATATATACACATATATGTGCATATATATATATATATATATATATATATATATGCATGCCTGCATATACACATACACTTACACACACATATGTAGTAACTATCTATCAATGTATTGGATTGATATAAGGGGAGAAAATCCCCAAACTATTAAAACTAACCAAATGTAAAGTGTACTACATTAGGAAGCTATTGGTTCTTCCTATCATAGGTCTTTAAACAACAGTTGAATGACTACTTGTGGATTGGCGGGATTGTGTTCTGAGTCTTTAGGTAGACAAAAGCTGGAAGCCAGAAGGAATAGCCATTCTGATTATACACCACGCAGGAGGGAGAGTAGGACACCCAATAATTGGGTCATCTCTCGCTTGTCCCTTTCTCTGTCACTGGAAGAGCTGCAGTTTCATATAATGGAAATCAGAAGCTTAGGAGTGAACTTTCATCCCTCAGAGAACTGATGAGTTGTGTTTAGTAAGACCGTAAACTGGCCAGAGGGAACTGAGTATTTCTTTTCACTTGCCTGTGACAGAGGAATTAGCTAAAGTTATTTCTGTTAAGCTAGTTGACAACTTATTCTCCTGTAAGAAAGAGATATGAGTTCAGGAAAAGAGGCTAATTCTGTCTTGGTGGTTAGCCAAATGAACCTCTGGCTTTTTCTTATCTAAAGGAATGTTTCCTCCACTACAAATACCATTGCATATTTTCTTTTTTTTTTAAACTTCTGTTTAATTTTAGTTTACATCATTCATTTCCACGACATTTTGATTTACAAATTTTCTCCCGTCTTTCCCCTACTCACAACCCAAACAGCCATAACACTGTATAACTCCTCCCCCAATCAGCTCTCTCTTATATCTTACCCCATCGCCCCTCTGACTTTCTGGTAGGGCAAGATGGATCTCCCTACCCAGCACCTGTATATTTCCCTCCCTTCCACCCCACTCTTGTTCTATTCTCTACTTTGTCCCTGTCCCTTCACAAAAGTGTATGCTTCTAACAACCCTTCCCCCCAATCTGACCTCCCCTTCATTCTCCCCCCTCTCATCCACTTTCCCCTCACTCTCATGTAGGCCAAGATACCCAATTTAGAGTGTATGTCATTCCTTCCAAAAGAGTAAGGTTGACCCATTCCCTTTTGCCTTCCTGTTCTTCCCCTCCCTTGTAACAGTTATCCCTTGCCTCTTCTATATGAGAGGATTAACCC
>CM053584.1:263838633-263870423 GCA_028627135.1 Pseudochirops cupreus
AATTCTTTAAATAAAACTGTGTTAGGAATTGGGTAGAGACCAATCACTGCCCTTAGGATATTACATCCTAATGTAGGAGAAAACAGGCAAACAAATGAATACAAAGTAAGCTATCAGAGATCTTTAGTAGAGGGGAGACTCTGGAATAAACAGGGGTTGGGGAAACTTTCCTATACAAGTTGAAATTTTAGTTGAGACTTAAAGGAAAGGAGGTCAGTTGTTCAAGGGAAGGAGGGAGAACTTCTTGACATCAGAAACAGCCAGAGATAATGCCTGGAGTCTAAAGATGGGAGTGTCTTATTCCTGAAACAGTATTACTGGATCAAAGAGCATGTGTTGGGGTGTAACAGATAAGAAAACTGGAAATGTAGGAGCAGGAAAGGTTATGAAGGAAGCAATAGGGAGCTACTGGAGTTTTTGAGTAGGGGAGTCCATGACATGATTGGATTTATGCTTTAGGAAAATCACTTTAGTGTGTGAATGTAGGATGGATTGGAATGGGGATAGATTTGAGACAGGTAGACTCCTGAAGTTATATATATATATATATATATGTATGTATGTATGTATGTATGTATGTATGTATGTATAATATATATGATCATATAATATATTATATATAATTATAGATTATAATAACAATTATAATCTACATATAAATAATTAATATAATATATAATTATAGATTATAATTATTATAATAATACAGGCATGAGGTGATAAAGACCTGCATTAAAGTCAGAAGAGAGAAGAGGATATACAGGAGAGATGCTGCAAAGATGAAATCAACAGTCTTTGGTAATACCTTGGATAAAATGGGCAAGGGGCAGGGACCATGGAAGATAGGGACAGATCTAGGATGACTTCTAGGTTGTAAGCCTGAGCAACTGGGAGAGGAGATGTTAGTCTCTATACTAATAGGAAAGATAGGAGGTTGGAAAAAGGTTTAGGAAGAAAGATAGTAGGCTGTGCTTTAGCTATATGAGTTTGAAGTAGATACTGGATATCCACTTTGAGATGTTTGAAAGGCAGTTGAAATTGTGATTGTAGATTAATAGAGAGATGTATTTATCTGAGTTTCTGTTTCTTTATCTTTAATGAGGGTGTTGGATTAGATGGTCTCTAAGTTACCTTCCACCTCTAAGTTGACAATTCTAAAATCATCTTGCTCCTCTGGGGGAATTATCAAGTCAGTTATGTACTTACATACATGTATCCATAAATGTGCTTCATTACTTTATTTGTATGGAAATATGAGGATGTATATAAACATATATGCTATTCACCTATATGTGAATTACACACAATTCTATAAATTTAATACAACTCTTTGCACTAATTAGGAGTTCCTCATCATCAACCCTCTTCAGAACTTCTCTACACTGATGGCACACTGGCAGTACAATCAACATATTTAAAATGATATGCATTATCTCCCCTCCCAACCTGTCTCTTCTCAACTTTGCCTTGTAAATCTTAAAATTATATAGAAATGTGTCATTATCATTTCTTTCTTTTAGTGACATCTTCATCTTCTCAGTCATTCAAGCTTGAAGTCATAGAATCATCTTTGACTCTTCCCTTTCTTTCATGTATCTACCACAACCAGTTACTTGCCATGTCCTATCAATGTTCATTTAGAGATATCTCTCACATTCATCACTTACTTTCCATTCACCCTATGATTATCATAACTTGGGTCACAGAACATCAAGGAAAGAAGTGAACTCAAAGGCATTTATCTAAATCCATTCTTGAATTAAAAATAACGTTTAGGACATCTTTAAAATAATTAGCATACAATCTCTGAATAGAGCACAGAGGAATCATCATCTACTAAAACCCTATTTCATCTGTGACTACTATCAAAGGCAGAAGGAGAAGGATGATTTACAGACCATTGCACAATCAGTCAAGAGTTTTGTGCAGTCATGAGTTGTGAGCATTATCTATCTGACCTAAGTTTAACATTGGTCAGAACAGTGAAAAAAGTATAATCCAGTCTTTGCTCCTATGTTTCACAGAAATTAGGACCCCTTAGTCTAACTGATGTTATATTGAAGTCCTATCATCATAACTATATCATCAACATTTTAGTTTACAATGATCAAATCTATTCTCCTTGCAGAGACACCCTCATCACCTCACATTTGGACTATTTCAATAGCCTGCTTGGTGTCCTTGCCACAAGTCTCTCCCTATTCCATCCTTCACTCAATTATCAAAGTGATCCTCCTAAAGTACAGGTCTGATCTTATCACCACCCCATCCTCCAGACAAATAAACCACTCAAAAAACTCCAATGGCTCCCAATCATTTCCAGGATCAAATATAAACTTCTTTGGTAATCAAAGTCCTTCATCACAAGCCTTATTCCACTTTAATAGTCTTCTTACACCTTAAGGTTGCCCCGCCATCAACTACTTTTGAATCCAAACAAAGACTCTTCATCTTCTGACTTCATGCATTTCCATGGTTGTCTGCCATACCTAGAATAATCTCCCCTCTCATCTCTGCCTCCTTGAATTTCTTCAACTCCCAGACAAAATCCTACCTTCTACAAGAGGCCTTTGCTGATTTCCTTTAATTCTAGCACCTTCCCTCTTTCGATTATTTCCAATTTATTATCCATATATCTTGTTTGTACATAGCTGTTTGCATGTAATCTCATCATTAAATTGTGAGCTTCTTAAAAGCAAAGACTATTTTTTTTGTCATTCTTTGTATCATCAACTCTTAGCACATAAGAGGTGCTTAATAACTGTTTATTGACTGACTGAAGATTCCTAAAACATGACTCCAAGATAAGAATATAGAAATTTACATATCGAATGATTGAAACAAAATAGAAGGTGGCTACCACTTCATTCATTATAAATGTTCTGTACTCCTCATTCTGGATAATCAGTACACCTCCCTTATACAACCCACTCCAACTTTTTTTTCATATGCCCTACTTTTTACTCAAATCTGGTTCCTTTCTTCCATACTATAAAAATAATCTTTGAAATGAGATTTCTGTGGTTTTATGTATTTTTATTAAAATTTATCTTACTAAATTTGCATTGTGATTTGAACTTGTATAGATCTTTTTGGAACTTACTCTTTTCCAATTTATTTATTATTCTATCCCCATGTCATTTACTTCTTCATTCAAGTGACTGATAAAACATAAGCAAATGATACAGTTCAAAAATTAGAAGGAGTACTTTGCACTCCTTCATTTCAAATATGAGGAAACTCAGGCTCAGAGAGGTTGTGTCTTTTCCATTCATACATCTATAGCATGTAGGAAATCTGGAATTCAGATCTACATCTTCTCATTCCAATTTTAATATATATTTAATAATATATGCTACACAATCACTCTTGCTGAGTATAACTCAATATACAAGTTAATTGCTTTTTTATCATGTGATTTTAATTTCTGTTCAACATTGTTGGGTTATACTTTCAAACCCAAATATCTCCTTGGTATCAAAACCAGAAGCAAAATAGCATGTGAATAATTCTGATTTATATTTGTAATCGACAAATATTGTCCCATTAGCTATCCCATTTTTTTCATGTTACCATACAGTATCAATTCCAGGTGATTTGGAGCTTTTCCATTCTAGGCATTATACTTATAGGATAAAAACTTTATAGTTTATTTTGCAGGTAGAAGTTCTCACACCACTCTTTTTTCAAAATTTATGCTTTTCAATGACTTTCTGTATAATGCATAAGTCTATCAATACCTCTCTCTTTTCCTCATTAGAATGATTTGTGCTTCAGTAGTTTTAAATGCATTCATACTGCTGCGGTACCTAGATCATTGACTCAAGTCATGAAACTAGCTCCATGTATGTATTTACATATCTATTATATATGTATATATACACACACATTTACACGTGTGTATATATGATGTGTGTATCTATACATACATTTTTGTCTATTTCTATGAAAACATGTGTCTATACACAAACACATATGTATATGTATATAGTTTCTCTAATATATATATGCGTGCATGTTTGTATTTCTGTATATCTATATGTAGAGATAGAAGCTTAGCTAATATTAAAATAATATGCATGCTTACAAAACACCTTAACACAAATGAGCCTAATACAATACACATATACACAAATTAATGGTTCTGAAGGGGACAAAAATAGTACAGAGAGATTAATATGGGCATACAGACACTTTGAAAAATATACATATATTAATGCATACATGATGGTATGTAGGTAGATAAGTGTGCATGTGTATATAATATATGTATTTTATGAGTGTGAGTGTGTGTGTGCACGTGTGTGTGTGCCGTGCTGTGGGCACAGTATACCCATGTTTCTATTACAAACTCTAGGCTTTCTCTCCTAAATCATACTTCAAAGAAAAATACAGCTCCAACTACTCTCTTAGATTCCTACAGGTAACCCTTGGATATCTGGGTTTCTAATATTATCACTCATGAGTTCTTGTTTTGTGTGTGTTCTTCTAATGTCATCTGACAAGTTGATAGCTCATTATCAGTTGAGCATTTAATAATTACCTTTTAGTAAACTCATATTTGTGGAAAAATTATAGAAGGGAATAAAGTATTAGAACAGTTATGCAGTCTTGAAGAATACTCGTGACCTTGGCATCATTTTCCCTATTACTGTGTTTCCATTATAATTATGTCTAGATATTGTGAAGAAATGGATAAGTTATTCCCTTTCTCAGATGAGTTGGCTCTTAATTTGACTGGATTAAGCAGATCACTTGGCTGTTTTGTGTTCTTGTCCCCAGATGCCTCACTGGACTCAAATGTGGCAGCTTCTGGCATACTCGTTATCTATTCCAATTGCTAGACTACTTATGGCTCCTCTATCAATTCTTTGAAGTTCACAAGTTCTTAACCTGGTTCATTGTACTCCCAGTACTCTTTCACTGAAATATAAGAAAAAAGAAAAAGATGTGCCATTAATTCATAGCCACATGAGCATGAGGTGGGAAAGAAAGCCTACCCATACCATAAGCTCATATTTCATCTTCCATTTTCAAAGCTTCCAGGAAAGATTATCTTCCCAAAACCTCTCAGCATATAATTTAAAAGGCTTTTTATCACCATGCAGTAAATCAATATGAAAGAGTCAGAGGATACCTGTGAGTTTTCTGAAGTGGGCAGGGAAATATTCCTACATCATACATTTCTGGAAACTAGCCTCCATGAGGGGAAATACTAAATGAGGCATATTGCACATGCTTTAAAGAATGAGTCAGTTCTGTCTAGTGTCATCACATCTATAATTCATCTAGTAACTACCTATCTATGTATCTACCTATCACATATCTATCATCTCCTTATATTTATATCTGTTTATGTCTTTTCTTCATATATTTAGAATCTACATCTAATTTTCTGCCAAATGTTCCTTTCTTCTTATCCTTTTAGAAATCTTTGAAATCTCTAATCCTAGAGAATGCATCAAACCATGCTTATCTTTCTTCTCCAGACTTACCAACAACTAGGAGATGGAGTGGTCATTTCTTCCCAGTGTTCCCATCATTTCTATTATGACAACAAGTTTTTCCCTTCATGGTTAGAGTCAAGATTTTGTGGGATTGAAAATTGACTGAGCATTAGTATTGATTGATCATTCATGTATGACGAGCTGATTGAGTCTTAATAAGATTTCTACTCTATTTCACTGGACTTGATTGATCTACTACCTACTTGCTAGGTCCCCTCATTGTGTGGGTTCTCTTAAGCCTATAAATTCAGTTGCTTACTCTACACTTGTAGCTTGCCACCCATATCCTGCAAGCTGACAATATTGAAAACAGAGGAAAGGAATTCTAAATACCTTGCTCCTGGTTCTCTTTTTCTTGTTACTTTCTAGCCACAAAGGTTCTAAAGTCATCCCTAAGTACTAGCATGTCAACCATAGAGCCTCTTGTCTCACCCTGAAAATTGCCAATCATGGAATTTTCCAGGGAATATAATCATAGTTATATGATGTTTGTCCACTCTAGGACTTTCTGGAGGATGTTAGTAAGGAGATGTTAGACCACCTGGTGACAAACTGATATAACAGGGCACCAACCAATCAGAAGTGAGATATGTTTATGTTTAAAAATAGCAACTCTGCAAATGCAGAGTTATGACTTGCTCTGCCTATCAATTTTTTCCTTAACTATTAAGGAGCTTTGGATCCCTTTTATGGGCAATTGCAAGCCTTGCTAATAAATTGATCTCACTCAGAACTCTGTGTCTCAATTTCCCTTTATCACACATTTTTTATTGCAACGATCTGACAAGTAGTTTTTCATATGGCAAAATGAATAATGTCATGTACTTGGAGACAGGGTGATACAATTTCAAATCCTTCATTAATACTGACAGGCTATGTGGCCATGTACAACCTACTAAATTTTCTGAGACTCATTTGCCTTATCTGTAAATTGGTGGTAATGGTAGTACTAGTAATAATAATAATAATAATAAAATCAGTATTATTTACCTCAGGTTTGAGGATCAAAGATAATATATAGAATGTATTTTTCAAACTTGAAAACATTAAATATCATCTATTATTATTATTATAACAGTTGGTTCACCCTAGTTGTAATCACAGAAATTAAGAGTCACATAAGAGAGATCTCTGTCTTAATAAACTTTAAATGCAAAGACATGATATCACCCTTTATTCTCTTTAGGAAGTGTGAAGGAGTTTTATTTTATAAATTGGAAAGGGCAGCACCAGCATACTGGACAAGAATTGGCTATGCTTATTCAGCTCCTTAAGCAAGATTTATTCACTAGTTATTTAGTCAGTCCAGGCATTCAAGCGAGAATGAAGCACCCGGGAAACAATTTTTCACCTTTTGGGAAGGGAAAATGTTTTTTTTCCCTCTTCCAATTCTTGTAGACCATGATGCTTTGAGTCAGAGCTATTAAACAAATATATTCCACCATCTTGATCAGGAAGGAGACACACTCTTCAGATAGACACAGATTTAGAGAATCAATAGTCAGGGTGGCCAGGTGGTGCAATGAAAAAGCACTGGCCCTGGAGTCAGGAGGTCCTGAGTTCAAATGCAGACTCAGACACTTAAAAAAAAATTAGGCATGTGATCTTGGGCAAGTCACTTAACCCCAATTGCCCTACTTTCCCCTCTCCAAAAAAAAAAGAAAGAAAAAAAAGAGACAATAGTAACAGAAAGAAGGAATCAGTTCAATTAGCTGAACCCATCCCAATTGGCAACACACAGCCAATTCTGAATTCAAGTGACAATTAGTCCTAGGCAAACTAGAGTTGAGATGAGGAGAGGAACATAGCCTGGACTCCAGTTGAGCATTCCATTCAGAGGCACTTGACCCAAGGGAGATCTGTGATAAGTAAAGACTGAAAGGGAAAATAAGTCATGGTGGTCTTGCTGTACCCACAGATACCTATGTGCTGCTGTGGATACAGTGAAAGATCTGGATTCAGAAAGACTTCAGTTCAAATCTGGCCTCAGATACTTTCTTGTTGTAAGACTCTGGACAAGCCTCATAAACTAAATATTCCTCAGTTTTCTCAATTGCAAAATGGGGATGATAATAGCACCTAACTCCTTGTGATGTTGTGAGCATTAAACAAGATATTTGTAAAGCAATCAGCACAGTGCTGGCCCATGGCAAGTATGTAATTAACATTCTTTTCTTCTGAGATAAGAATTACCTATTTAAATGTTTTTTCCTACTTGAGAACCTCACTATCATATTGATCTGTGCTTGTGCTCATACTTCCCATAATTACTACTGATACTTTTGGATAAATATGACCCAGGTTTATTGGAGGAATGTTTTGTAGGTATCTTTCTTACTGTGGCATTTTCATAAATGACTTTGCCATGAAAAAAGCTGGGCTAACTAACTGACTATAAATGAGAAGTTTACTTGTGTGCAATGGAATCCTAATAAAGCTATCCCCAGCCCCAATATTCTAATTTCCTTACGGATTTTGCTGAACAACAAACATGACCTGATTTAAGCACACAATCTAACTTTAACCACACCTCAGACCCCCAGACTCAATACAGCCATTGCCCCCAGATCCAATTCATGTATTTGAAGAGGTGTGTTCTTGCCTTCAACCATAACCACATGATACATTTTAGCCCAAGACAGGACAACAGTACCTAACTATCCATCTTGACCAGAAAGAACCATAATAGCTAGCCAATCAGAAAGCAGCATAACCAGAATGTTTGACCACTGAACCTCCGAAGGGACCCTTCCCCCATTACCTAATCCCTTAACAAATCCCTCTTGCCTTTTTAATATTCATAACTTTTGTTGTATAATAATCGTCACTACACTATAAAATTGCCTGTCTTGTCTTATGAAGTTGCTGGTTCCTCTTCAAACCTAGCTCACTTATGAGGGGTAGCAGTCCTCAAAAAATGCCTATACTTGGAGGTCTGTCTCTGAATTCTTTGAGATGACTCCCACAATGCATCATGAAACTGCAACTTGTGGACTCATTAACTATAGCAATAGCAGTATAAGCATACAAGGTATCCTAAGAGCTGTCTCCCTGAAGAATCAACGTGCAAATCTGTGTCAGCCTAGAGAGGTAGCCAGAGGGCATACTAAAAAGAATTTTTATTGTTATTACTGTGATGGTTAACATTACTGTCATTGTCACTTTTCTTGTTGTTTAAGAAAGGATTTGTTAAAGTAAGTAAAAATGAGACTATTAGTATACTTCTAGGCATCTGAGTTTATCAGCTGCTCTACTTTTATTAGTGAGATTGCTGGCATATCCATAGGCATTTTATTTTTCTATCACTAGTATGAAGTCAGCTAGGCTGCTCAATGGATAGAACACTGGTTCTGGAGTCAGGAAGATCTGAATTCAAATCAGACATCATAATCTTACTACTTGTATGACCCTGGGTTGTCACTTAACCTTACTTTGTCTTAATTTGCTGGAGAAGGAAATGGCAAATCACTCCAATGTCTTTGCCAAGAAAACACCATGGACAGCACTAACAGACTATGGTCCACAAGATCATGAAGAGTCAGACACTGCTGAAGAACTGAACAACAATCATTACTCTATGCTTCTGTGGGAAGGTTTTTTTTTTCAATTTATCTATTTTGTCATCAACCAGTTTTCTTCTGACTTAGTGACATATAGTACCCTTTCACTACAATACCATTTCAAATTCTCATTCTATTGATAGTTAACCAATTGTTCTTCCTTATCATTCACCCTAATAGATAATGGGTATCCTTACATGAGGTTATATACTTATTTGAAAATGTGTTATTACTGCCTTTCTTTTCTAACCTGTCCCTTTTGAATTAGGAATAGTTCCCTTATGTAACCATATTCCATGTGTGTGTCACCCACCAAGTTTCACTGATATCTCTAAAGTTGAATTTATCTCTTTTAATTATCTCTAGTTCACCTTGTTATTGCTTAGAATCTATGTATTTTTGTTTATCTATATGAAAACATAAGTAAGAAGTCCTATAAGGTGAAATAATTGTTGTGCTTGTTTTTCCTCATATATGAAATTCTATCTCCATTTTTTGTGTATACTCTGCTTCCACCAAATAGAATGCAAGTTCCTTGAGGGCAGATATTATTTTTATCTTTGTATATCCAGTGCCTAGTACTTAGTAGCAGGTTAAAAAAATATTTTTTGAACTGAATTCATTGCTTCCTCTCTTCCTGGATATTATCTCCAGATCATTAATTGTCTTCTCCACTGATATTCTTCAAACCTTTTAATTACCATGTGTTTGGATTGTCATAGCCTCCCAAGTAGTATTTCTTTTTTTTCCCAAAAGTTTATATAACTACCAAATTTATCTTCCTAATTTTCAAGTCTGTCTTTGTTATTCCTCTGTTAAAATATTCCCAGTAGCTATAGATCACCTACAGTATAAAAAGCATGCTTCCTATAATTTAAGTTCTTCTAAAATCTATCTTCAATATGATTTTCCATCTTAATTTCACAACATGCCCCTTTATATTATTTACAACACATCCAGACTGAATTATGAGCTATTACTTTAATTCTCCCTGCCCCAGTTTAAACACATTCATTCGGGTTCCTATCATGGTAATGGAATTTAAAGATCCTCCTGTATTGGCTTGGTTTTCAGGTTGAGTGTTAAAACCCAGAGCTTGAAAATCCCACTTGTGGGATGGACTTGTTGATGAGAAGAGAGAGGGCTGAACTGGGAGCAGTTGGTGCTGTGGATTTAGAGAGAAGCCCAAGCAGAGAGAAGACCCAAGCAGAGAAGGCCAGAAGGACTTTTGGGGAGAAGTATCATGCAGGCAGACATGAGAATTGCTGGGGGCCAGAGTGGCTGAGAGAAATACTGCTGAGGGTCATTTGAAGCTGCCCAGGATCTTTGAGAACTGCCATCCAAAGCTGCCAAAAACTGAGGAGGCATGGCTGTGATGCCAGTATTTTGTCTGTTTTGATGTTGTTTTGCCAGATTCCTCTGCTGGTGAAGGACAGTGCTGCTGTTGTAGAGGTCCTGGAACCTTGCTGTTAGTTCAGAAGCCCTGAAGGAGGATTTTCCTGTTGTATGTTTACAGAAATCCTGGAAGAGGGCCTTGCTGATGTTTTCAAGGGTTCTGGGACTGTTCTACAGACAGAGAATGACTTGATGAGGACATTGTCTATGGCTTTGTTGAGCCTTGTCTCCCCAGGAACTGAGATTGCTGATGGCTTTCCTTGGTCGAGATGAAAGAAGGGCCTTTCCTTGGGTATTCAATGCTGAGATGATATCTTAACCTTGTTATAACTTAAGGGTGGATGGCCTTTTGTGCTATCCAGCCCCTTTTGAGAAAGTGCTTGGCATTAATGGATGGTATTATAATTTAGTTGTGATCCAGGGGTGGTAAACTTTTGACTTTTTGTGCTCTTTGACTGACCAAATGAATGTGCTTTGTTTATGATTGGAAACTAATCTCCATTTGAGAAGAGAGACTTTGACTGACTAAATGAATGTACGGTCCAGGGGTGGAGTAGTGGATTGAATTGAGAACTTACTTGCTAAATGAATGAGTTATGCTGTATTTTGATTTTCTCTGTCCTGTGAATGTTTTGCCTTAATCTGTCACTGAATAAATGGAGTTTGCTATGATGGTATTATGAACCTTGGAAGTTGCCTTTGCTTGGCATTTCAGTTCCCTATTCCCAATCCCTCAAGATCTAAATATTTTATCTCTTTGCCCTTAGAATGTAAGTACAGGGGCATGCTTTCTTTTCAGTCTATATCCTCAGTGATATGCATAAATCCTTAAGTACGTGCTTTTTGACTCATTCTTTCATTTTTCATTCATTTTCACCTATGGAATATCATTCAAGACTTTGCTTAAGTGATCACAATATTCTTGGAGTCTTTCATGTTACTCATGGTTGAAAATAATCTCATGTGTTCTTATATCACTTTGACTGTATCTCTTCTTACATCACAACATATCAAACTAAGGATCATAGGATCATAATTCTAAAGCTGGGAAGGAATTCAGAAACCAACCACATTTATTATTTTTTAAGTGCATTGAAGTCCATTATGTTGAAAGTTCTTTGGGGATGAGGACCAAATTGTTTTTCATATTTGCAAACCTAATATTAAGCATCCTGATGATCAAAAGTTTAAAAAAATGCTATTTAATAAATTAAATTAAAATAAAATTAAGTATACTCTAGTAGAAGCTTTCAGTGCCGCTCTGGCTCATCCACTGGCATACCCAGTTCACTTTGATAGCAAACAACTAACAATTAAAGAGAGGATTGACTTGTTCCTACTTTAAAAACAAGGCTGCCCATTGCCCTAATTTCAGTACTCTGAAGGGCTATTAAAGAAAGAAACAGATAGGAATAAAAAGGGAAAAAGGAAATGAGGCAATCATGTTTCAAACTTTCCCTTAGGACTATTTGTAAGTTCACTTCATTCTCTGTAGAGAATTATCTTTCTACTTTCTTAACTAATTCCCCACATATTTCAGAAAGTTTCAATCATTCTTTTCAAACTCTTGGTAGGAACTGCCAAATACTACTGCTAAAATGCTTGAATAGCAAGAAAAATAAACTGGTACCATCCATGTGTCTGCCTTTTCACTCCGTTTCATTTGAAAAGCAATATAGAACTATGAGAGGAAGAAATGTGTTGGGGTAGAGAGGAACAATTTAGTAAAGGGCTAATAAGGAGATCACTTGAATACAAATGCCTAACTTAAATAAAATTCTAAGACCCTAAATAAGTTGAGTCTAGGTATTCTACTACTGAGGCAGCTAAATGGTTCAGCAGAGAGAACCCTTGGCCTGGAATCAGGAAGACCTGAGTATATATCTAGCCTCAGACACTTACTAACTGTGTGACCCTTAGCAAGTTGCTTAATCTTTACCTTAATCCACTGGAGAAGAAAGTGGCAAACTAATATTGTATTTTTGCCAAGAAAATCTCATGGACAGTATGGTTCATGGAGTCATGAAGAGTTGGAAACAACTAAACAACAGCAATTCTATTACCATCATAGAAAATGTTGGATACTAAGGTACACTTTGAAAGTAATTATATGCATATATATTGCAGAAGATAAAATATTTAAAATAATGACTATATTTAAATCTTTCATTTAAAAAAATACTCCTTGCATTCTGACTTCAAAATTCTCATTGTTATTTGTAACAAAGGAGATAAACTAAAAGTCACTATAAGTACAGTATTGGATAAAGAAATGTTTATCTCCAGGAAGAGTGTAGTATAGTTTGGATCATGATGTAAAAAGTACAAGATGATTCCTTAGCCCACATTTCTCTAAGTTCCCTTCAACCGAGCCTACCATCTGGTTTAATAGAGAGCATTTCTTTGTTGACTCATGTTTCAGGACTGGAAAAGCTTAGGTATGCCAAGTGCCAGAAATGAAATAGATAAGTAATCAGAAGGGAGAACACCAAAAGCACATGGCAGAGCTGGCTGAGAATTAGCAGAGCAGTAGACAGAAGCACACCACAAACCAGGCAGTGCATGGACAAGTTGATGAAATGGAAAAATAATTGTCTAATGTTTAAGATAAATTCATAGAGGCTAAGGAGTCTATAAGAGTGGAGTAGAGAAAGAATAAGTGAAAATACACATCATTATAGATGAGGTATTTGCCATCCCTACTTCAGGACATTTCTCTAAGTGCCATGTAGGGGGTGGGCAGAGGGAGTGCCAAAGGATTTCATCTAAGCCATGCAACCAAGGTCAGGTAGTAGATGATCCCTAATTGAAGTAGACACTATACTGGTATAAAGTAACAGTAACTCCAGTTCACAAAGCCATAACACTGTCTTTCAGTTTCTATGTGGTGAAGCAGAGAAACTGAGGAGGGAAAGAAAATAAGTGCTTTTTATTTGTGAAAAATATTTCCTTTGCAAATTAAAAAAATAGAGATAAGAAGTCACAGTGGTTCCTCTTCAAGACTTACTTACCTCAAACCCATCATCTTATGACATAAATATACAGAAATGTCACACAATGCAAATTTTAGACTATTGCCATGTATAGGGAAACCATGACCAAAAATATTGATTGAAATTGATTGATAGACTAAATGATATTTTCATAAACAATGAGTAGTTCAAAGTAAAAATTGTGGAAACAATACATAATTATGCTAAAAATTTCTAAATATGTGTCAGCACAGTAAAATTTTTGGGACACAACTAAAACACTCTTTAGAATGATAATTTTATCACTAAAAATATTATGGAAAGAGGGGAAGTAGAAGACCAGCAAGAAGAAAGAGTTAGAACTTGTTGCCAAACTCTGCTGTGCCTTACCCCTGAGAGAAGAAAGCAAGAGATTCATATCTGGCCCTTTCCCTCTCTGATGTTGACACTGGAAAGGGAAGAGGAGACTAGGTTATCTTCCTTATTTTTGGTGTTGGTCTTGACCTGAAGGGACGAAAATACCTACTCATTTTGCTGATGAGGAAATAGGCATTGGGAGAGTAGAGACTAAATTTCAAAAGTAATATTAGTGTCAGAATTTTAATTTCTTTGGTCACTACTCATAATTTGTGCATTTGAGCATAGGGTTAGGAGAAGACCCTCAGTGATGATTAGGATTTTTTAAAGATGGTAAAGGGCTACTGGAGTAGAGAAAGTACAAAAATTTGAAAATTCATTTTAATCAGAGTACCTAGGAGAATAGAGATATGACAAATGAAAATTGAAAGTTGGGAAGCTGTGTATTTTCTAATTATACAGAATGGTAGATAAATATAGTACATTTATGGTTGCTGGGCTGAATTCTTTCGCCACCACTTCTACCTGCCCACCTATGACAATTCATTTCTAAAAAATCAGCTTCACTGGCAGCACTAAAGTTGTCTTTTGAACACTTCTACTGAATTTACTCTAGGAATCATGAGGTGGTTTATGAAACTAGCCATATTATCAACAGGCATTGCTGCCAAAACACATACTTTATTTCTACTTTATTTTTCTTTTTGGATTTTCCAAAACAAAGAATAGTTTATTTCTTTTTCCTAAGCAAAAGAGTTCTGACTTATTTGCAAATCCCACTTCATTATTTACTTTAAAAACAGATTTCATTCTTCCTCTAAATATTCTCTCTACACCTCAGTTTTCTTACTTGTAAACTACTAGGTTTGAGTCAATGGCCTCTAAGTTCCCTTCTTAGCTCTAATTCTACAATCTACAATTCTACAATCTAATTCTACAATTCTACAAATAACAAGATTTGTAGAATAGTCAAAGGTGCTCACCATATATTGTCAGTAACTAGTAACATGAATTATTTACAAAAATACAGTCTTTCCTAAGAGATATCTAAATGGATTACATTTTGCTCTCTTCCCTAGCACAAACATCTGTGTTACATGGTGTTAGCTCTAAAGTCAGAGGGCCTTGGGTTTGAATTTTGGATTTGTCACCTTATGTAAATTTCTTCAAGTAAGATGATTAACCCCACTGAGACTGTTTCTTCATCTCTTGTTTTTGTTTAAATTTATTTATTTTTAGTTTTCAACATTCACTTCCAAAAGATCTTGAGTTCCAATACTTTTCCCCATCTCTCCCTCTCTTACCCCATGATGGTTTATATTCTTATTACCCCTTCCCCAAATCTGCCCTCCCTTCTATCACCACCCCCCTTATGTTGTCCCCTTCCTTCTATTATCATGTAGGGCAAAATAGATTTCTATACCCCCTGTAATGGTAATGGAATTTGGAGATGCCCCTATATTGGCTTGGTTTTTTGGGTTGAGTGTTAAAACCCAGAGCTTGTGAATCCCACTTGTGGGATGGACTTGTTGATGTGAAGAGAGAGGGCTGAATTGGGAGGAGCCATGAATTGGGAGAGAGGCCCAAGCCAGGAGAAGGCCAGAAGGACTTTTGGAGAGCAGCGTCCAGTAGCGTGGAGTGTGAGTTGCTGAGAGAAAGACTGCTGAGAGCCCGTTGGAGCTGCCCAGGACTTTTGAGAACTGCCACCCGGAGCTGCCAAGAACTGAGGAGGCAAGGCTGTGATGCCAGTATTTTGTCTGTCTGTTTTGATGTTGTTTTGCCAGATTCACCTGCTGGTGAAGCACAGTACTGCTGTTGTAGAGGTCCTGGAACCTGGTTGTTGGTTCAGGAGCCCTGAAGGAGAATTTTTTTGTGGTATGTTCACAGTAATCCTGGAAGAGAGCCTTGCTGATGTTTTCAGGGGTTCTGGGACTGTTCTACAGGCAGAGAGTGACTTGATGAGGACACTGGCTATGGCTTTATTGAGCCTTGTCTCCCCAGCAACTGAGATTGCTGAGGGCTTTCCTTGGTCAAGATGAAAGAAGGGTTCTCCTTGGGTATTCAATGCTGAGATGATATCTTAACCTTGTTCTAACTTAAGGGTGGATGGCCTTTTGTGCTCTCCTGGCTCTTTTGAGAAAGTGCTTGTTGTTAATGGATGGTATTGTAATTCAGTAGTGTCCAGGGGTGGGAAACCTTTGGCCTTTTTAGTGTTCTGTGATTGACTAAATGAATGTACTTTGTTTATGATTGGAAACTATTCTCCATTTGAGAAGAGACTAAATTAATGTACTGCTCAGAAGTGGACTACTTTGACTACTGATCCAGGGGTGGGATACTTGGACCTTAGTACTTTGCAATTGAATTGAGAACTTACTTGCTAAATGAATGAGTTACACTGTATTTTGGCTTTCTCTGTTCTGTGAATGTTTGCTGAATAAATGAGGCTTCCTATGCTGGTAATCTAAACCTTGGAAGTTGCCTTTGCTTGGCATTACATCCCTATTGCCTATATATATTTTTCCCAGTTTCAAGTAAAAACAATTTTTAACATTCGTTTTTTAAAACATTAAATTTGAAATTCACTTCCTTCCTCCATCTCCACCCACCCTCACTGAGAAATCAACCAATTCATATAGTATATACATGTGTAGTCATGCAAAACAATTCCATAATAATCATGTTTTGAAAGACTAATTATATTTCTCTCCATCATGTCCCACCCCCCATTCAAGCTATTTTCTCCATTATCTTTCCATATAGGATTGTAAACAGTTCAACTTTAATAAGTCCCTCATGATTTCTCTTTCCTGTTTACCTTTTCATGCTCCTCTTGAGTCTTGTATTCAAAAGTGAAATTTTCTATTCAGTTCTGGTCACTTCATCAAGAATGCTTGAAAGTCCTCTAAATCATTGAATATCCATTTTCCCCCTGAAGGATTATACTCTGTGTTACTGGGTCGGTGATTCTTGGTTTTAATTCTAGCTCCTTTGACATCAGGAATATCATATTTCAAGCCCTCTGATCTCTTAGTGTAAAAGCTGCTAAATTTTGTCTTATCCTGATTGTGTTTCCACAGTAATTGAACTGTTTCTTTCTGACTGCTTACAGTATTTTCTCCTTGGGAGTTCTGGAAGTTGGCTACAAAATTTCAAAGATTTTTCCTTTTGTAATTTCTCTCAGGAGGTGATTGGCAGATTCTTTCAATTTCCATTTAACCCTCTGGTTCTAGAATATCAAGGCAGTTTTCCGGGTTCTTTGAAAGATGATGTCTAGGCTTTTTTTTTTTTTCATCATGGCTTTCAGAAAGTCCAATAATTTCTTAAATTATCTCTGCTGGATCTATTTTCCAGGTCAGTTGTTTTTTTCCACTGAAATGCCTCACATTGTTTTCTTTTTTTTATTTCATTTTTTTTATTCCTTTGGTTTCCTTTTATAATTTCTTGATTTCTCATAAAATCACTGGCTTCCATTTGCTCAATTCTAATTTTTTAAGGAATTATTTTCTTCAATGAGCTTTTGGACCTCCTTTTCTATTCTGCCAATTCTGTTTTTTAAAGGCATTCTTCTCCTCCTTGACTTTTTGGACCTCTTTTGCCACTTTGGTTAGTCTATTTTTTAAAGTTTAATTTTTTTTAGTACTTTTTGGGGGTCTCCTTGAGCAAGCTATTGACTTGTTTTTCACTATTTTCTTGTATCACTCCCATTTCTCTTCCAATTTTACCTCTACTTCTCATTGATTTTTAAAATCCTTTTTGACAAGATGGAGGAATAAAAGCAGGAACTCGCTTGAGCTTCTGCTCCAACTACCTCTAATACCTGTAAAAATGACTCTAAACAAGTTTTAGTGGTAAAGAACCCACAAAGTGACAGAGAGAAACAAATCTCAAACTGAATGCAGCCTGGCAGACCTACAGGAAGGCTTTATTTCACCAAACTAGCAGTGAAGCACAGTTGTGTGTGAGCTACACTGGCCCAGACCTGTGGCAGAGACCTGCAGGAGGAGACATCAGGAGAGTGAATCACTGACAGCTGTGGTTTGCAGACTTCTTAACCCATAAAAGCCAAAGAGAAAGTAAAAGGTCAGTGGGGAACTCTGTTGGAACTGGGTGACAGAAGAGCATGAGTGCAGTCTAGTCCCTGTCCCTGAGGCAGAGGAGGTGGCAGCAGTGGCTGCAACTGCTGCCCCTGTGGCCACTTCCAGTTCCAGGCCTACAGAATGTAGGGGGACCAAGTGGCTGACCAGAGAGCATTTGCAGAAAGCTCTGTGCTGAGGCAGGATTCTCTTGCTTTGCCCTGCTTGGATCAGGGTCACAGTCTTAGGTGGTGTTCCTAAGGCAAGGAGTGTGCTAGCATGTCAGAGCTTTTTGAGACTGTGCAGAAGCAGTGAGACTCACATTTCTGAGGCATGTCCCTAGAAAAAAACTCTGACAAGAGCTGCACAAAACCCCAGAAATTCGGGACACAGTGCACTACACACTGCAAGCAGAGTTCTAACTCTAACATGGCAAAGACCTCAGAAGTCAAGTAATTTGCTGGCAAGATGAGCAAACAGAGGAAGCACAATCAGATTATAGAATCTCTTTTGGGTGACAAAGAGGATCAAAACATAGAACCAGAAGAAGACAACAAAGTCAAAATTCCTGCATCAAAAGCTTCCAAGAAAAATATGAATTGGCCAAAGTCATTGAAGGACCTCAAGAAAGATTTTGAAAATCAGGTAAGAAAAGTAGAGGAAAAAAAATGAGAAGAGAAATGAGAATGATGCAAGAAAATCATGAAAAATGAGTCAGCAGCCAGACTGAAGACTTAAAAAATAGACTAACACAAATGGGAAAAGAGTTCCAAAAAGCCAATGAGGACAAATGCCTTAAAAAGCAGAATTGGCCAAATAGAAAAGGAGGCCAAAAAGCTCACTGAAGAAAATAGCTCCTTCAACATTAGACTGGAACAAATGGCAGCTAATGACTTTATGAGAAATCAAGATTCTATAAAACAAATCCAAATGAATAAAAAAATCGAAGGCAATGTAAAATATCTCATTTGAAAAACCACTGACCTGGAAAATAGATCCAGGAGAGAGAATTTAAAAATTATTGGACTATCTGAAATCCATGATCAAAAAAAGAGCCTAGAAATCATCCTTTAAGAAATTCTCAAGGAAAATTGTCTTGATATTCTAGAACCAAAGCAGCAGGGCCGCCACGCCTCCTCTGCTTCTCTCTCTGGGGGCAGAGGCCAGACCGTGCTCCTCCTTCCCAGGTCTAACAGAGTTCCATACTGACCTTTTACTTTGTCTTTGGCATTTATAGGTTAACATTTCTGGAAACTGCCACAGCCGCTGGTGATCCACTTGCTGCTGGTTGAACCACAGGCTCATGTGGGGCTGGGCTCAGCTCCTAGCATGCTACAATGGACCCTTCCTATCTGCCTGCCAGGCTGACTTCAGCTGGAGATTTGTTTCTCTCTGTCACTTTGTGTTTTCTGTAGCTCTAAAATCTGTTTAGAGTCATATTTTATAGGTATTTGAGGTGGTCATGGGGGGAACTCATGGAGTTTTCCTGCTTCTACATCACCATCTTGGCTCCCTCAATTATTTTTAATAAGAGACAAATCTAACGCACATTTAGATAAGGGTGAGGATATTGCTCTTACCACAAACTGCTACTTACATCAATAATAGTTTTGAGGCAATAGTATTCATGTGCGAGTGAAATACATAGACTGTCTTTCCAGGGCAATTGTAGACAACTCTGGTAAATTTTAACCCTATAGATTATTCTTTTTACTTATATTTTTGGCCTTTTGTGTTTAATTCACCATCTTTTCTTAATACACCCCCTTTCCCATCCCACAAGAGAGTCATTAAAAAACACCTAAAACAAAAGAAAAAAGAGAGAAAAAAACTAATGAATATGTCAACTACATCAAATTTTATATGCAGTTTTCCACACTCATAATCTTCCAGCTCAGCAAAGAAGGGAGGCAGGTACATTTTCTCATCTCTTTTTCAGGCATTAGCTCAGTCATTATATTTACAAAGCATTCAATTTTGATTTGTTTGGTTTTGTTTTTGTTTATATTTTTGTAGTCATTGTGAATAAACTTGCTGGCGCTGCCTACTTTACTTTTCATATGTACAATTAAGTCTACTCATGCTTCTCTGAAATCTTCATATTGTTTATTTCATACAGTATAAAACACTTTTGGGGGTTATTGGGATTGAAAGGGTTAGGTAGTGATCTGTACTAGACTTTTTTTTGTTTTTTACTATAATGAATTTAGGTTATTGAAACTCTCTCCATTGATGCAGACAGATGAAAATCAGCAACTCATTTTCAACTTAAAATATTAGATATTGCGAGTAATGAGAGTTTAAATGATCTGTTTGTAGCCACAAAGAAGGTATGTATCAGAATTAAGCCTTAACACAACGTGTTCATAAATTCAAAGCCCTCTCTTTATATACCATAGGGCATTGCCTCTGCTAAATTTTTAGAAGAGCAGAATTTTTAAATTCCATCTATTAAAAAATATACATAAGCTCTTCATCTCTCACATAGAAATTAGATTGGAACTACAGTTTGGAGACCTATTACTCAATATTTATTGAAAGAGAAGTGTGATTTAAAAACAAGATGAATATAGAAAATGTAATTATTATCCTTCTATCTGGCATTCCTATGGAAAGCTCTTACAACCCATTTCTTTATACCTTCCCATTATTCTCTTTACTATGCTAATTGAAACTCAATGGAATTTTATAATACAGAGAAGATACCTTAAGCACAGCAGGCATCTTCTACCAGGATATGCATTTAGATTATATATTTCAATATTCATATCAATGACATAATATTTCTCAGGTACAGAATTATCCATAAGGATTCAAGCAATAACTAGTAAAGTAATCATATTTGTACTGTTCTAGGAAACAGGAAAGAATTTCTTGTATACTACTTAGACAAAATTGACTGAAAAAGCCAGATACTGTCCTGTAATATGCAGGGGGCTGACCTTGCAAGTAGAAATACCTAAATCGGAGGCTAATTTGGATACATATAATCTCTCATTGAGTAAGAGGAAATATTGTTAACTAAGCACTTTGAAAAAAGATTCAGTAGAAACATTTACTCAGTATGTACTATTGTTCAATGCTTTAGGCAAGGCCCTGTGTTAGACCACCTGATATAAAAAGATAAAATGAAAAACTATTTTTGCCCTCAAAAAGTTTACATTCTAGAAGAATACAACACTTACAAAGATAAGTAAGTAAAAGATAATATGATTGGAGAAAGAGTACTAATATACAGGAGGACAGCTTTTTTTTTGTTCAATTAAAGCAGTGTTTCTCAACTTTCCTAATGCCACGACCCTTTAATACTCGTATGTGGGTGTATGTGCATGTGGGCAGACCCTCCTGGAGACAGATAGAGGAGCAGTGTCTCAGTTCCTAAGATCAGCATCGGAAATATGTGTTTCCCAAAGGTCTTAGGCAACTCCTGTGACACTTGTGAAAGGGTCATTCGAACCCCAAAGGAGTCACGACCCACAGGTTGAGAACTGCTGTGTTAGACAGAAGCCCGAAATGATCTGTTGATCCATATGTTAACCAAGCAGAATACAAATAATACTCAGAAATTTTATCTAAGGTCAATATACCATGTTGATCAAGTAGGCCACTGACTTTTTAAAAATTATTTCTGGTATGATGAATGATTACCTTCTACCTCCTCCCACAACCTGTTCCTTACTCCTCCCCTCAAAATATTACTGCCTACATTTATTTGCTCACCTGTTCAAAATCTATGTAGCAAGAGACAATATCTTTCATGTCACAATCACTGATGAAAAATTTAAAAAGTTAATACACGTTGGAGGTCACATGGACATTAAGGCATAATGACTAATAATTCTTTCTCGAGACAAAGTCTGGCAGGAATAGGTATAGAGAACAAGAGAGCATCCAATACCTAAAAGTTTAGGGAAAGGGGGAGAAAAGATACAGAGAGGGGAAGCTATAGCCTCTTAATTAAATTTTGAAATTATTTGTGCTCTCATTCATGTTTGTCTCATGTCTCATATTTGTCCATGAATAGAGAAACTCATCTTTTCCTTAACTCCATTTGTGCCTGCTGAAATGTATCCTTTCCTTCAACATCAAACTTAGGTGTCACTGTCTCCATGAAGTGTCCTGTGTTATCATCTCAGTTCAAAGTTATATATTCCTCCTCTGACGAGCAATTGGCAGGAAATTTGTAGCAAAGATGGTTACTCAGACATAGAATGGACTAATCAACACTTAAGGTATCTTGTAACACTGAGATTCTATAAAATGCAATGAATGTTATGAGATTTTAAACAAAAAAATTTTAGGAAGCAAAACTGAGAAAAAAATCCTTACATATTATTTAGAGAGGTGAGGAAAAATGTTTAGGTAAACAACTACCTGGATTGCATACAAATGATAGTAACGAAGATATATTTGTTTTAAAATTAAATCTTAAGGCAATGCATTTTTTAGATAGGTAACTAATTTTTTTGATAAGCCTGGAATCTCTGGAAATGTTCCCAGATTCATTGGAACAGAAGGAGTTTGCATGAATCTTTGGATGCAGACATTTATAAACATTTGGAAACTTCTATATTGTACTTTTCTGTCTAATATTTTTAGAGGAGGTAAGCATATTTACAAAATGGTAGATCAAGAACTTTTAGAACTTAAACTTACCATTTTTAATAGAACATGTCAAGTACAATTTCTGATTTTATTTCTTGTTTAATGATCTTTGATGTTATATAGCATATATTTCTCATTTAAAAATCTCTACAGTAGGATACTTCTATAGTTGCCTCACAGTGCATTAGCTAAAATCTAACATCATAATAATTACACACTGGAGATTGTAGGTGTTTTGCCAGTTTAAAAATGTAATTTGATTTCCATAAGAAAGCTAATTCATGTCAGTCACCAATAAAACACTTGCCAATAGAGCTTAATGGTGCATATCTTATTAACATTTCATAACTCTTTAATGGATATTTAACAGCTGTTTAGGTTGCATTTTAAAATTTAAACTGGGTGACACATTTGAGAGTTATTTCACATAAGAGGGATATAAACATTCAGCTGTCAATTTTGAAAACATGTTATATTGGATAATGTTAATGACATAAAATAAAATAGCTATCAGACCTTTAAATATGCTATTAGAAAAATTGTGATATTCCCATTCAGCAGCAGCCTCTCCAGGAAGGCAAATTTTTACTTTTTTCATAAACAATTTCAAAATATTGCTCATTCCTTTAAAGAAAGAATGTCAAATCAAATCTTATGACATTATATTCTAGGCACTGTGCTACTTGCTGAGAATGCAAACAAAAGCAAAAGGCAACTTCTTGTCCTCGAGGAGTTAATATTCTAACGGATAAAGACAACATGCAAAAGAGAGGTGGAGGGATAAAGAAATCCACATGGTACCATGATGGTAAAAGAAGTATGAAAAGTCAGGAGTTAATTCCAGATAGGATTGAGGGAGTGAACTTGGTTGACCTGAGGACTTTCCTTAAAGTGGAGGCTGCAGCAATAAATGACCAAACAGAAAGAGGGGCTACAAGGATGGGGTGATCTTCCAGGATAAGAAAGAAAAGAAGAAAAAAAAAGAAAGAAGGAAGCAAGGAAGAGGTGGAAAGGAATGAAAGAGAGGAAGGAAGGAAGGAAGGAAGGAAGGAAGGAAGGAAGGAAGGAGGGAAAGAATGAAGGAAAGACTGACAAAATATTCTGTAGTGTAATCCCTGCCCAAGAATTGAGTGTAGATGTAACTGGTTAAGTTAACTTAATTCTCATAAATGCTAGCAGTAAGTAATTCTCAGAAGTAGTGTTTGTACTAGATTCATTTTCATTTCAAATTCTGTCAAAATACCTAATTTTGCCCATTAACTCATGCCATGAGACGATCTTCCACAAAAAACATTTCCTTCTGACGGATGAGTTAGACTCTTTAGCCACTGAAATCCCTTTCAATTCTGAAAAACTATATGTCAATATTTTTTGGCACAACCATATTGACTATATTCTTAGACCCAGAAGTATTAAGACAAATTAAACTAGGCACAGCTTATGGAATCAATGAATGCCAAGGTCCCAGCAAATTATATGCCTACATACATAGATATGTATGCACTAATGTATATGCATATGTTGTGTAATTTGCATGTGTTGTATATGTATACATGCATACATTATAGAACAATCTAGTATATGTACACATGCACCTGTGTGCATATCTGTATGTGTGTATACATACATGTATTATATGTAGATAATGTGTTATATGCATATATATGCATATATGTTTACGTACATACAATACACAGTGCTAATTCTGAATTTGGATTAGGCGGACTTCTTGCTATGATTTGTCTGTTTTAGTTCCTTGTGTTTATCTGTGGGCTTCATGGCCATATAGATGAAGGAACATGTAACTCCTGGAAAGCATCTGTTTAACTTTCCTGCAATAGAGTGTTCTGTTCTGGTGGAAAATATCATAACCAGCTAAGTTAAACATAATCTTGAATGAAAAAAAATGGACATTTGGTCAGATTCTCAGGACTTTGTTGAAAAGAAAAAAAAACCTGAACTTAATAGAAGATTTGACATACAAGAGCCAAGAGAAACATAAAGTATATACCAAAGACTCATTACAAGGGATTCAACAAGGACAGACCATTTACCTTTGATATATGTAAGATGTAAAATGTACGCTTAAGATTGTCATTAATAATTGGATAGTTTGTAAGAAAGAGTGGAATAGACCTGAGTATGATATGACTTTAAAACCATTTAGGAACAACTAAAAAGAGTAATTCTTTTATAAAAATACAAAAGAGGAAGAATCAACATGGAATCACATGGGGGAGGAGGGCTGGTAGTTCTGGTAACCTAATTTCATCAGGAATGGGTTTAAGAGGAAACAATAAAGATAAGAGCATAAAAGTCTTCTAAATTTAGAAGAAGTAAAATGGTAAGGGGATAAGGAGAGGGGAGAGGATAAGGGAAGGATCTGTAGACGGAAGGGAGAGGGAATAGGTTAAAGGAGGTTATAGAAAGGTGTTTAAATTTAAGGGAAGGGGAGGATAGGGGAGGAATCATTGCGGGGGAGGGGAGGTAATCATCTGGAGGGCAACATAGCTGGTAGAAGTAAAGTGGAGGAGTCAGGAGGGATAGGAAATAAGAGATAGCACAAACATTAACACAAAGATAAGGAGAAGAATTTGTTAGAGAAAGTATGCCTATATATGTACATAAGTATGTATGTATATGTGTGTATATATGTATATATAAATATATCTGCACCTAATTGTAGCCTGGGGGAAAGGAGGAAGGAGAGGAAAAGAACAAAGTAAAAACTACACAGTAGAGAATAAAAGAAAACTTACAAGGAAGCAAAGATGGGCAGTTCTCAGCACAATGTGAATTATTTATCATCCAGGCTTTCCTGAAGTGAAAATTTTTCACAACTTATTTTGAATCCTTGCTTATGTTCTGCTATGCACATGACATGCTTTTATTTTATTTTTTTTACTTTGTATTTAAGTTTCAATATTTAAGTTCATGTTATGTTTCTTTTTCTTCTCTTTTCTCTATTCTGTATCTGTGTTCTGGTGTTTGAGTCCAAAAAGAAAAAAAAAAAAAGAAAATCTAGTGTGTTCTAAAGTCAGGCTATATAAGTATTATCCAAACTTAAGGGTATGAATTAAATGAGATTTTTATTACATCTTAGTTCCTTTATTTTGTCATGTCCTACTTCCTCTGAGAAGGATGATCTGATTATAAATTTGGGGATTTTATTTAGTTTTTTTTTTTTAAATAACATATTTTACAAATGTGTGATTTAGGTGAAGCAAAAGTTAAAGAGAAATAGAGCCAAATCACATCAAAACTCATGCATGATATGCTTGTTAATAAAATGCTTCACTTTTCAAAGGATTCCAAAATTTCAGGAAACAATAATATGTCTCTTTGTATACCTAAGAGTAATAACACTTTCGCCGATTTAAGAAGTTTCTTTTTAAAATGTTTGATACTTCAAAATGTATCTGTATATATTTCAAAATTAACACTTTTGCACAGAACTTCAACATTCATTCTTACACACTGTAAATTAGTTCACTATAAATGTTATTCCCAATTTACTCTGTAAATGAGGAAGACCAGAATTTTTCTCAGAGGTTATTCTGCATCTTCAGTGTCAGTTGCATATAGCGGTGGACTCAGAAGGAAGTATTGTGAAAAAAACAGATCTTCTACTTCAAAGTTAAAGCAAAACTTTGGCCCTTAATTATGGTACATGCCACCCTCAAAAAAACAGATCTTAGGATTACCCAAAGCTCCTGCCTGTTTGATTATTTTATCATTTTAATATTTATTTCACAAATAGCAGTGTCTGCTCAGGCTGTTTTGCTTACAGGACCATGTCTGGAGGCTGTAAAGAATTGGGTTGCCCAAAATATCAGGGTAGTGTAAAAAATCTGCTTTGTCATTTAGATTTCAGTTGCATTAGCTGAAGAAGACCATCTCCTACTGTGTAAAAGACTGCATCTATTTCTGTGAAATCATGTACCCTTGAAATATTGAGAAATGAAGCATTATCACATGGAAACCTGCTGTGGCCTTTATACAGAAATATACCTTAGCCTCATATTCTGAGGACAGTTAGCTATAACAACTTATTGTAACTTTTCTTTGCCTTGACAATCAATTTTCTATGCCGTCCTTTGATCTTCTCAATATACTGACTCCTTTTATCTACTCTGTGACATTTGCATTTGTAATTCTTCATGAGAAACCAGAAAGTATAATTCTTCAAGGATAATCAAAGCTGAGAGAGTGGGAGCTGAATGTCTTGCGGTCATCCCCTACATTTGGGAGGTTCATTGATGATAGAAGCCTGGAGAGTGCACAATTTTTCATATTCAAATCTATGTAGTAATTAATGCTTTGAAAATAACCCATGAGGACCATTAAAAAATTCAAAACAGTTATTTCATCTTTATTTTGTTCATGTATAAAGTCAGTGAAAAATTAAAGAAAACCATTTAATGTTGAAGAGAAATAGTAAATATGGCAGAACTCAGGAGAGGTCATGGCACATAGTTGGTGCTTAATTAATGTTTGTTGACTTGACTTAGCAAAGATCATTATAGAAATCTTTCCTCTCCATTTTTTTCCATTAAAGTTACAAGTATGGTTAGTTTTAGAGGCTATATTCTGGTGATTGAAGATTAGCCTGGCAAAATATGGAGACTTTTTCCAGATCAGTAGCAGCATGATAATATTTTTTCCCATTATATAACCTACTGAAGACCTACCAAGTCATGTAGGGGTAGAAATTTGTGTCAATGAATGCTATACCCACACTAATGAAAACATGGATGTTTCACCTCTGGACATCAATTCCTTCCATTCATCCTGTTCTTATTGTGTTTCTAATAAACACTTCTTTTCAAGTTTTAAACTTATATTTAACTCTAAGAAGTATGGCAACACTGGAAGAGGCTTGACTCTACTGACAAAAAGACCATCAAGTGATAGTCTCCTGGAATGGCCTCTTCCTACCAAGAGGGGGTAAGACAGAAGCTCTTCCTGACAGCAGTGCATCAGAAAAATTTCATTCCATTGCATGCATATCCCTGGACTACCCTCTTCTTAGTTGGAAGACCCAGAGGGAACCTTCCTAGAGGGGGCAGAGAGATCATTTCTTAATATTCCCTCCACCCATCTTCTGGTCAGGCTTACCTATATAGGAGTAGGAGAGAAATACTATTCCATCAGCCTTCCACACTTGCCCTCTCAACTAAGCTAACACCTGATGGGATTGCTGGGAGGCCAAAGGCCCTAAGATTTCAACCCCTTGAACTCATTTGGCAATGACTAACATACTGGAATCTGGTCATGCTCACTCCATTCCAGTGATCCTGAAACCCTAATTATATATGCATATATATATACATACATATATAAAATTATCGAATATATATATAGAATTAATTATAGAAATATATTTAGAATATATATCATATGTATATATTCTATAAATTATGTTCGCCAACTCCCATTGACCATTTCTTTATTCTAATCTCCTTCAATCCAACACCATCATTACATAGTTTAAACTTATCCACTCCACTGTACTCTGTGAAATTATATGAGTAAAATTCATCTTCTTCATAAATATTTTCCTTTCCTATTCCTTTCAATTTTTGGTTCTTATGGAGAACTGACTTTCTCATGATGATACAGTCTCTCCATGATCAACATTTCCAACCCTGATTACACTTTCCCTCCTTCCTCTGATTCAATGGACAATGTGCCAAAGCTGGTATATTCATTGCTCCCCACTGCCTCAGAGGACTTAGTTTCAAATCTAGATTTGTTATGTACTCATTGAGTCACCTCGACGACACATTACATTCACTCTCTAGTTCCAGTTTTCTATTTAAAATGGAGAAGTTGGACAAAATTATTTCCAAAATTCCTTCTAAATATAAATATTGTCATCCTATGATACTTATCTTTGAAATTATTTTTTTTCATTTAGCATCACTGGATAAACCTTATTTCATCTTCTCACACATTCTAAAATATAAAGAGCTTGTGTATTTCTTTTTTATCCTAAGAAACTCCACTTCAAGCTATTCAAATATTTTCTTCCACATTTTCTAGCACTTTTTTGCATGTATTTAATCTTCTTGTTGCCTCCCTATGCTTAACTCCCCCTGGAACTATCTCTTTGTTTTTAATTCTATTTTTAATTCTTTATTTTTTTATTCATCTCTATCAGTAATTTGGTAATGGACCTAGAACCAACTGAGTAGGGAAGTTAGCAGAAGGATAGAATCAAAAAGAACTAGGTGGTTCATGGATATCCTACCTCTGTGGTTCCTTTTTTTTTTTCACAATTTATTTTTGTTTGACTTCTTGGGTGCCTTATAATTATTTTCTCCCATTCCTTCTTTTTTTTTTTTGCAGGTGGGGGGGGAAGGGTAGAGTAATTGAGGTTAAGTGATTTGCCCAAGGTCACATGGCTAATAAGTGCTAAGTGCCTGAGGCTGGATTTGAACTTAGGTCCTCCTGACTCCAGGGCCAGTGCTTTATTCACTGTGCAACCTAGCCTCCCCTGTGGTGGCAGTTCTTAGAGATTTAATGTGTGCCTCCTCGGCCTGCTCTCATTAAAGGGAAAGAAGTCAAAATGTACATTTCCTTACTTATAGGAGACTTTTAAACTTTTATTGAATTGAAGGAGTAACTCCTGTGACAATCCATTGTAAATATCTTTGAGTCATTAATGGATCTCCTAGATATTCTGGTTTATTCAGAAACACCCACAACTTCTCCAAAGTTAAGTTATCACCCCCAAATAAAGACATAAGCCACCAATAGATAGGCATTATAGAACTACAATCTCAGAGAGATTCAGTGAAATAATTATAAGTTGGAATGTATAATTGGTTTGTAACATTTCTCCTTTCCAAACTCACCAAGCTCTAGCAGTAGAAACTATCACTGACACTAAGGAGACAAGCTATTGTTCTTGATTAAACATTTGGTCAAAGGGTGAAAATTGTCTTCCCTCAATGCTTTTCTCATTTTCTGTCACTGATAGTCTAAAGCCTGGTTACTATTTATGCAATCACTGCGAAATACTTAAGGAAGATATCTTAATATAAGGTTCCCCTTACCTTTATAGAAGAAGAGTCTGAGGATTCTTTTTTGAGGTTGTGCAATTAGCTCAAGGTCATAAATTGGGTGTGATACTGAATTTAGAATCAAGGTCTCCCAACATCCAGTGGAGTCTATCATGCTTCATTTTTCATAATAATAAAGAAATGATATAGTGGTACCATAACATTTTTTCTCATTAGGACAGTTGGTTGTTCTATACATATTCTTCTGGGAGTCACTTCAGAAAGAGAGCCAACACTGCAATTTTTCTTCATTAAACTGGAGAAAATATATGTAAAAATTACATTGTCCTTATACTGTCAGATAACTGGAGGGGGCTTTAACATAAATAAACTTCATACCACCCTCCAGGATGTACCGTATTATACAATTTGGGACATTACTGCAAATCAATTCATGTCATATACCACTGCTATAATATTACATTTTGTTCAATAACCAAACAATTATCAAGCATTTGTTTAACTACTACATCCCAAACTAACTTTGCTAAAAACTGGGGATACAAAAAACGACAAAAGATAAAAACCAGTTTCTGTTCTCAAGTAGGTCACAGTCTAAACTTTAAAAGAACTATGTGATTTAGGGAAGAAGGAGGGAAAGAGAGAGAGAGACAGAGAGAGAGAGAGAGAGAGAGAGAGAGAGAGAGACAGAGAGAAATAGAGAGACAGAGAGACAGAGACAGAGTCAGAGACAGAGAGACAGAGACAGATTTACATGGCATGAATTGAAGGCAATCTCAAAGGGAGGGAACTAAGAGTAAGATATAACCTGAAAAACTTCTTGCAGGTAGTGTGACTTTTTGATGATATTTGAAGGGAACCAGGGAAGCCAAAAGGTAGAGATAAGGAGTTAGGGCATTTCAGGTATGGAGTGCACCCAGGGAAATACATTCAGTCAAGAGATGGAATGTGGTATATGAGGAGCAATATGATGGTCAGTGTCACTGAGTCACAAAGTATGTGAGAGTGACTAAGATGTAAGAAGAATCAAAAGCTAGAAAATCACGGAGGTTATGAAAGGCTATTTGTCTGACATTTTCAAATGTGTACCTGTACCTGCAATACTAAAACCTCTTAAGTGAATTAAAAGTACATTCTGATATATTTGCTATCCATGGAACTTGCCTATATGTAAAATCCTCACTTTTCACCTTGCACTACTCCTCCTTCCCCAAATAAAATCTGTTACTATATCTCAGCTATCAAATTTTGTAATTTTGCTCTATAGTCTCAAAGTTAATAAGCACATGCTGACCTCTCCAGATGACCATTACTACTAGATGTTTATTCCACGTAAAGATCCATTTAAAACAGCTATCTGAATTTTTTTTAAAAAAACTACTTTCATGTTTTGACACCATTACCTTATTTTTTCTTTTTTTTTTTAGCAAGGGTTAAAGATAATCTTCTTTCAACTATTCCATAGCCTTGACTACCTCCATGTTTCATTTTTACCTAAACAGAATTGAGTCACAATATACAACCAATTACTATGGTCTACCACATCTACTATCATCAACAATCCTATGCCTGACTCATGAGTGAACCATGACTCTGCAACTATTCATCCTCAAACTTGGCATACTCTTATCTCTACTGATTTCTAGATATAACCACAACCTTCCCTGTATTGGTTCCCCTAATATTCATCCATCTCAGCCAATAGGACAAAAGTAATATCTTTCTTGCATCTGCAAAAAGGTCACAACACGGGGGGCGGAGCTAAGATGGCGGAGAGTAAGCAGTGACTTCTCCAAGCTCCAAAAGAATTTCATCCTAGGGAACTAAAAAGTAAATTTGAGCAGATTTAAGAGTGACAGAACCCATTGGGAGACAGAGAGTGACAGATTCCCAGCCCAGAGAAGTGCCTAATCAGGTTGGGGCAGGGAGAACGGAGCACACAGGAGTGGCATCAGCGCAGACCTGAGAGCAGAGTGCGGCAGACTGGGAAGCCCCACCCAGCAGACTCACCTAGCTGGAAGCTTCTGCAGCCCTCTCACAGCCGAGGTGAGGACCGACGGAACTGGGTAGGGGGGAACGCAGGGAGCACAGCAGGGTCAGTGGTTTTTCCTGGGGCTAGCAACCCGCGGCCTGGATTCCTGAAGCTACATGCCCAGACTTTCAGAAGTTGGGATGGAGGAATGAAATCTAGGGGCTCTCATCCCCCTCCCTGACACACAAAAAAATCAAGAGGTAAAAGCCCCCCCTAGAGTACATTCTTGCATTAGTGTAAACAGCCCCAGGCTTGGAA
>CM053584.1:263870923-263892825 GCA_028627135.1 Pseudochirops cupreus
GCTGGTTTCGGTTCACAGTGCTGATATGGTTCCTCGTAGGCGAGCTAACTTTAGTGGGAAGTATCTTTGTGTGCGTTTTGGAGTTCTAGGATTGGTTTAGATTCCTGTTTTATGGGTATTTTGGGGTGGCTATGTGAGAGCTGTGATATGTTGCTGCTGCTACGCCGCCATCTTGGCTCTGCCCCGAGTTAATCTATTTTTTAAAGTGTTATATTCTTCAGTCAGGTTGTTGACTCTCTTTTCATGATTTTCTTGCATCATTCTCCTTTCTCTTCCCAATTTTTCCTCTGCTTCTCTTATTTGGTTTTCAAAATCCTTTTTAAGCTGCTCTATGGCTTGTAACCAGTGTACATTTTTCTTGGAAGCTTTTGGTACAGGAGTTCTGACTGTGTTCTCTTGCTCCCGTTCTATGCTTTGATCCTTTTGGTCCCCAAAAAAGGAATCTAAAGTTGCATTGCTGGGCTTGCTTTGCTTCCTTTGCTTGCTCATGTTGCCAGTCAGTTACTTGACTTTTAGGTTCAGTAGAACTCTGCTTTCAGAGGTGAGAGCTCTGTCCAAAAACTCTGGGTTTTTTGCAGCTGCTAGAGCTATTAGGAGGCTGCTTTTTCTGCAGCCCCCATCAGTTTTGGCTCACTGAAAACACACCTCAGGGCCACCTCCCAAGACCCCAATCCCAATCCAGGCAGCTCAAGGCGGGAGCACTTAGCCTCTGAATGATTACTTGGCCCCCCTGCAATCTGCAGGTTGCAAGCTTCTGAAATAGCCATGTGGAGTTGGCTGTAGGGCTGCTGCTTCTGCTGATTTCTTGTCCTGGAGGCAGATGGCCAGACTGCTTCTTTCCTCCCAATTTAGCCGAGTTCCACTGATCTTTCACTTAGTTCTTGTTTCTCATGGGTTGGTAAATCTGGAAAACACCATAGCTACCAGTGATTTGCACTCCAGCTGTGGGTTTTTCTGGCAGCCCCAGGGCTCCAGCCGCAGGTTCATGCATTACTGGTCTGTGCTCCCAGCATGTTGCGATGAACCCCTTCCCATCTGCTTGCCAGGCTACCTTCCGTAGGAGCTTTGTGAGTTCTGGAGCTTTAAAATTTGTTTAGAGTCATATTTCATAGGTATTTGAAGTGGTTATGGTGAAAGCTGCAGAGTTTTGCTGCTTCTGCACTGCTATCTTGACTGCCCCCCCCCAAAAGAGCTCTTTTAACTAACTTTTTTTTCCCAATGTGATTGAATTTTTAAAATATATAATAATTAACCTCTTGTATACAGATGCAAAGTTCAGTCAAGAACTAGGGCTGTGGATTTTGTGATTCCAAAAATTTTTTGAATATAGCCTTAACATTAATGGCCATTTTTTTTTAACTACACAACATAGTGACAGGGAAAACTGTCACATTTTGAAAACTACTTATCATTTCCTTGGATAGATATAATCTGAATGACTTCTGAATGACAAATGTATTTGCAGCCTGCTAATTTAGAACTGTCAAAAGGAAGATAAATATGTCCCTTAGGCATGATACTTTAAATGCTCTCTTTATTACCTATGCTGATGATAGTTGTACATGCATCTATATGCTTAATTTGCATAATATGCAAAAAAGTCCCATGGGAGAAAACTAAGGAAGTACTACTCCCCTGTTTTAAATTTTCCTAGCACTGTGTACATATGAAAAACCCATACCTGGTTGGGTTTTTTTATTTATCATTATGCTTATTTTAGTATATGTCATTTCCCTTTTTTTTTAATAAGGCTATTATCTATTATCAAGGAATTTGTGTTTGTGTATATGTGTGTATTTATGTGCATATATCTGTGTATGTGTGTTAATTATTGTCCACACCTAACAAAAAGACTTAGAAACATTATTGCTCAATTTTTAGAATTCATTTGAGTAATAATGGTACTCTGGTTGCTTGAAGAACAAAGTCGTGATCTTATGAGAAAAGGAAGACAACCTCCAACACCTTCAAATCCTTTGAAGTCTGTTTTTTTTCTTTATTTCTTTTTAAGGTATTGCCATTTTGCATCCATCCATGTACATAAGTCCAATTATCTTAAGATCTTTTGAAGTTACTACTTAAATAAAGTGTCTCTCCTTCATAAAGTTACATTTCCCACTATCCTTAATCCTCCCCTGTACCCCATATAAGAGCATTAGAAATCTTGTACATTCCATCCACAGAGCATCTTAATCTTCCTTCACCTCTGCTCATAAGTCCTTCACCTTACTCTAGGTCCTCATAATTTTTCATTTACTCTATTGCAATAACTTCATAATTAGTCAAATTTCTGAGTCCTGGTTTAAAGGAAATATCAGGAATGAACTACAGCTTATGACTATTAAGCACACTCTCCGCTTGCCACCCCGATTGGGATGAAAGTATCACTAGAATTCTCCATATAATATTTCCCTTTAGGAGTTAAATATGGTTCTCTCCTTCTTGTGGTGACAACATTATGATGTATTTCCCAGGTTTCAAAATTTGGATTTGAAACAAATAACTGTGATGCCACTCCAAAGTATAACCTGGATATTTTAATGGCAATTGCACAAAAAAGTCCTTTCCATAAAATTGCACTGTACCTAGTATGGATTTTAATATTTCAATTTGGATATGAGGCAATTGAAGCCAAGAGCTGAAGTTACTTGTCTTAGTTCACACAGCTAGTAAATATTAGAGAAGATATTTTAGATTTCCTAAATTCAAGTACTCTGTGTATTCCACTATACCATATTACCTCCCAGAGCAATTTGCTCCAAAATTGACTCTACACAAGAATCATAACTGGTCAGTTGCTTAATAGGTGGATTATTTTTCATGGATCTCCATCCCCTCCAAATATGTATCCTTTGTATTTAGTATAGAGATTGTCACATAGCTTAATCACAGGACTATAGATTGAGAGCAAGAGGGGACATTGGGGATCATTTAATGTTTATTTGCTCATTGACTGCTGGTGAGCAAAGTCTAGACTTTAAAATGCCAAAGCACATGAGGTGTAAAAAAGAATCTACTGTTCAGTTAGTTTTTAGACAGATTGCATTTGATGTACCCTTGGTATAGTGAATAATTTTTATAAATCACTTTCTTCTCTAAGCATCATTTACTACATTAGTAAATTTAGATTCTAAAGATCTTCAAGTTGTCTTCAGAAAACAGTGACAACAACAATGACAACTTACCTGTGATCTATTTCTGCACCTTATTTTTTTAAGGCAATGTATCACAGCCAGGAACTATATGAACACAATTACAAAACACTTTTCACCCAAATGAAGTCAAATGTAAATAACTGGAAAAATATCAGTTGCTCATGGGTAGGCTGAGCTAATATAATAAAAATGACAATTCTACCTAAATTAAATTACTTATTCAGTGCCATACCAAATCAAACTACCAAAAATTATTTTATAGAACTAGAAAAAACAATAACAAAATTCATCTTGAAGAACAAAAGGTCCAGGATATCAATGGAATTAATAAAAAGAAATACAAGGGAAGGTGCCTAGCCATACCGGATATTAAATTGTATTATAAATAAGCAATCATCAAAACTACTTGGTACTGGCTAAGAAATAGAGACATGGATCAGTGGACTATGTTAGGTAGACAAGACAAAATAGTCAATGACTATACTAATCTACTATTTGATAATCCCAAAGATTCCAGCTTCTTGAATAAAAACTCATTATTTAACAAAAACTGCTAGGAAAACTGGAGAATAGTATGGCAGTAACTAGGCATAGACCAACATCTTACACCCTATACCAAGATAAAGTCAAAATGGGCACATGATTTAGATATGAAGACTGCCATTATAAGCAAACTAGGACTGCCAGGGATAGGTTACCTGTCAGATCTCTGGAGAAGGGAAGACCCAGAAATATTTATAGCAGCTCTTTTTGTGGTGGGAAAGAACTGGAAATCGAGGGGATGCTCATCAATTGAGGAATGGTTTAACAAGCTGTAGTATATAAATGCAATGGAATACTACTGTGCTCTAAGAAATGACGAGGAGATCAATTTCATAATAACCTGGAGAGACTTATATAAACTGATGTTGAGTGAGGGGAGCAGAATCAAAACATTGTACATAATTACAGACACCTGATATGTGATTACTAACTTGGGTAGGCTGGGCTCCTCTCAGCAATTCAAGGCTACAAGACAAAGCCAAAAGACTCGTGATGTAAAGTGCTATCCATATGCAGAGAAAGAATTACAGAGTTTGAATGCAGATTGAAGTAAACTACTTATTCTCTCTTTTTTGTTTTGTTTTATTCCTTCTTTTCTATTGTTTATTCCATTGGTTATTATCCTTCTCTACAACTTGAATAGGGTTTAATGTGAAGGTATTTGTGGAACCTACATTGGATTGCATGCTGCCATGGGTGGGAGGAAGAGGGAGGAGGAAAAAGTTTAGAACTCAAAAGCTTGTGGAACTGAATGTTGTAAACTAAAAGTAAATAAATAATTTTTTTAAATGACTCTGAGATACCACATTACACCTATAAGATTGGGCAACATGACAAAAGAGGAAAATGGCAAATGTTGGAGAAGATGTGGGAACATTGGGACTGTAATGCATTGTTGTTTAGAGAGTAATTTAGAATTGTACCCAAAGTGCTATACAGTTGTGCATAACCCTTTAACCCAGCAATGCCACTTCTGAGTCTGTATCCCAAAAACAACATAAAAACAGGAAAAGAACCCACATGTACAAAAATATTTATAGCAGCTCTTTTCATAGTGGTCAAGAATTGGGAATTGAGGGGATATCAATCAAGTGCAGAATGGCTGAACAAGTTGCAATATATGAATGTAATGGAATAGTATTATACTGTAAGAAATGATGAGCAGGCAAACTTCAGAAAGACCTGGAAAGACTTACATGAATTGATGCTGAATGAAAGGAGAAGAACCAGGAGAACACTGTACACAGTAGCAGTCACATTGTGAGATGACTGACTTTCATAGATTTTACTCTTCTCAGCAATGCAAGGATCTAAGACAACTCCAAAAGACTTGAGGTGGAAAATGCTATCCACATAGAGAGAAAGAACTTTGGAGTCTGAATGCAGATGAATGCATACTATTTGCATTCCTTTTCTTTTGTTGTTTTGTTCCTTCTATTTTGTGGTTCTTTCCATTAGTTCTAATTCTTCTTTACATCCTGACTAATGTGAAAATGTTAACATAAATATCAGATTGTGCACCATCTTGGGGAGGGGGAAGGAGAGATGAGGAGAAAATTTAAAACTCAAAATCTTATGGAAGTGAATGTTGAAAACTAAAAATAAATAAATCAATAAAAAATTAAGAAATGTATCACAAAATTCTTTAAAATAAAATCTCAGGTATCATTTTTGCCATATGCAAGCTGTTACTAGCAGCACAAGTATCACCCAACATGAAAGGGAAAGATATGAGACCAAAGAAATGTTAGGGAGATCAACAGCAAAAGTTTCCAGAGTGAGACTTCTGAATCTTTTTATAAGGCAGAGGACAAGTCATTTTATATAGTCCTCTCATAACCACAAATTTTCCCAGAAGAAGGAATTAAGCACTGGAGGTAAAGCATTTGTAACTGTTTTCTTTAGCTTAAAACACCAATAATTCAAGTGAAGTAACAACTTGATGACTTAATGTCAAAGAAGGCTAATCACTATTCTCTCCCTTATTCAACCAGCAACCCCTATCTCTATAGCTCCAACACTGAAGCATTTTGGCATAAGATGATCCTCACTGGCTTGTGCTCCAGGATATTCTTAGGATTTTCTTGATACTGGTGCAGTCTCTGACAGCAAATCCTGTCCCTGCCCTCACTCCTTTATTTTGTGGCAACAAATTGCAGACCTCAATCTTGCCCAAGCCCCTTGATTGGAGAGGAGGGAACGGAAAGAGAAAGCTCACTTTGCCTGGCATGGCAGCATTCTGTGCCAGTGCTCAGCCATAGAATAAGAACTTTAAAAACACTGGGCTGAATCACCAGTATTTTGGGGGCACTACACCAGTCCTAAAGGAAAGGAGACTGTCACACAGATGTACCCACTCTGTCCTCTCAGATGTTATTTTTATAGGAACTGAGATCAGCAAAAAAATGAGGATGAAAGAGAGTGAAAACATAATCACTAGATGATAAGCATACACTTAATTCATTGGTTCAATTTTCTCTTTAGATTTGAGCTGGACACCTTTAGTCTCTTCCAGAAAAATCTTACTCTGTAGCTCTACTCACAATCTTCTAGAGAGAAATTCAGCAGCTCCCTAAAGGATAACTCACTTTTTCTTGGCCATGCCTGAGCAAAGGCTGGTAGCACTAGACAGTTTGAGACCATGGAAAAGCAGAAGAGGAGTGATACCAGGAGGCAGCATGATGAGCATCAGCAGTGAAGACATGGAAATAGAGCAAATACTGTGTTTATTGGAGTGAAAACAACCAGGTTCCTCATGGAACAGTCAATAACATTTTGCACAGCAAGACCTTAATCATTCCTTGTAGTCTGGGTCATGCAATGACTTAGGAATATCTTCTTTCTCTTTCCTTCTCTCTTCTTTCTTTACATTTAGGAAGTAATTGGAAAAAAAAATCCAACCACATGCTATTTTGCTATTCATCACTGATGATGGTAATTTCATTTTTATTATCTTTTTTAAAAAATGAAATAGTACCTGTAGTACCAATGCAATATTTACAGTGCCCACAATCAAGATAAAGACTATAAATATTTCATGACATTCAATTGCAATATATACCACACTCTCCATATAGAGAACAGAATTGAAACATTTATTTAGACACCAGAAAATCCAGTCCCAAAACTAGTAAAGCAATTCCATCATCATACCAAAAATATTCAGAAGTCATAATAAAACTGAGAGCCACAACATCTGTTAGCCTTCCCACAAACCAATACAAGGTTAATATTTACTCATAAACCTCTCTCTCTCCTTGCCTGAGCACTTCTCTTTCCCACAGTCTCTCTGGCTCTGGCTACCAGCTTCCTGTGGGCTCTGCTTCCCTTCAGCAAACTCCTCCCACCACAGGTTCCATGTGACTACATTCAGCCTATTGGGAACAGGGGAGATCTTCAAATTCCCCCCTAGGTGTATTAAGGGGCAGTGAAAATCTTCAAATTCTCATTCCCATTATAATACCTTTCTATAGTCTGTGAGTATGTCAATTCCTTGAGAAAGGAATATGCATAGAGAGTTGGCCCATAGAAATATTGTGTTTCACAGCACATCACAGTATCACAGTAATGACCCTGCAATTTTGTTTTAAGAAGTCAAGACCTCCTGGGTACTAAAAAGTCATTAAGTCACTGTTTACTTCTGTGATTGATCCTACCCTACCCTATGACCCCTCCCCCAAAATACTTTACCTCAGATCTCACATTTCCCCTGCAAAAATAAGCAGTCAGAGCATCATGATGCTGAGGATGTGAGTACAAGGAAAGAGATTAAATTCAGTCCAAAAGGAAAGATATGTGAGGAGAACACAGATCTCAGACACCACCAAACCCTTTAATTGAACATAAACCTGCCAAGTCTAGGTTTGCAACCAGCCTGGACACAACCATAGCTACCAAGTCATAGATGGGTAATAATTGATATCAGTGGAGGGTTCGCACACAGAAAGAAGACACTGATGCTTAAAATACTATAGTCACAACCATTCATAGATTTGTGGTACTTTATCATAATTTTCATAATTAAAAATTCCTTTAGAAAACAAATCTTCCTCCTGTATACATAGGACAATGATCACAGCTCACAAAAGGGTTGGAAAAGGCATATCCAAACATTTGTGCACTGAGTACCCAACATATCTCCCCATTATATTTCATTGTGAACACACTCTGAATAGTTGCTCCCAATTGCAAACTAAATAGTGTTTCATAGGGAAGCGCTTGACATTTACTGCTTCAAAACCTATTATTTGAATGTGAATAGACTTGTTTGCTTCTTAATTTGTCAGCATGAGGTGTGCAATTAGGGCTTAGAAAACAACATTTGAAAAGTTGCTTTCTTGCTTCATGTTGTTTAACAAGAATAATAGTTGATATTTCTACCAGCTGTTCCCTACATTGTTTCTGCTTTTAAAGGGACCCCAAACAAAGCAGTATGGAAGAGTTAGCAAATAGCTCAAATTTCCATTAAACATTTAGCAGGAGGTGGTAGAAAAAGACTCACCTGCCTTTTTCTAAATTGCTGTTCTCTGAATATTATAGTAATCTCCATCCAGATAGGAAGTATTTTAAGTTTGTCTTCTTGGGTCCTCTATTTATTTGTTTATGATTCTTGGGATGCATGTATTCACTTTTTTGTAGACAGGATTTTCTTTTTTTTTAAGGTACCCAGAATGACTAACTTAAAATAGAGGTGAAATCATATTTAATAAAACCTATTTGAAATTGACCAGAATATAATAAATTAGGTCCAGGTAATTTAGTATTGAGTCAGGTTCAAAATTTTGAACAATGTCATAAAGAATATTCAATTTTAACATGGGCATTAGGCTTCTTTATATTAAGAAAATTTTATTGATACTATTAAATAAAGAAGGAGTTACCATCTGAGATTTTCAGAAAGCATGGTAAAGAGCCATGTTATATTCTCAATCTATTTGTACAACTATCCAAAGCAGCAAACTGTGAACAAGGACATGTTGACTAAGGCTTTCCCCAGGTATCCAATGACTATCATCTAATGATTATATTTTCCTTCTCTTTCATCATTCTTTTTTTTTTTTGCCTCTTCCCCTACCTTCCTAAAGCCGAATCCATCTAACTGGGCCCACCTTCACCTGGCTTGAGCATCCCATGGCTATCAACCACTTATTCATGGCCTACTTTCTAATTTGAGCAGTAGAGGAAGACTTTATTTTATAAAGTATCAAATGTGCTTTCGTTGGATAGTATCTATCTGTATATACAGATATATGTGTACATATACACATGTGCATACATGCACATATGTGTATGTATGCAATGTGTTTTGTGGGCATATGTATATACACACATATATGTACATGCATATGCACACACATGTACACATTTATCTAGATAGCTGGCTAACTTACTGAACTTCTCTAAATTCCTTAAGAGTAGGGATCATCACATTTTTTGGTACTTAAATCCTCAATACCTAGTACAATGCTTGACATATATTAGGCACTTAATAAATGTTTGCTGCTTGGCTGATTAACAATAGAGTAAAGTTGGAGGGTCAAAATAGGGGACAGAATAAGTCAGAGAATGGGGAAAACAAGTATTGAGTCTAATTCAGGAGAAGAGGGTGGGGCAAACTCTAGTTCAAAGATGATCCATCCATTGATTCTATGCTGGTCTTACCGCATTGCCAGGCTCTTCAAGATTGGAAGTACATTAGTTAATCTAGGCATAAATATAAACAGTCTGGACTGCTTATAGAAGGTAGGAATTTAGATTGGTCTTAGAACAAACCAGGGAAGTAAAGAGGCGGGGATGAAGAGGCTTGGGGAAAAGCCAGTGAAAATAATGTTAACGGCAAGACAATGTGCCCTGTGTGAGAAACAGAAAGGAAGTCAATGTCACAGGATCACAGAATAACTTAGGATAATTAAAGTGTAAATGGATAAGGTGGTAGTAGGAGGAGGGATTCATGTTTGAATACCAACATGTCATTTCCTAGCTATGTAGCTTTGGGCAAATCACTTAACCTTTCTAGACCTTAGCTTCCTCAACTGTAAAATGACTTAGGTAATATCTAAGGCCTCTTCTAATCTGGAATCCATACTGGACAATTCTATGATCTCAATGTGACATGTTCTTATTAGATGAAGCTCTTATGAAACTGACTGTGTGACTAGTGGCAGGCACCAACTCCAACACATTTACAAGCACTTTACCATTTACAAATAATTCTGTTCCTATACAAAGTCTGGGTTCATGGATTTCTCTGGAAGAACATTCTCTTCCCACCTGGCAAATACTACTGTTTCAGAAATCTGCCAATTAGTTAGTGCTAGATGTGGAGTCAGAGTATAAATCCTACCTAAGACATGTGACCCTAGCCAGTGGAAAACCTACAGCCTCGAGGTCCCATGTGGCCCTCTGTCCTCAAATGTGGCCCTTTGGTCGAATCTAAATTTCACAGAACAAACCCCCTTAATGAAAGGAGTTGTTCTGTGAAGTTTGAATTCAATCAAAAGGCTGCATTTGAAGGCACATGTGACATTGAGGCGGCAGGTTCCTCACTCCTGCTCCTCAGCAAGTTGTTTAATCTCAGTTTCTTCATCCATAAAATGGGAATGATAATAACAATGGTACTGAAATCACGGTATTGTTGTGAGGATGATATGAGATTATATATCTACATATATATTATATATATATATAATGCTTCATAAATAATATTATTAATATTATTATTTGTATTGTTTCTTGTCTGTATAGTAACAATTCCACTATTTCTCAACGTTATAAAGTTTCTAAAGTCAAGGCATGAGTAGTACATACCAGCTTTACTGCCCATTTTTTCAGCATCTTCACAAATACTACTTTAGGGGCTCCCAATTCACTAAGATTCCATAGAAACCACAACCACAGTTTGACTCCATATATATTCAGACTTATCTATGTTCCATTCTCTGTCTCTAGAAGCTTCTTTATACTCCATTCACTTAAGCAACTCTCCAAAGACCATAACACAAGAAACTACAGCCAGGTTCCCTTTTTCTCACTGAATAACATCCTCGGGCTCTGCCAAAAACATACCTCAGGGCCAGATGCCATTATTAGCATGTTAAACTGTTCTGAAAATAAGCAAATTAGAAACCTGAAAAGAAAAAAAATCTTACTAAATCAAAGTGACTCCTCACTCCTGTCTCTGAGTTAATCATATGAGATACCAACATCCCAATTGATTTCCCTGTCTCAAGTCTTTCCCATCTCCCGTTCATTTCCCATTCAGCTACAACAGCTTACCTGAAATGAGTCTTATCCAATCTTCATTTTGCTCAACAAACTCTACTACATCCCTATGATCCCTAGAATTGAATAAAAACTACTTTGTTTTACATGTAAACTCTCTATAACATGACTCCAATTGACTTTTCCAGACTTACTATTCATTATGCTCCTTCATGCACTCTACAAAACTGGCCTTTTTGCTCAGGCAGAACTCCATGCTTGAATTGCCCTCCTGTCTCCACATTTATGTCTTAGAATCTCTACTTTTCTTCAAAATTCATCTCAAATGCTACTTTTCCCTGATAATCCTACCTTATGCTTTCTTCCTAATAATTGCCTTATTTTACCATATGCTATACACACACACGCACACACACACACAAACTCACGATGATGATAACTAAATTTTATATGACATTTTCACTTTTGCAAAGTTCTTTGCATATATGTAGCACAAACAGCTTTCCAGAAGAATGCTACTGTGAACAGCTTTTAAGGTTCTGATTACACAGTATAGTGAACACTCTATTTATTCCATAACAAATCAAAGCAAAACGTTCACAGAAAATCAAGGTACAGCATTCACAATATTACAACTTATCACAGAAAATCACAATATAGTATTCACAACAGCTTATCATTAAAATGGCCACATAGTTTTCACCAAAGTGGCTACAGAGTTTTGAACAAAAACCAATCATCTGGTATCCCTAAGGAGGTTTGCCTCCTTACTCAGTCATTCAGTCATCTCAAAGTACAATAGTCAGTCTTCCACTCATGGGGCACACTAGGTTAACTCATTTAGTCACTTATTTAGCAAGCAATTACTAAGTATCATTAATCACTAAGTACAATCATTAGAAAATACACAAACCCTATACCCCTAGGTCACTAGTAAACCATGTTATCATCACAGCATTCAATATCCAAGGAGAGGTCTTTTCTTCATCTTGACCTGAGGCAAGTTCTCAGCAATCTCTGTTCCTGGGGAGACAAAGCTTAACAAAGCCACATGTACATTGCCACTGTCCTTATCATTTCACTCTCTGTCTGCAGAACAGTCACAGGACCCCTGAACACATCAGCAAGACCCTCTTCCAGGATTTCTGTAAATGTACAACAAGAAAATCCTTCTTCAGGGCTCCTGAGACAACAGCAAGTTTCCAGGACCTCTGCAACAACAGCACTGTCCTTCACCAGCAGACAAATATGGCAAAACAGCATCAAAACAGATAGACAGAATACTGGCACCACAGCCATGCTTCCTCAGTCCTCCAGCAATTTGGCTGGCCCCAGGACCCCGAAGAAATCTCAGGAGGCTCCCAGAATCCAAGTCACTTCTCCCAGGTTTTCAAAATCAAAATAATTTTCTCCTGTCTAGGGGGGAAAGGAGAACTTTCCTCTTCAGCCTTCCTGGCAGCAGCAACTTCAGCCTGTACAATTCTTGTCTGAAGAAAATTCTGACTCAGTTCTAAGTCCAGCAGTAGCAGCCTAGCCTCCAAATGCTGTTGAGAGAAACTCTCTCTCTACCCAGTAGAACGGCTTCTGCCAGAATTCTAGTCAGAAGAAATTCTCACTGTGCCTCTCTGGGGCTTTTCTTATATACACACAGCATTAGCTTCCTGTTTCAGCCAACCCCTTCCTGTTATGTCAGTAACAGTAGTTCATATCTTCTGTTTCCCCAAAAGAGACTTGATAAATTACTAACTGCTAAGTAACAGTTATCTTTGCTTAACTTGAAACAAGGTGCTAAGTACCTGCTTACTTGCCAATACAAAAAAGAGGGTCTTCAGATTTAAATTAATTACCATTACAATATATTAACTCATTCAAACCAGTAAGGAATGTTATTGTTTTCCTTATTTTACATTGAGCCTAAGAAATATTAAATAACTGGCCCATGGTCACAGACATAGTATCAGTGACACATTCTGAACTAAGATCTTTCCTGACTCCAAAGCCAGCGTTGCATCATCAGAATGTCCGAAGGAAAAAGTAGGACTCATCACTCTAATTTGCCAGAGTTGATTCATGAACTTCTCTGATTTCCAACCCTTGTTAACATTTAGAGTCCCACAAAACATTCAGTTTCTTATCTTTCAATTAGCAATTCAACATGTCTTTGCTTATTACTTTGAATGTTTATCTGTTAGAAGTTCCCCAACCATAACAGTTTGCTATAGACATCTATTTTTGGGGTAAAATTTAACCTTCTTTGATTTCTGGTTTATACAGTAATACACCCTTCATGAAGGGTGAATCATCTGGATTTTTTGAGGGACCTTTATGGCATAATCTCTTACAAAAAAAAAATTCTTCCAGATTCTTTTAAGCCTAATGAGTTCTAAATAGATTGGCTATAATGGTCCTTCTGCTATAATTTCCTTAAGAGTGAGGCAATGTGTTAACAGATTTTAAGGCATTATCAGCAATAAAAACTTACCATTTTACATAATATAAATAAATAAAATGTACATGTATGTATTTATAATTAATTTATATTGAAAAATGAAGTTGTTTTTATCATCATTAAATGTGAATAGAGCTGAAAAATAATTTCTCTACTTTATAAAACAAAAATAATATATGCTAACTTCATATATATGTACATACGCACAAACGTATATACATATACCTTATATATGTATGTATATGTGTGTATAAGTATGTATGTGTATATGTGTATATGTGATTGGAAAGTCAAGATTTTGAAACAAAACAAGACAAAACAATGTGTTTACTTGTGGAAAAATAGTAACAAGTATGCAAATAATGATAATAAAACAGCAATAAGAACAATAGGGTACTAGCCTACACTCTTTGGGGGGGTGGAGCCCATGGGCACTTCTCCAGGGGATGGTGGTGGAGGAGATTATGCTATAGCCAGGGACCTTATTCCTGGGGCAGGACAGAGATGGGGCTTGGAATGGCTGCGGTCCCAGCCCTCTGAACCATGTTCCCCTCCTCTCCTGCAGGCAGTGACCTCGCAGGTCACACTGCTGCCTCGTCCTTCCACCACCACCATGCCCCCCAAACACTTCCTGCTCAAAGCCAGGCGAAAGGATGTTCAATCTCTCACAATAAAGGAAAAACAAGGACAATATGAAGTTTTTTCTGCTGCAGGTACCTATACATATTGGTCGTCACAGACCAAGAGAAGGCAGAGAAACTTAGTCCCTGCTTCCTGGTTTGACCGTGAAGGCGCTGAAGTGAAGGAATCTTTCAATGTTCCATCTGTATTAAAATGTAGGGGAAAAAAAGAAAAGAAGGAATAATAACAATGTAATCTATCTCAAGCTATAGACAAAAAAATTAGGAATTGGAAAGACAAAAATCAGATAATTTAATTGTTATAAGATTAACAGTAAATATAAAATGAAAAACAAACTAGAAATTATATGCTTGCAGTTTCTGATACAACATTTTTGTTTTTCTCAATGGTTTAATGTTTATTACACTCAAGTTAGGGATAATTTTAAAAGAAAATAGTGGTTATAGGATTCAAATTAAAAAAAAATAAGTTATGAAATGTGGAAACAATGCTATTGCTTTCATTCAAACACTAAATGCATACTTGATGCAGGCTGAAACTTATTCCTGATGCAGATACTCATAGACAATGGCTAATATAAAACCTGTTTCAGTTTTACTTTGGAATGAATTGCAAATCCTCTGAGCCATTTTTTTTTGAGTTGGTGGGGAGGGGATTGATCTAGACTTGCATTGCCATTCATGCGTTGGAATTCCAACTGTGAAAAATTTCATCCACTGATGAAGATGGATCCTTATAATTTTGAAGAAATTTACATAAAATGAAGTGTTAGAGAATTGACTGGGGCACTGAGATTTGAAGTTACTTATCCAAGGACTGGATTTCAACCCAAGCATTCTTAACTCTAAGAACTGTAAACTTCCTTTTACTGATTCATAAATATAAAAATAAAATAAAAAGATAAAACTTATTGCAACCCTTATAATTATACAAGAAAACTGAGAGCCAAAGCATTTGTGTCTAAGCAGAGATAACACAATCAAATCTTGAGCAATAATTTCAATTTGAGTGATCATACTGATCAGTTCTCCCTAAGTAAGATGAATTTACCTTTCAAGTTGTTTGGTTTAGGTTAAGCTCATAATTTGTGAACATTTCCCTAGCCCAAACTGCATGACAAAGCAATTGAATTCTAGATTGTGGGATTGAACTGGGGTTAAAACTATCATGGAAAATTTACAAAGGGTAGATTCCATACCCTATTCCATACCCAGTTAACATAGAACTGACCGAATTAGCATCCTCTACTTTGTTGTTGTTAGATTCTGTGGTCTTGCAGAATATAATACTGATTGTTTTATTTTCCACACCATCCTAGAAACCTTGGGGCAAGAGGATTATTTAAAAATAAATATGATAAAGAACACTCTAAAGCAAAAGAGACAAAATTAAAAAAAATCTGTCACTGACTATGAAACTATTTTCTGATTCACTAATATGCACTCATTAAAGCAAATAATAACTTAATCCCAAATGAATTATCCTCCATCCATTTCACTTATCATCATCTAGGTAAATATGAAAAGGTTGCCAGGCTATTTGCTGAATCTCAATGATATCATGTTTATATTGAAGCTCTAGGGGAAAGAAAAGACCTGGAGGAGATGTTTTTACCTTATTAATTGGCTCAATAAGCAAAGGGTTACTTTCAGAATTTGCTCAGAGACAGTATAGAAGTCAAAGTCTTGGTCTAAGTGTAAATAATTAATATTTGTCAGGCTTTTAAAGGAATTTGAAGGAGGGGAGAGAGATCAACTTTTAAGTTAAGGTATTTGGTCTCAACATCATTAAAAATATACTCCCACCTGCTTCTAATTTTCTCCTTGATTACAAAGGTCAGTGGCTGTTTGAACAGAGAGGGAGAAGGAGCTGTTTGAAACTTGTGCAAATGAAGGTGAAAGTAAGAGAAGGCATGTATGTTAATAAGTGCGGGGATGTGGATCAGTATTCAGCTGTAAGCCCTGACTATAATAAACATGTTCAAATACCTCTGAACTCACAAGGGCAAGGATTTAAGGGTGTAGCTCAGCAGCATCCAGCTACAATTTGAAATGTCAGAAAAGCCTTCAGTCACTTTAAAAAAGAAGCAATATTTTAATATCACTACAGGGTGGGTGTGGATAATCTTAAAGTTATAGCCTCCATATCTACCTTTAATTATCATTCACATTAAACAATGATGTCTAACCCTCACATTTTTCATCCTATGGAGAGGAACTCTTTCTCTTTTAGTAGGAAAAGGAATGCAGCAGAATCTGTGATTTCATTGCTATTAGATTCTCCTGGGTAAAGAAACTCTTTCAAAGCAGATCAGCACTTTTTCTCCATCTTAGGGTCTTAGAGTTGACTAGCAGACCAAGTTCCTTATTTAGGTTGATCCAATCAATGTGTCAGGGATAAGACTTGAATCTAGGGTTTCCTGGTTTAAGAGTTGGTTCTTTATCAGTTGTTTCTTTCTCTGTCTTGAAACAAATTTAAAGAACTGCAGGAATAGTAGATGGTGATTATTCAGGATTCACTTAACATATCAATCACTTAATAATATGATTGAAAATGACAAACAGTGTTACAGTGAGAGCATGCCATCATGAATCTCAAGATATGCTTTGATACATTGGGATTCTACTCTTTTCTTTCCTCCATGACTTTGTCCCGTTTGTTTTCTCCTCTCCTCTCTTTTATTCTCTCCTCTCCTCTTCTTTCCGCATCTCTCTTCTTTTCTCTTATCTGTTTCCTGGGATCCCTACCAACTTATACTATTTGCAAAGACCCATCAGTTTTCCTTATGTTCTTGTCATGATCTCTGAAAATGATATCCTGACCTTATTTATTTTTATTTTTAGGATCTAACTACTAAATATTATAGGTAATAGCATGTAGGAAGAAGGTAATACAAAAGTAAGGCAGAAGTTTGCCAGCATGCAATGATCATAAGAGTGAATTGCTCTGGAAAAGTAACTAAGAACTAGCTCTCATTCTTCATGCTCCTCTCTTATTCATTGTTGACCTTCTCCCAGATCCTATCTTCCAATGTTAGATTGAGTGTATTTCTCTATTTGGTGAATTGTTTATACCAAGGCTCTAAATTTTCAGATATTTCCCCAAAGTGTGTGTGCATGTGTGTGTGTGTGTGTGTGTGTGTGTGTGTGTGCGCGCACACATTTGCATGTGCACATAAACACATTTGCATATTTAGGAATAGGGGAATGGAGACTAAAGCAATTAAAATATAAGCTCCTTGAGGCCTGGGCTGTATATATTATGTAATCTAAACTTTGAATTATTCCAGGAGCCTATGCCAATGTGGCTACAGGACAAGTCAGTTGTGTCTGCCTCCTACTTTAGTTTCCATTGAAAGACTATTAGCACCAATAGTTGATTGATTTCTTTTACTACCTACTGTCCTAATGTTGGAGATTCTAATAATTATTTCTTCATAACTCACTACATTTTAGATATCTAGAAGTGATATATAATAATAGATCACTACTCCAGATTCCACCAAAACAATAAGCTTGGGAATGTGAAACATCAATGTTGGCCCATGTAACTAGGATGAGAAGGTAGCTTTCAGTACCTAGCATGGTATGAATCTCACAATTCTATTATAGATCCTTCCTTAAAGAAATGTCATCCACCAAATAAAGAACACTTACGAAGTCAATGATATACACATATGCACATATTTAAATTAATGTGTATATATACATACATACGCATGCATATGTGTATGTATACATATGTATGTTTTTATTGTGGATCCAAACCTTTGCTTTTACTATGAAGTCACTAACACCCTTATTTGGTGTAAAACTTGGAACATAGATGGTAAGATTTTGTTTTGACTTCAAAGGGAAACCTGTGTAACAGCATTCCGCAGATCTCTCAGTATAAGGAAATGAAAGTTTGTATGTTTGCTTATCTTTTTATTCTCTCTGATTTTGTACATGACATAACAAGACTAGAACAAGTAGGAAGCTTATATGGAAATTAGTCATAAGGCTGGTCTTTGCCTCCTACTACTTGTGACCTGGAGCTACATTCCTCTATCAGTTTGTTTTTCTAACAGTCAAAATAATAATATTTTAAAACTTTATTTTTGAAAGTTACTTCATTACATCTTTATATATAATATAGCTTTCATTCTGCCTACTCATTGACTAGAGTACAGCACAACTCCCATTTTCTCTTTCAGTGTCTTTCTCTGTATCAGTCTTTTTCTCTCTATTTCTCTGTCTTTGTTTTTCTCTTTCTCTGATCCCTCTTTTCCTCTTCCCGTCCAGACCATTGACTCAGATACCTCTTGTTGGCACTCAACACTGATCTTTCTCTTTTCTTCCTCTCTTTTTCTTTGCCTCAAGTTTGAGGCTTCAAGCATATATACCATATCATCTTAGTATCATATAAGATTCAGAGCCTAGGAAGTAGTTTGCAATCCATTTGCATCCAATTTGCATGAATGCATACATACCTATATTTTGAGGATTATAATTTTTTTTTCAGTTTAAAGAATACTCTTCTCTTGTTAGATTCACATATATACCTGGAGCTAGAAATTTCCCAGAGTTCATGTATTTGCTATTTAAAAAAAAATTCCTGTCTCTATTTAGGAAAGTTCTATTTTTTATCAAAATTTGGTCTCACATAAAGCTTTCTCAGTCAAATTGTAGAAGCTGCTACCTAGGACTGAAAATTGAATTAAGCCCCAAATACCTCTCAAGATCAATGCACTTAAGAGTCAGACAGTGGGTATTATAATAAATACCACATTGTTACATTATCATTATCCTTCCCTTCTTCCCATGCTGTTTCCAGCATGGGATTCCTTCCCAAACTACAGATCCATTCCTAGAGAATGAAGATCTCTTCCACCCTCAGAGGTACAACTCAGTTTTTTTTTAATTGAATAAGCCAAGAAGATCTATCCCCTAGAGTCACTATATAATATATAACTAACTGCACCTATTTTTAACTACCAACTTGAAACATCTCCCTTATCCCAATATTTAACATATATCTCAGGACCACTGTCCTCCTTAAGAAAGTCTAACATTTGAATTTAAACTTAGGTTATAAAAATAATTCCTGAAATATTCAATATACATTAATAGCACAACTTTCTTTTTCTAGTCTCTTTTATTTCCCAATGTACATGCAACAACCTAATCTATGAGGATAGTGTCTGGCATGACAGAAGTATAAGTGTATAATATGATACAGTTCATGGGAAAATTTACATTTGATGGGTAAAATGATTATTTTCATTAATGCCACTAGTCAATCTAGAATTTTCAATTTTTCTCATTTTATTTTTTTCTGATTAAGAAATACATTCTTTGAATTTGGGAGAAAAAAAGATGAAACCTCATCTGTAAGTGTATATACTTTACCTCCACCTCCCAATTTCAATCTATTACCAACTCTGATTGGTATGGCATATATAATATATTTCTACTTTCACTGATAGCATCCTAGTCCTGGCCTTCACAATCTACCATCTAGAATATTGTATTAGACTCTTAATAGATATTCTTGCCTTTAATCCTCCTCTTTTCCTTTCTGATCTGTTCTGCTCACTACTACCTACATATTCTTTTTTACACACTAATTGAATAACAGCATTTCCCTTTTCAGATTTCTGCACTCACTCTGATTTAGCAACTAAAATAAAAATCTTAGTTTAACAATTCAAGGCTCTTCAGAATCTGCCTTCAACATTTTCTTCCAACTTTACCTCACATTATTTCCTTTCATGTACTTTGTGTTCACGCAAAACAAGACAATCCCTCAAATCTAGTCTTATTCTACAATTCTCTCTACCCTTTATATTTTTTTCATGCCATGTTTAGCCTAGATCCTCCTCAGCCCTACCTCACTTTCTAACTTTTGTAACAAGCCCCTTTATTTTAGGTTCAACTTAAGTCACATGTTCACAATAAAGATTTTCTTGATTCTGACCAGACAGATAATCTCTTTCTACTAAGATTTTTCATAACACATTGGATTGTGTGCCTTCAGTGTGATGGCATAACATAGTTGACATATACTCTTGAAGGCCTGGATTCAAATCCCACATCAGATTCCTACGATCTGTGAGATTATGGGCAAATCATTTAAACTCTCTGAGATTCAGTATATTCATCTGTAATATGACACTAGATTCAGTGACTTCTACATTTTTATTTTTATTTTTACTTTGCTCAATATTTGTAATTCTGTTTTTCTATTCTACCTTATTAGAATTCTATGCATCAGAAAAACTGCCTTTATGAGACTGTAAATACATTGAGAACAGAGGTCATCTTTGATTCCTTTTTTTTTATTGTCACTATCTAACACTAGGCTGTGTACATAGGAGGTGCTAATACACATTTGCTGATCTTATTTTATATTTTATGTTATCATTGATTTTTAACATTCTTTTTCTTTTAAAGTTTGAATTTGAAATTTATTCCCTCCTTACCACAATCCTGAAAAAGGCAAGCAATAGGATATCAATTATATACGTGAAGTCATGCCAAACAGATTTCTATATTAGCCATATTTCCAAAGAAGGAAAAAAAATAAAGTGAGAAAATTATACTTCAGTTTGAACGAATTATCATCTAAAATATCTAAAATATATAGAGAACTGAGTCAAATTTATAAGAACACAAGTCATTCCCCAATTGATAAATGGTCAAAGCATATGAACAGGCAGTTTTCAGATGAAGAAATTAAAATTATCTATAGTCATGTGAAAAAAAATGCTCTAAGACTACTTCCCATTTTTCCTTGGAGTTTTGAACATAGATGTTTTGACATTGTTGTCCTCTTTGGAGTTGGTATCTTGGTCTTCCCTGTCACCATAATTTTCTATTTTTGGATTCCTTTTCTTTGGTGACTTGTTTTGCTCATTAAAAAAACAAACAAAAAAACCCAAACTTTTCTCTTGCTTTTAAATTTGAACTCTGCTCCCAGAGTGGAAAGGGCACTGTCTCTGTTTTCTTGTGCTATTGGATGCAGCCTCTGGCTGCTTACCTGGTGCTGCATTGATGTTGCCCTGAGGCCCATTGAGTGACCCATGTTTCTGGTGCTTCAGTGAAGGGTTTGGGTGGGGGATGCCTGGCATTGCTGTAGGCTGCTACAGAGGTCTGGCAGATTACCTGGTGCTGAGCTAGGATCCTAGTGGTATTGTCTGGCATGTGCTGAGGCCCAGTTGGGGTTTCTGGATTTCCCTGTGGCTACTCTGAAGCTCGTGGTGGTCTTGCCTCTTGAAGGTTGCCTATTTACCTGGGGCTATGATGAAATGTGGCAGTCTTGTGCTGACTAGTAGCTGCCTGTTTGCTTAGGCACCTATATGGTTGGCATCTTCCTGGGGCTGTGATGCAGTATGTGGAAGTCTGGCTGCTAGAGGCTGCTTGTTTGCCCAGGGCTACACTGAAGTATATGGTGGTTCTTGGAGCTGGAGTTGACTGGGTCCCCTGCCTATGCCAAGGCAAGTGAGGGATCCTGGTGATGGTGTTTGCCTGCTCCACCACACTGGGACTCAGGATCTCCCACTGGTTTGTTGAGGTGGTATTTGCTGCTGATTTACTGGGATGTTTCCCTTCCTGGATTGTGCTCTCCTTTCTCCTGAATGAGATGTCCATCTCTATCTTGGTGATCCTCCAAGTGTTTCAGGCTAAAAGGTTATTTTGCCTCGACTTTTTGCTTGTTCTTCTATTCCAGGATTTGTTTGGGGGCTTTACTTTATGGTTGTTTGGACTTGAATATGGGAGAGTTATAGCGATTTATTTCTTACTTCACTATCTTGGCTTCTGCAAGTACTTTTTTCAATCCTGTGTAATCCTGACTGTACTTCCAAGATATTTGAATTGTTTCTTTTTGGCAGCTTGCAGTACTTTCTTCTT
>CM053584.1:263893325-263924572 GCA_028627135.1 Pseudochirops cupreus
TGTAGAAGAGACAAGGGATAATTGTTACAATGGGGGGGAAGAATAGGAAGGCAAAAGGGAATGGGTCAACCTTATTCTCATTGAAGTTGGCTTAGGGAAGGAATGACATACACTCTAAATTGAGTATCTTGGCCTACAGGAGAGTAGGGGGGAAGAAGATGAGAAGGGGGATAATAGAGGGGAGGGCAGGTTGGGGGGAGGTTTGTTAGAAGCATACACTTTTGTAAAGGGAAAGGCACAAAGTAGAAAATAGACCAAACGGGTGGTGGAATAGGAAGGAGGGAAATATACAGGTACTGGGGTAGGAGATCCATCTTGCCCTACCAGAAAGTCAGAGGGGTGATGAGGGAGTATATAGGATAGAGCAGATTGGGGGAAGGGGTATACAGTGGGATTGATGTTTTAGGGTGGAGGTAGGGGAAAGACAGGGAGAAAATTTGTAAATCAAAATCTCGTGGAAATGAATGGTGTGAACTAAAAATAAACAAAAGTTAAAGGGAAAAAAATAAAACAACTCTTTTGTACCCTATTTAAAATCATGTTCTGATAATTAGATAACATTTTTACTAAACTGATTAGATGTTTTGTCATTACATGGGCAATCAGCATGTAGAATTTACTCAGGCACCAAAAAAAAAAAAAAGGAGTTTTATATAAGTGCATGGCCAAAATCAGGTAAATGCCTTCCAGAGGCATTTTGTGAAGATTCATACCTGGAAGTCAATATTTCTCTTTTCATTTAATTAAGAATTTGAAAGACTCCTGAAACTAATAGGGGAAAGAAAAACTGAAGTATATCCAATTTAGTAGTATATGCTTTGATTTATGAACACTACCCTCTTCTTTTTAATATAGCTTTTGAAGAAAAAAAAATCATTGCCTTTCAAAACTATAGATATGTACAAAAATATAATCATAAACCAATATAGGCACTAACTTCATATTTGATAATGCTCTAGTTGAGAGTGATGATTTTCTTCTTGCCAAACTCCCCATAAGTGTATATGATGTGTCCATAAAGTTTCCCAAATTGCTACTATTTAGGTTGAAATGTAAGTCATTTTGTTCAAAAGGTTGAGTTGATCAGGCACTGACACCTACCATCACCACCACCAAGTAGATTACTCATTTTATGAAAGTGTTGAAAAGCAACTTTCTATGACATGAAAAAGTCCACCATGAGAAGACATATTAGAACTTTTCAAACACCCACATTTTAACTTTAGTTCTTTTTGTGAAAGGAATCATCTCATACGAAATTCCATAAGGAAAAAAGGTGTTACCCTGATACTATGTTTTTGAGTAAAAGGAAAAAAAAAGACCTGAAACAGTTCCTTCCTCACTAAATCAAATAATGTCACCCTCAATCCCTTTCCCAGACCTTCCTTCCACAAAGTTGGATTTTGTTGGAGATATGATGAAGTGAAAGGGATATATTGGAAAGAGGAGGAAATACAGAAAATAACAGAAGAAAAGAGAAAAGAATAGGAGGGAGGGTGGGAAAGTGATCTAAAGGAGTTGCATGAATCCTAAAAATGGGGAAAGAATTCAAACTACACAAATCCTCATGGTCATTTCACTTACCAGTGATGAAAACTGTGACACAAGCCAGAATTTAGTCACTGCCCTAAGCTAAACTGCCAGCTTCACTGGCAAAATTTCTGATGGTCCTAGGGCATGAGTTGTGATTCTTTCTTGGAGTTCACAGAAGGACAGGAGACCATATTACAAAAGAATTCTTGTGGAATTCCTGAGGAGCCATTAGCAATGAACTGAAATAAAACAGTATGATGCCAAGGGTGCTGTCTACTGTGAAGGAGATATCAGCGCTACAGGAGGGAAAGATATAAATTTTGGATTAGATGAAACTTGGGTTTTAACTTGTATAATTGATAACCCCATATGGTCACAATGAATCTGGGAAGAGTAGAAGGGTCCCTCTCTGTAGGAGTTCTCAGAATGTCTAGGGTTAAGGTGTTATACATGAAAATTAACGTCCTGTTATAGAATAGACTACTTTTATATAGTAGAATACGTCATCTAGAAAAGCATTAACAGGTTAAAATATGAATGAGTACATTGGGAAAATGGGAGAAAATGGATAGGAAATAAGTAGTTAATGGGTCCAGCACGGAAAGAAATATGAACTATTAACAATATATATTTTTAATATAAATGCCTCTCTCCAGCATGGAGTTGATGCTGGGTATTCAAGGGGCATACTAATGGTGAGGTTTAGGGGTGCTGGGACCCCAAAATAGCAATGTGTGGGTCCTGTCTGAATGAATTTGACCCAAAACTTCTTTCAGTCAAAGGAAAACAAAGCTTATTTAAAATCCACCATATTAGCCAGACTCTTAAGGAAATCTGACCATTTGTGACACTTGTATTGGCAATCAGGCCAGATAGAATCTGAGCACCTTTATGGAAATAAGATGGATCTTTTACACAGAAGGAGATACAGAGAAGGGGTCTATATAGAATTCAGGAGTGGTAATCTAGGGTGGGACCAGGTGCAGACAATGAAAGGGCAGTTAGTTAACTGGGAAGGGCTGATTGCCACAGGTGAACACAAGAAACCTGGGCCTCCTGGGAAAGTCCAGGGGCTTTTCCTTTTGGGGATCCAGATCACAAAAACATGGTATTCTCCTTTTAGGAGTTCAGATTCCATCCCTATCATTCTCCCCTCAAACAAATGGAATCCACATTCTTTGGGGGGTAAGGACAAAGGCCTCAGCTTCTGAAACTGCTTCCTGCTGGCGAGGGGCTTTGAGTTGTTCCTGCCTCAAGGGGGTCCTAACAGGGGATGATGGGGGCGGGGGAGGGAAAGGGGACATTGGCTGGTAACCATTGTTTGCTACCAACTGTAGGTGAGTGGCCTGTTGCCTGGAAGACAAAATCTGGCTAGTCTACAGAGCCCAAATATAGAAAGAAGTAAAAGTACAAGTGCCCCACTAAAATCATTTACATTTGATCTGCAGGATTATCTGACCTTATTATTTTCTCAAAAGTTTAAGTTAACACTTTGTCAGGTAGAGGTTTTCCACCCTTGGCAAGGAACTGACTTTACTCCAATAGTAACAAAAGAGTAGGAAGGTTACTTAAAGTAACTAAGGTCAAGTAGATTACCTCCCTCAAAGAAAATTGCAGTGCAATTCTCTTCCCTAAACCATCGAAGATATTTGTAATTTAATTTCAATTGTTTGGGATATGGAATGACTACAAATTCTGGTCAAAACAGCAAGATGTCACCCACTTGCACTGTACTTATATCTTTACTCGCCACTTGCTCCAGTTATAGAAATTTGCTATAAAAGGATAAAGCAGGGACAAGATTTAACAGGATAAAACATCCATAGAATTCAGATAATTCACAGTTTTCCAATTCTGCAGTTATCATCAATTCCACCTGATAGCCAAACTCAGGAATAGCCAGGTTGGTAACATTCCTTTTCAAAGGAACACAATGGGAAAACTGAGCCAGGAGGATCTCATCTTAGACTGAGCCTAAAATTGTCCTCTCAGCTTTTCCCCAGTGCAGACCTCCCACCTGTATCACATTCTCTCTGAGTAGCATGTATCTCAGATGATGGTGATGGGGTATAGGCTTTGGAACCCCTTGAATCTTCCCACTTGATCTGGCATTCCCCAAAGATCAAAAGCCTTCCGTTATTAATATGAGTGAATCTCTGTTACAACATAGCCTAGCCCTCAATAGTGTGTTATCTCTAGGTAGTTTTAAGCTATCTCCCACCCCTGATCCTATCAAAATATCTATGGCCAAATCTGTTATCCTTAAACTAGCCTAGCCCTCTATTGTCTGTTACCTCCAGATTGTCTCCAGCTGTTTCCCACCCTGGATCCCCTCAAAATTCCATTCTCTTGGTTCCTGGAATCTGACCTCACTCTCCTCAAGATCCTCCTCAGACTCCTCCTCAAACCCTGCCCAAAGCCTTCCTCTAGACCACCCCTAGATCCTGCCCACAATCTTTCTGTATATAAGATCCATCTTACCTCCATGAAGTGATTCAGATTCAGTCTTACTCAGACTTGATCTGTGTCAGATTGTTCTGGCCTGCTTGTCAATACAAGCATCACAAATGCTTTGACTCTTTAAGAGTCTACCCAATATGGCCAATCTTTAACAAACTTTGTTTTCCTTTGACTGAGAGAAGGTTTGAGTTGAATTCATTTGGCAGGATCCAGTGTGTCCATATTTTGGGGTTCTGAGCAACCCTAAACCTCAACAGTGGGTTATACACTGCTGATTATTGATGGGTTACTATGATCCATCAGAAAATTTAAAACAAAATCCGTTACAGACCTATGAGCTTTTACCTCAAACACCAAGTTTCACTAATCACAGCTTAGGGAAAAAAATTTTTTTTAAGGATTTACATCTACAATTTTAAATTTGGCCTGGTATAAAAGCCAATTATTAGAGATAATTTCTATATACTTGCAAATACTCAATAAGTCAAGTTCATTGTTTAGGAATTCTATAACCCAAACAAGCTTTTTGGGAAGTTTACACATTAAAACCATCATTCTTACAATTTTCATAAGTGATAGCCAAATTGTTTTAGTTGTAACCAAATTATAAAGAATTGCTTGACATAAGATACAAAAATTTACCAATTTGAAAGTTGAAACAAACCCATTACCTGGTATGTGGCTTCGGTTTTGTTGAATGAATTTCCAAATTACACAGAGAATCTGCATCTCATGATTAACATGTTAGAACTACAACTTTAAAAGAGCAGACTTACTCAAGTTGGGAGGCTCTCTGGCTTTGCACCTTGGGCTGCCTGGGTAATACTTCCAGACTTTTTAGGTTGCCCCAGGGCCCAAGGCCATTGATGTAGGGCCCACCTTGTAAGCTGCTGCCCCTTTCCCCTCCTTCTTTTCACCAGTTTGGGAAGGGTGAAACTCTCATCTTCTATGAGAGAGGTTAGCAGAAAAACCCCAGGCTATTTGTTAATCCTGAAAGGAGAAATCCTCTTATCTCAAGGGAAGAGTGACCAGGGTTGTAAGGAGTATTTCAAAACTCCTTATAGAGCCCCCCTGCCCCACCCACCATGGAGGCATCTGGTCACCGGGGCTGAAGAGTAGTGTCATACTGTCTGGGGGACAAAGTATGGCTGGTCAGGACCACCTGGCCCCAGCAGGGAGAGCCCAGGGGCAGGAGGGTGTGTTGCTGAGTGACCGCACCCTGGACCCTCCCCACCAATCTTTCTGCTGTACCTATACCAGTGGAGGTCAAAGAGAGAAGAAAGACTTCATTGTGCAAAAAACCAAAAAAAACAAAAAAAAACCATTAATAATAGGACTTTTAGTGATAGCAAAGAACTGGAAACAAAATTGGTACCCATGAGTTGGGGACTGGCTAAACAAACTCTGGTTTATGAACATAATGGAACGTTACTGTGAAATGAGAAATGACAAATGTATTCAGAGAATTGTATAAAGATCTATATGATCTGCAGAAGGAAAAGTAGCAAGAGAGCAACATACAGATTGATCACAACAATAATACAAGAGAACAGATTGAACCCAACAATGTAAATAGAATACTAAAAGACAACTGAATTCTAAGTAGTTATTTAAACAAATCTTGGTCTCAGAAAAGAATAATGAAGCATCAGAGAGGGAGCTAACCATGGATTTGGAAATTTGCAGACATTGCTAGATAGCATAACTGTGTTATCCTATTTCTTTACTTCTGATACTTGTTTCAAGAAGAAGGTTTAATTCTCAGGTTGAATACTCTGAGTTGGTATTTTGCTTTGAGGGCTCATTTATGAGCAGGTTTAATTCTCAGGTTGCAGAGCAGAGGAATATACAGAAATGACTGTTACATAAAAACAAAAAGGACAAATAAAGCTTATTTTTTAAAAATTCCTAGATGTTCTACTTTTACTTGTATAGTTTCCATATTTTCCTCAATTTATTTTTTATTTCTGTTTTATTGCTTTTCTGTATAGAGGTTTTTCATTTTTAAGCAAACTAATATATCTACCTATAATTACTTCTTTTTGTTTAATAACTAAATATGTACCTCCCCTGTACATTTTAGAGAAATTTATTGTCATTCTCTATGTATTATTATAGGGTTTTTTTTTCTATTTAATGAGGTGCAAGCTCTGAGACACCCCCCCCCCTTGAGCTCTCCTTCAATCTTTGAGGTACAAGCTCTGGGACCCCCCCCCCCCCTTGAGCTCTCCTTGAATCTTCCCAAGGAAGGCATTTGCCTGAGATCATGGGCTTAAGTTGTGGCTCTGCCCAAGTCTTAAGCACTCCTTTGTTCCAATAGTTTGCCACCCCTGATGCTCCTGTTCCCACCCTTGAACTGGCCTGACCCACCATTGTCTATGGTCTCCAGGTAGCCTCCAGCAACTTCCCATCCTTAATCACTCATTACTGGAGTCTGACCTCATCTTTACTCCTGAAGACCCTCCCTAAATTCATTACTGGAGTCTGATCTCATCTGACTCTTCCTGAAGACCCTCCCCATACTCCTCTTCTATATCACCCCTAGATTCCTCCCACAACCTTTCTGTATATAGAATCCCATCTTCCCTCCATGTGGTGGGAGAGCACCATAGAATAGTTTAGCACAGACTTACTCTGTGTCAGACTTGCTCTGTGAGAGCACTATATAATGACCTAGCATAGACTGGCTCCTTGAGAGTTTACCCCATATTGTGCACTATTAATAAACTTTGTTTTTCTTTGGCTGAGAAGACTTAAGTGAAATTCTTTCCGCAGGACCCAGCATGTTGGTATTTTGGGGTGTCAGGCAACCCTAACCTCCTTTGTGGGTAAACTCTTCATATTTATACTTCATCCTGAATTTACTATAATATATATTGTGATGTTTGGATTTATATTTTAAATAAAAAATACTTTATCCCTTAAAAAGAAAAAAAAATGAAAAAACCTCCTTAATTGATCGATCACAAAATCTCCAGAATCTGCTAAGATGTTTTGAGTTGTTCTGACTTTTCTCTGTAGCCTCATACCCTGGTCAGAGCCAGGACAACAGGAAGAAGAATCTTAATTTTTCCTTGAATTTTTACAATTTAACATGGTCCTCCAGATCACAGAAGCCAGGCCCAAAGCTTTCCTTTTCAAGGTCTTGGAGATCAAGATTTTTCCAGTTCTAACCTAGGGTTGTAGAGAGAAGGGAATAAGTAAGCCTGAGGAAACCAAAAAGCATTTGCAGTTTTCCCACCTCCCTAGTGTCAAGGGAACTGACAGAACTGGGCATATGTTTCTGTATAGGATGTCCATCCTTGTCCTCTGTGCTGCAGGAGGTGTGCCCAGGTCCATGGCCTCCAACCAAACCCCTGGACTGAGAACCTTGAGACGGTCAGGCTGAATAGGAGACAATTGTGTAACTGCCTTCCTGAAAAGAACCTCTGAGCCTTCCTAGGTGCTTTGAGAGCAACCTCAATTGCAGGGCAAGAAAGGAATAGTGAGAGAGGGCAGGCTTATATACTTTTCAGTCTTGGCTGGAGAAGACTCAGGTTAGGTGGCTTCTCGGTCTCAAGACAACCATGTTGAGATTTAGGTATGCTTGGACCCTGAAATAGTTACATATAGGTCTTGCCCAAATGAATTCTAGCCAAACCTTCTTTCATTCAAAGAAAAACAAGGTTTCTTAAAGATCAGCCATATGGGCTGGACTCTTAAGGAGTCTGAGCATTTGGGGTTGAACGACCCTTTCACAGGGGTTACAGGGGTCGCCTAAGACCATTGAAAAACACATATTTCCACCCCTGACACAGCACTCCTCTATTCATCTCTAGGTGGGTCCTCTCTCATGAAGACACACCCATATACAACTATTAAAGTGTCCTGGCATTAGGAAGGTTGAGACCCACTGCCCTAGGGGAACACCAGTGACCTGGGCCCCAGGGTTTTTCTTTCTTGGGGTCCAGATCACAAAGTCTTTTCCTTTTGATGTGGGGTCAAGGGGTCAGAGAGTCCAGGAACCTCAATAACCAGAGTCCCATGAAGGCAGTCTGGAATGAATTTACTGACTCAAGCATTCTCTAAGTCAAGGTGACAAAGATTTATTGTTATGCTTTACAACAGGCAAGAGTTCTTGGGGAACCTGCAACCTTAGAGGGGGTAAATTATAGTTTATATAGGATAAGTATAGTCAAACCTGTGCCAAATATGCTAATCAGATGAGTCAGGGCAGGATTATGGAGGAGTTAAGGAGTGGCCAGTTCTTAAAGGAACATACACTTTTAATATCTATTGCACAGGTATTTTACCCAGAGTTCACTGGGAAATAGCCCAAGGAGGGACTATATGGAGGTGTGTTTTTAGGCTTAAAATGTCACTAAGTCAGCTAGTGGTCAGGGCTGACTGAGAAAACTCAGGCAGTCCCCATCAATGTCTTATTTGACAAATTTATTGGGAATAAATTTATATTCAAAGCTAAAGAGGGATTCAGGATGTATATAATAAGCTAGGGAGTATATATATATGACTGAGTCTAGGATATATATGATAGGTATAACCCAGTACACAGTAGCTTCAGCCTGTACACAGTTGGGTCAAACTACTAAATTCTGTAAGTATAGCTGGCTACTATATCAGAAAGAGAGATACGTATTTTGCTACGGCATGCTGCCCTTGAGCTAGAGAAAAACTGCCTGAGACTGTGTTTGAGACTAGGGAGAAATGTGATTTTGGAACTGGATGTGATTTTGCAAACTGTGATTCAAACACAGGCACCCAAGCACCCTGTCACTTTTAGGGTCAAGATCCCATCCCCATCATTAGCATAGCAGTAAGCAAGCTCTAAAAGTTTCCCAAACTGGGAAGGATACAAATGTGGTGATATTGCTATTACCCAAGAGTTAAACTAGCTAAATTTGGAGTGGACTAGCACCAAAGGACTGTCAACAGGGTAAGGAATTACTTTGTATATGGAGAATGCTAGAGTCCATTGACTAAAGTTAAGAGAGTGTAATGTTAATGGGATATAAGATCTTCCCCACCCATTAATTGGCCTTAGGTGGAGCCTATTAAGGGAAGTTTGCTTAGGGGAGGTTTGTTTGCAGGAAGGCTTTCATATCTTTTGCTAATTTCTAATTAGGCTCTGAGTCAGAAGGGTTGTGATACCTTCTGACTCTGACAACTGTATATGTATACTCTGAGTTGGTATTTTGCTTATGAGCTTATGCTCCTTATGAGAAGGATCTGGTGATTCCCTGATCAAGATTCTGAAGGGCCATATGTTCAGAGCTCCCTGACTGATCTGTCATAAAGGCTCTCTCAACACTGGGATGTATGTAAAGTGTGTAGTTGATTCAGATAGTCAGAGCCCTGTCTGTTGGTCTTCAGTTGTCTGCTTCTATTTTCTCTGTTTGTATTTTCTCTGAAGTTCAGGGTGCTGAATTTTCCCCTGAACTAGTGAATGTAATTAAAGACTGTTGAGCCCTTAAACAGCTATCTTTTCTAGTAAAGCAGATCTAAGAAACTGTGCTAGCAGCCATCCTGAGAGAAGACTTGAGTAAAATTCATTTGGCAGAACCCAGTATATTGGAATTTGAGGGTGGTATTTTGGGGTCTTGAGCAACCCTAACCCTAACCACATGATTTTCATGGTTCCCTGATAGCAGGAAACATTGCTAATCTCAAGCTCTTGTCCAGCTGGGACTGAAAGGTACTTAAGCCTATCTCTTTCCCTATTGCATTGCCTTTTTGTTCTCCAAGTACCTTGGAGGTATGTTTGTATGTGTGTGTGTGTGTGTGTGTGTGTGTGTGTGTGTGTGTGTGTGTGTGTGTGTTGGTGTTTTGGGGGGGCCTGACCTCTCAGGTCACATTTGTCTGACACTCTGAGGTTATCAGTCCTGTTTGGTTATGTTGGAGAACATGGACCCGGATGCAGCTTTTAAAGAATGGTGGAGAAGGACAGAAGCCCCATATGGAAGCGTAAGCCAAATTCTTTCAATTCTATTGGTGCCAGGGACCTGGGAAAACTTCAGGTACTTTTTTATGTTTGTTTTTTTTTTTGGTTTGTTTTTTGAAGCTTACTCTCAAATCTTTTTTTATGGAGGAAGGGACTTCCAGGCCCTACACCTGTAGCTCCCAAAAGTTCACCTTTGGGTTGTCTTTTACAACATTGGAAAAAATTCAGTTTCTTTGGAAACCTTAAAAAGGAAAAGTTGGTGTTTTTTTGCAACACTGCTTGGCCTAGGTATCACCTAGAAGACCATGAATCATGGCCTATTTTGGGGACTTTAAAAGATAATACCCTCTTGCAGTTAGAATTATATTGTCACAGAGAAGGAAGATGGAGAGAAGCTGCCTACTTAATGGCCTTCTTTGAACTTTCTCAGAACATGGTTCTTAGGAAAGATTGTGAGATACTTGAAGCTAGAGCCTCTCCACAAAGGGGCAACAGGGACCAATTAAATGACTCCCTTCCTACGGCTTGGGCCCCAGCCCCTCCATCCTCAGCAACTCCTTTTCAGGTACCAGTCACCTGTCTCACTGAGGCAGCTACCCCAACCCCTTCTGCTCCACACCAACTCTTTTCCCTTTGGGTCCCCTTCCCTTTTCCTCTAGCCCAACACCCCTCATTTCCTCCTACACCATCCATATTACCTTCAAGACTTTTTCCCTTAAGGCAAGTGGTTGTCTTGAGTGGGACAACTAGAGTGCATGCCCCACTTGCCATTTTGGATCTCAATCAAATTAAAGAAAAGTTGGGTAAGTTCTCCAAAAACCCCACAAAGTTTACTGAAAGCTTTCAGGACATATCCCTGCAATTCAAGCTTTCTTGGGGTGATTTGCATACCCTCTTCTCTACCTGTTGTTCCACTGAGGAGAAGAGGAGAATCTGGGAACAAGCCCAAAAATCTGGGGATTGTTAGGCTAGCATTGACCCCAGAAAATACCCCTCAGGAACAGCTGCTGTTCCCACTAGTGACCCTGGATGGGATTATCAAATCCAGGGGGATGGGGAGAAGAGAGACCATATGGTACTCTGCCTGTTGGAAGGCCTAAGAACTGCATTTCAAAAGCAAGTAAATTATCAGAAAGTTAGAGAAATTACTCAGACAGATCAAGAAAACCCCACCCTTTTCCTAGGTAGACTTGTAGAAGCTATTAAAAGGTATACAAATTTAGATCTGGACTCTATAGAAGGGCCAGCAATCCTTAACATGTATTTCATTAGTCAGTCTGCCCCAGATATTAGGAGGAAACTGCAGAAATTGGAAATGGGATCCCAAACCCCTCAGGCCCAATTACTGGAGATGGCCTTTAGAGTCTTTAATAATAGAGACCTGGTTGCAACAGAGGAGAAAGAACGCAGGGTATGAACCAGAGACGGAAAACATGCTCGATTCTTGGCTGCTGCCATGGCCAGGAAAAGCCCCTCCAGGGGACCCCCTTGGAGGAAGCCCAGTCACTTGGGCACTGGGAAAACTTGCTTTCAATGCCATAAGGAGGGTCACTGGTCCAAGGAGTGCCCCTCCAGGACAACCTATCCCCCCCCCCACGGAGTTCCCCCAGGAACCAACACCTCTAGAACCATGCCCATCTAACCAGGAGGTACATTGGAGGAAGGGTTCTCCCCAAGGTTGGAAAAGTGGTAGAGCCACCTCCCAGTACCCTGTCCTCTAGTCTTCTCAAGACTTGGAGTGACGGGGAAGAATAGGGCTTGGGAGCACTGCCACTTTCTCCATCTCTCAATGAATTCTGGGCAGAGCCACAATGAAAGGCTTATGGCCTCATGCAAATGCCTCATCAAGTGGGAAGATTCAGTCAGAGCTCAAGGGGGCTCCCAGAGCCTTCGCCTTATCATTAATCAGTGGAGGGTTTACCTATATGAGTAAAATGAGCAGGTTTATTGTTGTTATTGTTGTTTTTATGCTTCTTTTTCTTTCTCTTTTTTTTCAACTTTTCTCTTCCTTTTTCTTTTTCTTTCTGAGTGGCCCAGTACTTCAAGCTCTAGATATATACAAATAGATTCAAGCTTGAGACATTCTCACAAAATAATAACTCTTTGACCTATTTAACCCCCATGCAGAATTTGCTTTAGGAATCTTAGAATATAGGTCAGACCTAAGTTAGTCTTCAAATCAGTCAACAGTCATTTATTAAGCAAATACTATGTGCCAAGCAGGACAGTTGAAGAGGTTTACCCAAAGAGGGTTAGGGGTGCCTGAGACCCCAAAATACCAACATGCCAGGTCCTGCGGAAAGAATTCCACTCGAGTCTTCTCAGCCAAAGAAAAGTAAAGTTTATTAAAAGTTTGTCTGTGCTAGAAAACTCTATGGCACTCTCACAGAGCAAGTCTGTGCTAGGGCCTTCTGTGGCGCTCTCATGCCACATGGCAGGGAGATGGGTCTTATATACTGATGAATCTAGGGGTGGTCTAGAGGAGGAGTTTGGGGAGGGTCTTCAGGAGGAGTCAATGAGGTCAGACTCCAGTAATGAGTTTGGGGAGGGTCTTCAGGAGGAGTTAATGGGGTCAATGCAAGAGTGGATTGATATTTTGAAAGGCTCAAAGGTGGAAAGCAGATGAACAGTGGAGGGCCAGGCTAGTAATAGAGGTTTGGGCCCAGCCACAATGAAATACTTATGGCCTCTGCAAATGTCTCATCAAGTGGGAAGATTCAATCAGACTTCAAGGGGTTTCCCAGAGCCTCCACCTCATCACAGTTAGATTATACAAGTAAATGAGGTCAAGATGACTCATTTTCCTGGGTTCAAATCTGGCCTCAGACACTTTCTAGCTGCTTGGGTCTGGGTAAGTCACTTATCCCTGTTTGCCTCAGTTTCTTCATCTATAAAATGAACTAGAGAAGAAAATGGCAAACCAATACAGTATTTTTGCCAAGAAAATCAAAAAATGGGGTCACAGAGTCAGATATTACTGAAAAAGACTGAACAATAAATGTGCCAAACATTTTACTAAGTGCTAAGGATATACAGAAAAAAAAAATCCTTGGTTTGATGATGAGGTGCAGGCTCTGAGAACCCCCTTGAGCTCTCCTTGAATCTTTGAGGTACAGGCATTGGGAACTCTCTTGAACTCTGATTGAATCTTCCCACTTGATGAGGCATTTGCAGAGGCCATAAGTTTTCACTATGGCTCTGCCCAGACCTCTGTTACCAGACTAGCCCTCCATTGTCCAACTACTTCCCACCCTTGAGCCTATCAAAATATCAATCCACCCTTGAACTGGCCTAGCCCACCATTGTCTGTTGGCTCCAGGTAGCCTCCAGCAACCTCCCATTAACTTCTCCTAAAGACCCTCCCCAAACTCATTACTGGAATCTGACCTTATTAAGTCCTCCTGAGCATCCTCCCCAAACTCCTCCTCCAGACCACCCCTAGATTACTCCCACCACCTTTGTGTATATAAGACCCCTTCTTGCCCCCATGTGTGTAAGAACTCCATAGAATTTTTAGCACAGACTTGCTCTGTGTCCAATACAGGCAATTTTTTACTAAACTTTGCTTTTCTTTGGCTGACAGAAGACATGAGTCAAATTCATTTGGCAGGACCTGGCACGTTGGTATTTTGGGGTCTAAAGCAACCCTGACTCTAGCCACATTAGGTTCTCTAGGCTATCAGAGTTTGATGTGGGGGACAACATACAAACAACTATATATAATATGAGTGTGTACACATAGATATTAATGTGGTTAAATTGAAGAAAATCAACAGAGGAAGGACAAGGACATTTAATAGGATCAGTAAAGGTTTCTTATAGAAATGAGAATTTACCTGGGACTTGAAGGAAGCCAGGAAACACAGGAAGCAGGGACAAAAAGTGAAAGAGTTTCAGGCATGAGGTACAGCCAGTAAAAAAGCCCAGAGTGTCTGTCACAAAGGACAATAAGGCCAGTATCACTGGATTTCAGAGTTTGGGAGAAGGAGGAGTAAGATATAAAATGACTGAAAAGTTAGTGGGCCCCAGGTTATGAAGGTTTCCACAGATATATGTGAAAAAAAATTCTCAATTTTCATTTAAATACTGAAAGTATCAATGCAAATTAGATACAGAACAGATTTTATTTCATCCCACAAAAGTCAACAAAATATAAAAGACTGTGACAAGTTAAATCCAGGGATTTTTTTGTGCTACTCCAGATCTGGACTTATATATGCTTTGTAAGACTTTGAAATTTCCACAGGTGAGGCAATGAATGCTGATAGCCTTAATATATAGTCCATTTAAATCATAAAAGAGAAAGCAGAGGGAATAACTAGAGCTATCCTGATGCATGAAAATGGGGGAAAGTATGCATCTGAATCACAGTCACTTGAGAGACAGATACAATGAGTACTCAGAAAAGGACAAGAATCATTGCTGACTCATAATTTCAAGAGGGAACCAGGGCTGGGATAGGAAGATTTTCAGACCATGGCAGATGAAAGAAGGAAATTAATAAAGGAAATCAATTAACAAAAACAGACCTAAAGGAAAAGCATACAAAGAGTTGGAAAACTACCCAAATCTTAAACTGTGTTGAAAGAGAGGTTGGCATGCATCATGGTGGGATGCTTTGTTAATGTTATTGTTGGACAAAAAACTAATGAGTACAGGATCTACACTGGCAAATTTAGATGGGAAATAAATGATTCACACATATGTTTTGATGCTTTTGGCCACCAGTGATCATTGCCATATAATGATAACACATTTTAGAAGCTGGAGAAACACTTCTGACATGGGAGTATTCCCCTGGGGTGATAGTTAGTCAGATTTATTTTGTCCTTAGTGCCATGAAGAAGTTTTTATTTGATGTATCTGTCATTGGAAAAAAAAATCATTAGCAATGAATTAAAGTATGAACTTTGCATGGTCAATTTAAATATCATAATGGAAGGTCAAACAGGAAAAGTTTAAAGGATTGCATCAAAAAAAAGTCAATTAAGAAACACTAAGTGGCACTCTAGAACTGGAACATCATGGCAAAATGATTTCAGTGTTGGAATTGAAATTAGGAAGACTTGATTTCAAATCTAGTCATAGACTCTTACCAGCTTTGTGATCCCATAAAAGTTTCTTCTGGAAAATTAGCAAGTTGAACTGGATGATGTCCATGTTCTCTTCCAGCTCTAAATATATGACAGCTTTATCAAAAGTCATCCTCAGCTACTGAAAGATAAGCAAAACATGTCCTCAAGTTGGCTGAAGGTGAATCAATAAGGCCCTAAGAGTAAAGATGCAGGAGTCACACAATTGGGAACTAAAGGAAATAAAGGAAGATTTTTTTTTTAATGTGCCAGGAATTCCATTTAAGTCTGAATAAAGTCTACAAATAACTCAGTCTTTACCTCAAAACAGAGAAGTTATGACTGAAGATGACTGAAAGAAATTTTCAGTTACATGCATTTACCTCTCTCTCTCTCTTTCTCTTTCTCTCTCTCTTTCTCTCTCTCTCTCTTTCTCTCTCTTTCTCTCTCTCTCTCTCTTCTCTCTTTCTCTCTCTCTCTTTCTCTCTCTCCTCTCTCTCTCTCTCTCTTTCTCTCTCTCTCTCTCTCTCTTTCTCTCTCACAAACACAGACACACACACTCACTCACCAAAAATGATAATTGTTTTATGTGCCACTAATAAATGATTGTCATGGGAGATTTTAAAACTATTTCCTTGCTATTTTTTGTGTATTTGATGTTGTGTGTTGTCATGTCTGACTCTTCATGATCCCATTTGGTGTTTTCTTGGAAGAGATACTGGAGTGGTTTTCCATTTCCTTCTCCAGCTCATTTTACAGATGGAGAAATGGAGTCAAAAAGGGTTAAGTGACTTGCCCATAGCCACACAGCTAGTAAATTTCTGAAGCCAGATTTGAACTCAGAAAGATGAGATGAGTCCTTCTGACTACATGCATTGCATTCTATTCATTGAACTATATATGTTTTAGTGTCAGTTTTCAACTTTTTTCACATGAGATGTGTAAAAATTGTGAAAGGGGGACACATATCATGATGGAAAGTGGAAAACACCCAAGAATTGGCAGGATATATTCTGAATTCATTGAGGCAAGTGGAAATACAATTTATAAGGCACTTTACTTGTGAAGAGTTTCTCATTCCCTTAGAAATAGTTAAGATACAAATATGAAAAGTATGAAGGACTGTCATTTCTGGAAAAAAGTGACATGGACAATTTAGCAATTATCACTCCATTGATGTCCTTTCATTAATTATAATATATTCATGAATATCACACTGTCTGATATACAGAAGATATTAGAGAATTCTTAATTGCTACTCTGAGCTTTTGTGTTCTTTTTTCAATAATCAATCAAATTGTAAATCATAGATCAGAATTGTAAAGAATTTTAGTTACTATCCTGTCTACTCTCTTATTTTACACAAATACAGAAGGAAACCCTTAAAGATTAGACAATTTACCCAAGGACATGTACATAGCATGCAACATATCTGAGATTCAAAATATATGTAGGGTGAAAAAATGCAAATACTATCTTATTTTCTCATGTTGTATATTTGCATATTATAAAAAGTGTTTCAATTCAGTGGATATGCCATTGACTTCAAGTGAATTGCATTGCATTTTAGTAAATTCAGTATCTTGATATTCTTCCTGTGATAAACATAACATATAGAACTAAAATCAAGCAGTTCACGGACTTAAGTAAGATCAGTGTACATAATGCACATAATGAATAAGGGTAACTTGTTCCCAGAACTATATGCTGTTAGAAACACTGTCTCAATCACTGTGGGATAGGAGGAAAAGCACTGGATATGGAGTTTTTAGGCGTGCATTCTGTCAAAATATTGGGGATCATTCTGTTTTCCAGAGCTAACGCCCAGCCAGCAGACTGTTCCCTGAGCTTGGTATAACAACAATCCTTTACTCTCACCCTCTAGATCAGTAGTTCTCAACCTATGGGTCATGACCCCTTTCAGGGTCAAACAGGGTCACCTAAGACCATGGGAAAACATACATCTCTGATGGTCTTAGGAACTGAGACACAGCTCCTCTCTCCGTCTCCAGGCAGGTTCGCTCACATGCAGATACACCCACATACAAGTATTAAAGGGTCTCAGCATTAGGAAGGTTGAGAACCACTGCTCTAAATGATCTCAGGCTCTGGCAAAATCAAATAATTATTGTATTGCTTTGACCATCATCAAGTGTTCTCTGAGCACAGATCAGCACCAGACAAGTTTAGACAAGTACTCATTTTCAGGTCATGCTGCTATATCTTAAACTTGTTTCCTCGTTACTGTTACCCTTCATTGTCAGTGCTACAGTTCACTGCATAGTCATATGTATAAATACTGATATCTGCCTACATGCTTACTATTTGCATGACTACTTCGTCTGTAAAAGGAAAGGAAATAAATAGATTACCCTTAAGTTTCTATTCATCTCTAAATTCTATAAGAAAAATTAATCCAGATATTCCTTCTACTGTCTTTCATCCTTTTGATGTTGAGCCCTTAACCACCCTTCCTTTGTTGTAACTGTGTCCTTTCTGAGAAATTTATTGAACATGCAAACAATAGGAAAATAATTCTAATTAAATAATGCTCACTGAATTACCAAAATCACTAATGTTCACTGAGTTCTTTGATCTTCATTGTTGACCAACAGTCCAATGTGTACTTCATTGTGGAAAGGACTATAGAGTTGACCACTTGTGCTCTGATATTTGGAAGGACTATCATTGTGAGAGAAATGATTATTAATAACCAATATCTTAGGGAAGATTAAAAACTCTCCCCTACTTTCGAGGTCCTGATTTTAATGTCTTTTGAAGGACATTACCAATAAAGAGATTGCATTCACTCTTTTTGATCTTGGTCAGACCCCACCCAACCTTAAAGTAATTTAGTCTAAGGTGAGGAAGCCCATTGTGTTCTACTCAAGCTTGGGTGGAGGCAAGTCCTTTTGTCTAGATATCCCAAGACTGTGAGTGGTCTGAGTAGAGATAACTCTTCTGTCCAAGGGCCCTGTCAGCTCCTCATTGAAAACCTACTTTTTTGAAGGATATATAAACTGTGAGTCTACCACCATGGTTGTCTTTCATCTGAGAGAGTCTGCCAAATGACCATTCTTTTATTAATAACTTGCTGGTCTTATTAATAAAGTGATTAAATTGCCCAGAAATAAAAACTCTTGAAACTTTTTAATCACCATAATTGGTAAAGCTGGATTTGAATTTAGCCTCTGACACTTAGTAAACTATATGATATTAGTCAATTTTATTTAAATTTTCAGTTTCTTCATATGTAAAATTAGAACAACACCACCTGTAACCACCTACCTCAGTTATACTGATGCTCAAATTAAATAATTTGTTCAAAGTGCATGGCAATCTTTAAAACATTAAATAAATGTCAGGATATTAACAATTACTCATCCAAACAATAATGAAAATTTATCTTTCAGTTAAATTCCTGCTCACATTTTATCTTAAAAAACCAAGGAACAAACTAATTTTTAATTTTTTTTCCCTTCAAATACTTGTGTGTGTGTGTGTGTGTATGTGTAGTAAATAAACAAACCTAGCATACAGTAATTGAGAATTCAAGACAGTGCTTTTCTTGCAATCTACAAGCAATAGACATTTTAAAAGGGAACAAACCAGTGTATGTAATTGTGAGGTGCAGTGTCCTAAAAGTAAAATTTGTTGATGTTTTTCCTACTTTGAATATGAAGTTAGATGAAAGAAAATACATATTGTTCTAGACAGATTACAGAGCAGATGAATTTTAATACTCCATAAAACACTTTTTTAGACAATCTCACTTAGTGCCTTAGCTATGTCACTTGTAAAATTAGGATAATAATATCACCTATCTCATAGATTTGCTGTGAAAATAAAATGAGATAACATGTATAAAGTGTTTTACAAACCTTAAAGTATCTTATAGCTATGATGTTGATGATGATGCTAGTGATATGATTTGTAAATGTCTGCAACCCTATGTGCACAGTGCCACCCTGCCTGTCATTTTCAGATACAGCCTATACTTTGGGAAATCAACAACAACTTTTGCTTTTTAAAAAGAAGAAATATTTATTGGCTTCAGCCTGTGTTTTCTCTGAATCCATAGAGAGTGATCTCTCTTCATACACTGTCTGCCATGAATCTGAAACAAAGAGAATGAAACTTTAGAACTCTTCTGCAATATTGTATTTTCTTGCCCTGTGCATCAATTGTAGCAAGTATAGTCTTTGGAAGAAAACTATGTATTACTTTTTCTCCCTTTTTTATGATGATCTTTTAAGAAAATGTAGCCACAAATCACTAAAAAAAATAAAGAAAAAAATTTTTCCCTTAAAATCCACAAATTATTTACCAATTCTGCTTAACCTACAGATACTTAAAAAACTAAAAAAAAAAACCTTCAAAGTAAATAAATATATTTTCTTAAGATAATTATCAAATCTGTATTTTTATGACTTTACTATAGAAAGGAAGCATAGTGTAGAGGGATATTTCCAGAAAATTTCTTTGTAACCATTTCATGTTCATTAATGCAAATGGCACTGGATTTTAATTCTAGGTCTCAGGTGTGGATTCTGCCCAGGTCTGCCACTTAACTGCCTGTATAAATAAGGGAGAGGTACTTTACATATATATGGTTGTCTGTTACCCTCATTTTTTAGGGAATTTTCTAGATGACCTCCACTTTCCTTTTTCCTAATCTGAATGTTATGCGTCTATATTCACCTACAAGTAACAGAAAAAATAGACAAAAGAAATATCGAGAGACAAGAAGGAAACAAAAGTGTCAGCAGGGTCATATCAAGGTTGAATGCCTGAGAATTCGCCAACCAGAAGTACAAAGTCTTAATCCTTCTGACTAGTTTTCTCTGCACCTCAGTTCCTCCACCAATTTTTATGTGCTTCCCCATTATCTCTAAAGCAGTGGTTCTCAACCTTCCTAATGCCGCAACCCTTTAATACTCATATGTGGGTATATCTGCATGTGGATGGACCTGCTTGGAGATGGATAGAGGAGCAGTGTCTCGGTTCCTTCCTACGACCAATGGAAATATGTGTTTTCCGATAGTCTTAGGCAACTCCTGTGACCTCTGTGAAAGGGTTGTTCGTCCCCCAAAGAGGTCATGACCCACAGGTTGAGAACTGCTGCTCTAAAGCCTCATTCAATGAGTTGCAAGTTCTCATTGCTATGGCATCCTCTCAACCTCTTTTTCCCTCCTCACCGCTACTGCATCCTTACTATTATGCCAGACATATTTGTCAAATCTATTATATATCTACCTCTAGTATACTTCTCATTAATGGAGATCTCATTTTAAGTTATATTAGCAATGATCATTGATTTCCCAAAATATGCCCACGGAATTTAAATAGCATTCTATTAAGATATGAACTATTGCTGTGACCAGCACAGTGATATGGCCCAGCAACCAGCTGAATAAAAGGGAGAGATGGGGATGTATTGGATAGTCTGTTTATTACAGAACCATTTCATACAGAGCCAAGATACAAGAAAATCACAGGGTTTATATACCTTATAGCAAAGACTCTTAGGTAATTGAAATGCAAGGACCCTCCTTTGGTCCTGACCACTCCCTACTCCAGCCTAAGGCTATTTATACATTAAGACTTAATGCTAGGACCCTGTCCAGAGGCATAAACAAACAGGGAGTCACAAACAAGACTTGCAAATTAACTACCCTGTACTTTCTTTAGTCATTCATAGATCCAATGAAAGCATCCACCCAACAAGATTATACTCTTTCTGCATATCTGCCTCATAGAAGAGGGGGAGCATGAAAGTCTGGTCTACTACAAACTATGACATCTACAGGCTGTAAAATCTAGGGCAAGAATTTGCAATTATTTCTTCCACTTAGTAAGTTTTAGATTGACATCTTTAGATTCCTAAATTAGTAAATAACAAAGAGAATTCCTCCACTTGTGATAAGATAATCACAACAAAAAAAGAAAAAATAATAAAGAAATCACAGCAAAGGAGAGTTGAGAATTGAAGAAAATTTTCAATAATTTATAGATAAAAAAATAAATCTGTCTACCCACTAATAACTTGAGCTCGCTCAAGGTTCCCATACCTATGATAGGTGAATTTTGGCTTGAATTTGATAGGGCCTAAGCCCCAACTGCAATTTTGGCTAGCTTCACATGTTTACAACATGTTTACTTCTCCTTTACTATCTATCTCACATTTTTGTATCATTAGGTCCCATTATGAACTTTGTTCATTGAGGGCAAAAAGGATCTTGTTTGCTTGTATTTGTATCCCCAAAATGTAGCAACAGTTCTTAGCACATGTAATTGCTTAATCAATGCTATTTCTCTGTGTGTGTGTGTGTGTGTGTGTGTGTGTGTGTGTGTGTATAAACATATGCATATATATATCTCACTCTCTTTTTCTCTGTATATATATATATATATATATATATATATATATCCATCTATTTATCTATATACTTATATATCCATATATCATCTCTATCCATCTCTATAATTTTATTCATATCCATATAATTTGTCTGTATATAACATTTCTGTGAACAAAGGTAATTTTCTTAGTCTCTGAACTTTAGTTCTCCCATATATTTAATGGGATAAAAATATTATAATCAATTATCGAATGATATAATGAGTATGATGGACTAAAGGGAAGATTTTGATACCTAGAAGCCCCAGTGGATCTTAATCTTCTCCTACTTACAAATATATTTAGCTTTAAGAGAATAGATCAATTATTTTGAACCTTAAGAAAATGCTGGTTAGTTTAGAATAACATAGATTTACTTTTAAAGGACTTTCTTGCACTCACTGTTGAGATGGCCTTTGGGGTAATAAGACTTGCAAATAAAGGAGATATTCTCTAATATTTAAGAAAATAGAGATAATATGGTACTGCACAGAGAAAGCTGGCATGAGAATTCAGGGGATGTAAGTGTAAGTGCCACCTCTTACATAGACTACAAGATACAGGGCAAGTCTTAATCTCTCAGTGTCTCCAGCTAATGTTCTAAAATTGTACATTGCAAACCAGTTTCTAAACTACACTGATAATGAGTTTCCTCACTGAAAATTCTCTATACCAATGAAATCACAGAACCAGGAGGAGAAAGAGAAGGGAACAAAAATAACTACCAGAGTATTACTCATTGTCAAGGGTCTTAAAAGTTTTATGAGTGGAAAAAAATTAAATGCAATTAATTTGAAATAATTTACATGCCAGTAACCCAATTCATAATCAGAAAATTATGCAAAAAGACCCCAAAAACAAAACAACAACATACCTGGCAAGAGGTCATCTAGACCAGCGGTTCTCAACCTGTGGGTTGTGACCCCTTTTGGGGGTAGAACAACCCTTTCACAGGGGTCACAGGGAAGACCGTGGAAAAACACATATTTATGATCGTCTTAGGAACCAAGACACCCCTCCTCAATCCCTCTCCAGGTGGGTCCGCTCACATGCAGATATGCCCCCATACGAGTATTAAAGGGTCTCGGCATTAGGAACATTGAAAACCACTGATCTAGACTCTGGTTAAAGACTAGGAAGGAAGGGGAACCTACTACCTCCCAAGAGACTCAATTCTAATTCAGAATTTTTTTTTTCAGGGAGTTTGTGTTGAGATGATGGTGAAAATGACCTATTTACACTATTTACCGATTCAGTAAAGAGAGAATGAAATGGAAAATATTTGCTAATAAAGAAGCTGGGGAGAAGGTGTACCTCATTAAGCAGTGTGGAACAAGTGAAATTTTTATCAATTCTAATCATTTATAGAAGAGATGGGAATTACAGGGTATTCATACTTACTCTTCCCTATAAGAAAATTAGAAAGAAAAAGAAAATTAAATGCAGCTTCAGGACAGTCCATATTAAATTCTTATGTACTTTCCTGTCACATATTTTTCATACAAAATGAAGAACTCAGTGATGGCACAATAACTAAAGAAGATAAAAAAATTCCTGAAGCACTTATGAGGAATACAGATTCTCTGTCAATATACTGTACTCTGTATAATAACCACTTCACAACTAACAAAATGTTTTACACTTTAATTGCTATAATAGAGCTTCAATTGTACGAATCTCTCTGCTGAGGTTTGTTGTTATTTATTGGGAATGAAAAATCCATAGCCTTTTTTAGCTTTTGTACTAGGTATAGGAAACAACCTCTTATATAACTCAGAAACCCAAAAGTGTACTTTTTTGCATTTAACAGGAACCCATCTCTTCCTTTGCCACCTATGGAAGCAGTAGCTCCGTGCAGGTATGGTACATGGAGGATACAATGAGTTCTTCCATGACCTGTGGTACTATAAAACACTTAGCAATGATGAGCCATGGAAGGGCTCAGCTGGGGAAAAAAAAATGTTGCTATAATAAATCTTAGACAATCAAGAGATCCTTGTGCTGATCATATTTCTATATTATAAATTGAATGCTTTGTAAATTTTAATTTTTCTTTGTTTCTTCCTCTATTCTTTTTCTCTCCTTCTTTTCTCTTCCTTTTTCTTTCTTTTTCTTGCTTTTTTTTCTTTCTTTACTTCCTTCATTTTTTCCCCTTCCTTTCTTCCTGACACTCAAACAGAATAGCAGCTGCAAAAGTAATTAAATAATTCTTCTGAGGTGACCAAGATAACATAGACAAGGACAGTAAGAAGATCTTCTGCCCTTGATAACTCAGAAAGGTTTACAGGTATGTCATGTTTGAAGGATGTTTTGCTACTCTCTTAAAGGACTTGAAGTTGAAAAGAAAGTATCATTTTCTTTTGGGTGAAAGACAGAAAAAGAGACAGAGAAAGATAGAAAAATTATTAATAAATGCATAAAAGTCAAACAAAATTATATAAATCATAAATAATCAAAACAACATTACATTTTAAATGTTTAGAATTATCCAACTGCATTTGTTTAGCTATATATTGTGGTAAGTAAAATGACACTGTGGCAAACAGGCACAAGTTTTCTCCAGGGCAAGATTACAATTTATTAATAGTGATGTGTATAACTGTTAAAATAAAATGGGTCAGAGAGGATTTCTCAATAGCTTAGTGACCTGAGTAAGATTTCATAGTCTATTAGTTAGGCTATCAGTTATCAGTAAATTGGATCAATGGAATCTCTCAATGACCAAAAAGACCCAGAGTGAGGACCAATAGGGTCTTTTAAGCCTAGGTGCCTCTTTTTTTCTGATTGACCTGACAGTACTTCATTTGGAACTCCTTTGGCAAAGATAAGACAATCCCAGTTGGGTGATATTTTAATGTGGAGGAAGGCTAAAAATTGCCTCTACTGTTCCCTATTACTTCCACATTGGGAGATGGGAGTAGTCCTCAAGTGACAGAATTAGTCTACAGAGCTTGGAATAGTCTATAGTGAGGGTCACCATAAAATGATGAGATATAGGCTTAGGGGTGCTTGAGACCCCAAAATACCAACACACTGGGTCCTGCCAAATGAATTTTACTCAAGTCTTCTCTCAGCCAAAGAAAAGCAAAGTGTATTAAAGGTTTGCCATCTTAAATAGACTCTTAAGGAGCCTCAGTACCTGTGAGGCTTGCATAGTGGGCCAGAATCATCTGACACAGAGTGACTCTGTGCTAAATCATTCTCTGGCCTTCCTCCTCTCATGGAGGCCAGATGGGGTCTGATTACAGAAAGCTTGTGGGAGTAATCTAGGGGTGGTCTAGAGCAGGAGATTGGGTAGGGTCTTCAGGAGGAGTCAGTGAGGTCAGACTCCAGAAATTAGTGGAGGTTAAGGTTGGCAAGTTGCTGGAGGCTATGTGGGGGCAACAGTCAATGGTGGGCTAGGCCAGTTCAAGGGTGTAACAGATTTGGGTATAGATATTTTGGGAGGATCAAGGGTGGGAAATTGCTGGACAAAGGAGGGCCAAGCTAGTAACAAAGGTTTGGGCTGAGCCACAATGAAGGGCTTATGGCCTCATGCAAATGCCCTATATGGAAAGATTCAAGGAGTTTCCCAGAGCCTGTATCTCATCCCTCTACAACTGCTTTATGGGCCTCTGCTTCTAGTAATCAGAACCATTCCAATTAATATCCCCCTGGTAAGCCTTCCCCTTGGAAACCAAATTACACTTAACTTTGAAAAGGAAAAACAAGTAGGGAAGAGCCATCCTGGGTGCAGGGACTCGGGCCAAACTGGTTCTTTGTTTTCCTGTAAACAAATCAAGGGTCACATTTAAGCTAATTAGCTAGCAAATGAGGGGCTAGGAGTGATCATATTATTCAACTGCACCTTTATTTCAAACTGAAAGAGACTCTTTTTAGCTAGACTGAGAAATTGGGTTTAACAGAAAGGGGAATAGGATGGATTACAGAGTAATAACTATTAAATTGTTGCAGTTTCATAGTGTGGTATGGGTTCATCTCAAAGAATTCAGACTCATCACCTCTAAGCCAAGTGAAGGCTTTTATTAAAGGTGATGATCTTCAGGGGGCTGAGTTCCAAGAGAAACCAGCAACTTAGTAAGACAAGACAGGCAAATTTGTAGTGCAATATTGCTGATAACACAACACAAATTATGAATATTAGAAAGGCAGGAGTGGTTTATCAAGGAATTTGGGAATAGCAGAGGGGTTCCAACCTCAGGGGAATTTTAAGTGAAATTCCCCACAATACAAACAGAAAAACCTGTGAGGGGTATTAATATATAATAATGATATAACAAACCTCTGAATTTCATAAGTTTACCTAAAGAACAACTTTTGCTAATATTGCATAAGTGCCTGCTTTGGGGTCCACATCCTGCTCTGGCATTCTGGTGGTGCTGCTTTCTGATTGGCTAGCTATTTTAGTCCTGTCCAAGATTAGATGGATGTGGTTTTGGTTGAATGCATGGACATACCTGGTGTTTCTATTGGAAATATGAATGGGTCTGAGGGCAGCAGCTGGCTAGAAGTAGTGGCTAGGCTCTATTATATCGGTGGTTCTCAACCTTCCTAATGCTGTGACCCTTTAATACTCATATGTGGGCGTATCTGCATGTGGGCAGACCCACCTGGAGACGGATAGAGGACCAGTGTCTCGGTTCCTTAGACCATCGGAAATATGTATTTTCCGATGGTCTTAGGTGACCCCTGTGATCCCTGTGAAAGGGTCATTTGACCCCTAAAGTGGTCGCAACCCACAGGTTGAGAACCACTGCATTACATGGACACACCTGCTGTTCTTATGGGGCGTGAGTTCATGGACACTCCTGTTGTTCTCGTGAGGCATATATGAAGAAGTAAGGATATTGAGTAGGGTGTGGAGGGAGGGCAATGGCTAAGTAGGATCAGTGGGCCTGCAGTTCAGTGAGGCCTATAAGAAAATTAGAATATTGCAACTTGGAGCAATTTTATTATGATTCCATCAAAATTATATGTAACAATATTAATTTTCTACAATATATGGTTATATGTATGTATGCATGTCTGTGTATTTGTAGCCATGTATATATGTATTCATGCATATGAACAATGTATGTATATATAAGTATGGATGAGTATATATAGATATATGCATATATCTATATATACTCTATAATACATGTGTATATTGTTCTTGTTGGGTAAATTCAGTCATATCCAACTGTTTATGACCCCATTGGGGATTTTCTTCATAAAGATACTGGAGTAGTTTGATAGTTCCTTCTTCAGCTCAATTTATAAATTATAGATGAGTAACTGAGACAAACAGGGTTAAGTGACTTGCTCAGGGTCACATAGCTAGTAAATGTCTGAGGCCAGATTTAAACTCTGGGTGATGTCTTTCTGATTCTAAGCCCAATGCTCTATATATTGCACCACCTAGCTGCCCTTTGTATATTTACATGTACACACACACTTATAGGTACAGTTTTATCTAGAGAAATGAATGATTAAAGCATTTTAAAGCATTTTATGTTAATATTCTATCATGATAGGCATTTATTACAAGAATAAATTATCACAGATTATAAAATTCCCATTAAAATCTATGTAATTATTTACCATTTGCTATAATTCTAAGCAAAAATGATACAAAACAAATGATGTGATAGTTTCCAAAATATGGAAGTCTGCAGTCCTGTACTTTCAGTACATAGTCATATAACTGCATTTTTTCCTATTTTTCTGCTGTCTTTGAAGTGAAATATACAAAGAATAATATATAATATATAAAGAATATGAAATATATAAAATATATGTATATATGTGCGTGCGTATGTGTGTGTGTGTGTATACATATATATATATAAAGAATATTAAAAACTGCAGCTCCTTATTTTTCAATCACGTATACACTCTTCATATTAGGAACCTGTAATCTTTAAAAAATTCTGGACCAACTTGTCCTCTTTGTTGAACCTTGTCAAGAAAAGGGATTTTCTAACTGAAACAGGTTTTCTCTTTCTTTCTTCCTTCGTTCCTTCATTCCTTCATTCCTTTGTTCCTTCCTTCCCTTCATTTCTTTCTTTCTTTCTTTCTTTCTTTCTTTTACCCAGATCATAGATTCTATGGTGTAGGGACCTCTCATTGAGTAAATTCTATGGATGCAGGTAAGCAACTGTTCTATGAATTATATACTTATGTGACTAGGACATTGAATGCTGAAGTAACTTGCCTGGGATCACAAGCCTTCATGGATCAGGGGTAAGATTTTATCATAGACTTCCTTGATTCTGAGGCTAGCTCTTTATCTACTTCTCCATGCAACCTCTTCACTTGTATTTTCCCATCAGGATTATAAACTCATAATGATCAGGGACCCTTTGGTATATCCTTTATGTGTTTTATATCTTGCCCAATACTTTGTAGGACACATGGTGAAGACCCAGATATGTACTTTTTAGTCCATTGATTAATGAGAGCCTGGAGTTTGGGGTGTAAAAACTCTTACCTGCATTGTATCTCTTCATCCATTGTAGTCGCAATAGATGACCATAGCACAACATTCTTCATACAGACAGACCTTTAAAATGTCATAGACAGATATAAATAACTTAATAATTAAATATTTTAACATTCTGATATCTCTATATATTTGAGACAAAATCACTTGATTTAATAAGTACTACATATTAACTAAGAGAATTTCTCTAAATAATGAAACTTAAATAGAACATTTTCTATGTACTGAACTTTCCCTAATTGTCTTTATTTCACTTTCCTAGTCTTGACTAGCAACAGATTCCTTTTGAGTTGAATCTTCCTCAGTATTTGCACAGTCTAAAAAAAAAGTGAGTTATGGATTTCAAAAATACAGGCTGCCTTCTCTGATATTTTTGGTGTTGTCTGTGTCAAAGTGGGCTCTAATATTTCATTTCAGCTTTGAGCATTAGGATGAGAAAAATGCATGAAATTGACTAGCAGCAATGGAGAAAAACAGAAATCAACCTTGTATAAAGTCTGATTTAAATTTAGTTTTATTTAAGCAGACAGGGAAGAAATTATACAGTATTATTTTTTATTTCTGTTTGACTTAGTTTCTACATTTGAGCTCATTGCAAGTGGCATATCTAGGTGGACTTTGTTGATTATATTTGACATATTATCATTGTACTAAATTTTCCTAAAATGGTATAAATAGTTGAATTATCTCATTACCTACATTTTCCCTACTTTTGATGCTTCAGGTGCAACTTCACAGCTGAAAATCAGCTTATTTCACACATCATTTGGAATCATCAGAAATAGTTGTGCTGCAGTCAGCACTTTCAAGAAAGTTTTTAAGTTGCTCCTCATAATCAAATGTGAAGAATATATATTTTAAGTATTTAAATAAATCATTCTTAATGTGAAATAAATATGAGTTTAAAGACGTGTTAATTTATATATTTCAGGTACTTATGTGACACAGTGGATAGAGTGCTTGGTCTGGAATCAGGAATACCTGAGTTCAAATGAAATTCCAACACTAGCTGTGACCCTGGGCAAGTCATTTAACTTCTTGTCTCAGTTTCCTCAGTTGTAAATTGTAGGTAAAAATAACACCTACAATTCAGGATTTCTCGGAATACCAAATGCTATAATGTTTGTAAAATACTTATCAATTGAAATGCCTGGCATATAGTAGTCATTTAATAAATGGCTATTTCTTTCTTTCCTGAATTTCTTTTTAATTTACATCTATATCTAGATTAGTGCAAACAATGAATCCCCTGAAGTGCTCACATAAATTTGAATTTGTATTACTTGAAGTTATATTTATGTAAAGTATTATATATTTTTTCAACCCAATGGGAATATGCCATTGAAATTAGAATAATAGGGCCACTTCAAAGGATTCATTTTTCACATAAACTGAGATTTGGCTGAAAATAAAAATTAAACTTATTACCATACATAAAATATTTCACTACTTCTCCTGGAACTGTGTGATAAAATACATATTTAATCACCTATATTAAAAATTAACATACAAATAAATTACAGATTTTTAAAAAAATTTTTCTTTCATGTTTTCTTTAAATGTGGTACAAGTTATTTGTAAATTACAGAAAAACTAAAGATACATTCCCTTGGCGAGAGAGAGCATGATAAAATTCATAGAGATCTAGCTTTGGAATAAGGATGATCTGGAGTCAAACTTTCTCTCTGATATGTACTGGCTATGTGGCCAAAGTAAGACACCTAACATGTCAATATACTAGGCAACTCTTTAAGACTTTATTGAACAGTTGCTAATTTGCATTGATAGATGTTCCTTATCCATTCCTTTTGCCAATTAACTGTAGGTCTAATCTAGACCAAATAGTCATACCCCTACTCTGAATTGTAGATTTCAAAAATTAAACATTTTGAATTTTTCTTATCAGTTGATTAAGTCAGTTAAGGCAGTTGGATGTTTGTTCTCAATTTAATTTATAGATATACTGATATTTTTTTTCTGGTTTGAGGGAATTTGATTATAAAAGACTTAAATTTGTCTAATATATGATTGAATTCAATAAACATATTCAGTGTTTTCTTTTGCATGTTAAGTACTATACTAGGTGTTTGAAGAGATTCAAAGATTAGAATAGATAGAGTTCATTCCGTAATTGAGCTATCTATCACAATTATAACTGGTAGTTACTACCACTTACAACACTGACACTGACACAATGGTGAGAATTACTCTGGACAATGACAGCTGAAACAAGTCGTTCTATCTAAACTGGTCACTGTGCTTTATTTTTCCATGCAAATATTTAAATATTTTTAAATGTTTCAACAACATACAAATTAAAACATAGATTATCAAATTAAACCAGGTGACTCTATATATTAGCAGAACTTTTTTTTTTAAAGATCTCATGGTTATGAAATTTGTGATTTCCAAACAAGTAGCAATTAGCAAACTGTGTTGTTAATTTGAAATGATAGTGCTAATATTTTAACAGACTATATATTTGTTGAAAATGAAATGCAATATTTCCTTTACCTGAGCTCATTATAAATTTCTACAAAGTTTTTTTATATATAACATATTATGAAATCTTTCTATGCCAGGGTTTTATATTACATTTTGCTCAATGAGCCTGTTAGAATTTGACCTTGGACTGTCTACTAAGCCTGTGTCTTCCTAACACATAATTGATCATTTTATCATTTAGGATTGACTGTTGAGTTAAAATTAAAATTCAGAATTGACGTGAAATATCTAACTGTAAAAGCTATGAACTACAAACCCTCTAGACTTGTCTATTTTGTGTAAGGAAAATATACATTGCCTCAATAATTTTTAAGAGATTGATTGAATGAGATAATGCTCAATTTATTATTCCTAATATAATGATACCTAAAAATCTTTTTTTTGTTGTTGACTTGTTTATTTACTTTTCACTTCAGTTTCAGATTTTCTCCCCTCCCTTCCCCCCCCCCCCATGGTGACGTGCAGTCATGTATAGGATCTGCAAATACTTTCACATTGTACAATAGTTTCGTTATATAGAAGGGTTATAACCAATGAGTGATCACTGGTAAAAAGAAAAAAAAAACCAAAATCAGACATGAAAGAGAATGAAAGCTTGTTGTGCTTCAGTCTCCATTTAAACTATAGTCTTTCTATATCTTTCTCTGAGTTTAGGTATCTCCTTCCATCCTGAGGCTTGTAGAGTTGTCTTTAGCTTTGCGTTGTTGAGGATAGTCCAGTTTATCAAGGTTGGTCATCATATGTACAATGTGTCTGTGATTGTGTACAGGTTTTGCCTGGTTCTGCTCTTCTCACTTAGCATCAGTCCGTATAAGTCTCTCCAGGTAGTTATGAAGTGCATCTCCTTCCCATTTC
>CM053584.1:263925072-263944113 GCA_028627135.1 Pseudochirops cupreus
CAATGTGAAAGTATTTGCAGATCCTATACGTGATTGTATGCCACCATGGTGGGGGGGGGGAAGGGAGGGGAGAAAATCTGAAACTCAAGTGATTGTGGAACTGAATCTTGTAAATTAAAAGTAAATGAGTAAATAAAAAAAATTAAAAAAAAAAAAGAAAACCACTGCTATAGAGAGTTACTACACTTAGTTATGCTTAGATTCCCCACCCCTCCCCCCCATAAACATAGCAAAAAGGACAAACAAGACTCATTCTTTAGTTTATCTCAGGGAACATTTTTATTCAATAATGGTTAAGTTGTAAAATATCTTTTGATACAATTTTGTTCTACATACCTGAGAATTCAGAAATGAAATTCATCACCCAAAATTAGCAGTTTTACTTCTAGGGACACTACCTAGCAAACAATTATTGTTATAAAATGTTCTATCCCAAAGCTAGAAAATGTATGTATGTCTCAGACTATATTCTTGGACTGTAATGAAATTATCAAATCTCAGACCTCCCCACAATTCCACAGCTGAAAATAGCAACAAAAAAGGACAACATAAAAATCAGATATTAAAGACAAGAGAACAGATTTTCTGTCTGAAACAATGGAATGTGGAATGGAGCCAAGGTGGTGGAGTTCCCTTAGCTCTTGGATATTCCCCTCTAAACAATGATAAAATAGCATCTCAACATGAATTCTGGTGTGGCAGACCCAAAACAAAACAAAACCAAAACATAAGATATATCAGAAGGTAGGCAGAAAAAGATGCATCTCAATGTGGTGAAAATGGATATCAGTACAGTGTAGGCTGTTACAGCACAGGTTATGCCAAGAAAACCAAAAGATAACCTTGCCCAGTAAACCAGCAGCAGACCTTGGAGGCAGTTTCTTCACTTCAGCCAGAGCTCTTAGCCCATAGAGGTAGTCAGGAGCAGATTATAGGAGACAATTTGCCAGAACTTAGTGAAACACTCTGTTGCATTGCCCATTTGTAGTTTTAGCTTGCAGTTCTAGGGCAAGGAGATGCACTAGCAGGAGTGAGAACCCTGGACACTGTTCTAGAATGGAAAAGAATGCTTCTTGTCACTCACAGACCACTGCAAAGACCAGGAAAGCAGTGGCCACACATCTCCTTAGATCATACCACCTTGGAGTAACTGAAAACTTACAGATCAACAGAACTATCTCTTAAAACAGCAGCACAAAAAGCTTGGGGTAGGTACCCTCCACCCCAGGAGCAGAGCCTCCCTTTAACATAAAGTAAAAAGTCAAGAAATAAGCTTAAATAATAAGCAAACTAAAAAAGGACCTGAACAAAGATCACAAGAGGGAGGATCAAAACACCTCAGAAGACAATGAAATCAAAGCAGCTACATATAAAGTCTCAAAGAAAAATAGAAATTTGTCTTAGGCCCTAGAAAAGCTTAAAAAGAAAATTTTAAAAATCAAATAAGAGAGGCAGAGGAAAATTTGGAAAAAGAAATGGGAGTGATGCAAGAAAATCATGAAAGAAGAGTCAACAGCTTGGAAAATAAGGCACAAAAAATATTGAAAAAATAGCTTAAAAACAGAATAGTCCAAATAGTAAAAGAAGTTCAAAAATCCAATGATGTTGTCTTTAAACAAAAGAATTGCCTAAATGGAAAGGAATGTATCAAAGCTAGCTGAAGAAAATAATTCCTTAAAAATTAGAATTGGGCAAGTGAAAGCTAATGACTCCATAAGACATAAAGAAACAATAAAAACAAAATCAAAAGAAAGAAAAAAAATGTGAAATATCTCATTGGAAAACAACTGTCCTGGAAAATAGATCCAGGGTAGATAATAGACTACTTGAAAATCATAATAAAAAAAAGATACTAGACATCATATTTCAAGAAAATATTGAGGAAAACTGTCTTGATATCCTATAATCAGAGGGTAAAATAGAAAGTAAAAAAAAAATCCACTGATTACCTTTTGAACAAGATCCCAAAATGAAAACTATCAGGAATATTGTAGTTAAATTCCAAAGCTCCCAGCTTAAAGAGAAAATAATGCAAGTAGCCAGAGAGAACAATTCAAATATCAAGGAGCCACAGGCAAAAAACACAAGATTTAACGGCTTCTATATTAAAGGACTGAAGGGCTTAGAATAAAATAGTATGTGGGGCAAAGCAGAAAGGATTACAATCAAAAATCACTTACCCAGAAAAATTGACTAATCCTTCATGGGGGGGGAAAAGTAGATATTTAATGAAATAGATGACTTTCAAACATTCTTGATGAAAACACCAGAAATGCATAGAAAATCTGACTTTCAAGTACAAGATTCAAAAGAAGCATAAGAAGGTAAACAGGAAAGAGAAATCTTAAAGGGTACAATAAGGGAAAACTGTTTATATCCCTACATCTGAAGATAATACTTGCAACTCCTAAGAATTTTTTTTTCATTATTAGGGCAGTTAGAAGGAATATACATATACAGAATGCATGGGTGTCTATTGAGTATGAAAATATGATATCCAAAAAAAAAATAAGGGATGAGATCTTCTCTCTTAGAGAAGAGAGAAAGAAGAGGTACAGCCAGGCAAAATGTCTCAAATAAAAGAGACATAAAAGAGCTTTTACACTGGAGGGAAAAATGGAGGAGGGTGGAAGGCAATGCTGGAACATTATGGGTTCTCATCAAATTTTTTTGCTAAAAAAAAAAAGTGGAAAGATAATATACACATTAAATTGGATATAGATATCTATCTTACCCTACAGGAAAGTAGGATCGGAGAGCAGAAAGAGAAGAAGAATATGATAAAAATGTGGAGGTTTGCACGGAGGTAATGGTCAGAATCAAAATACATTTGAAGTGGGACAAGGTGAAAGGAGACAGAGAGAAAGATACACACAGAGGGAAAAAAAGCAGGAAGGAAGGAAATAAAAGTTTCTAATCATATCTGTGAATGTATATGGGATGGACTTATCCATAAAATATAAGCAAATATCAGAATGGATTATAATCCAGAATCCAATAATGTGTTGTTTACAATAAACATATTTGAAGCACAGACACATCAAAAGTAAAGGTAAGGGACTAGAGCAAAATCTGTTATGCTTCACCTGAATTAAAAAAAAAAACAGGGTTAGCAATCATGATCTCATGATCTCAAACAAAGCAAAAGCAAAAATAGATATGATTAAAGGAGATAAATAGGGAAACTACATTTTGCTAAAAGGTACCATAGACAATTAATTAATATCAATATTAAATCTATATACACAAAATGGTTTAGCACCTAAAATTTTAAAGGAGAAGTTAAATGAGTTACAAGAGGAAATAGACAGTAAAATTATACTAATGAGGAACCTCAGCTTTCTACTCTGAGAAATGGATAAATCTAACCACAAAATAAATGAAAAGAAGTTAGGGAGATGAACAGAATTTTAGAAAATGTAGATGTGAGAGACATATGAAGAAAACTGAATGGGAATAAGGAAGAATTTACCCTTTTCTCAGCAGTACATGACACCTACACAAAAACTGACCATGTATTTGGGCTTAAAACCATACAGTCAAAAGCAGAAAAGCAGAAATATTAATGTACACTTTCAGATAACAATAAAACAAAAATACATTTAATAAAGGCTATAGAAAGATAAATTTAAAATAATGGAAAGTAATTAATCTATTACCAAGTTTAAAGAACAAATCATGGAAATAGACAATAATTTTATTAAGGAGAAAAATAACAATGGGACAACATACCAAAACTTATGGTTTGTAGTCATATGGTACTAGGTGAAATTTTATATTATTAAATGCTTAGATTAGTAAAATAGAATACGAGCAGATAAATGAATTAGCTTCCAACTTTTTAAAAAATTGTAAAAGAACAAATTTTTAAATTTGCTAAACATCAAATTGAAGATTCTGAAAATCCTGAAAAACAAAGAAGAGATTAATATAGTTGAAAGTAAGAAAATCATTGAACTAATAAATAAAAGTAGATGCTGGTTAAAATAAACAATAAAACAGATAAGCCATTGTTAATTTTATTTAAAAAAAAAGAAAAAATTCCAACACTAAAAATTAAAAGAGTAAATTCCTCTCCAACCAAAAGGAAATTAAAGAAATTATTAAGAGCTATTTTACCCAATTATATACCATGTATCTACCAATATAAGTGAAATGGATGAATATTTGCAAAAATATAAATTGCCCATATTAAAAGAGGAAATAAAATATTTTAAAAGCCCTATCTTAGGGAAAAAACAAAAAAACAAAAAACAAAACAAGACATTAATGAACTCCCCAAGAAAAAAATCACCAGGTTAATATGGAGTAACAAGTAAATTCTACCAAACACATAAAGAACAATTAATTTTGATATTATAAAAAGTATTTGGGGCATAAGACAAAGAATTTCTTTTTGACACAAATATAGTGCTGATTCTAAACCAGGAAAAGCAAAAACAGAGAAAGAAAAGTATAGACTGATTTCTCTAATAAATATTGATGCAAAAAATTGAAATAAAATATTAGCAAGGTGATTATAGCAATATATCACAAGAATCATACACTCTGACTAAGTGGGATTTATACCAAAAATGCAGGACTGGTTTAATATTAGGAAAAAAATACCAGCATAATTAATCATATCAATAACAAAATGAACAGAAATAATATAAATATCTCAATAGATGTAGATAAAGCTTTTGACAAAATATGCCAGGGGCTACCTGATAGCCAGCACCAGGTATGAGCAGAGACGTGACATAAACCGGGCCAGGCAAGCAGTTCAGGATAGAACTCTGAACTGTGTTTATTGATACAATGAGCAAGGTTTTTTATATAGGAATGAGACAAAGAAGGTAACTATTGGTCGTTATGTTTTCCATTACTTGTTTGTTTAGTTCCACGATGTCAGGCAGATGATGTCAGTCAAAACTTGAAGGCTTTCATGTCCATTCTTTATCTAGTGTTCCTGTTTCACACTGGATGGGCTGTATACTTCCTTGTACTTAGTTCCCTTTTCATCACTACAATAAGGGTTAGTAAGAATTGAGTGTGCTCTGTTCCCTGCATGTCATGGAGAGTGGTGAGCCAGCATCCAGTTGGCCTGGGAGCAGATGCAAGAAGCTGGCTGCTTTTACCTGCCTAACTGGAGTTGGCCCTGAACAAAAATACAACACTTAGTCTTATTAAATATACTAGAAATATAGATATAAATAGAACTTTAAAATGATAAATAGTTCCTATGTAAACCATCAGAAAACATTATATGAAATGAGGATAAACTAGAAGCCTTCCCAATAAGAAGATGAAGCAAGAATGCCCATTATCATGACTATTATTCAATATTGCAAGGAAAATTCTTTCTATAAAAGTGAGAAGGGGAAAAAAATGAAAGAATTAAAGTAGGCAATGAGGAAACAAAACTGTCACTCTTTGCAGATGATAGGAAGATACACTCAGAGAATCCTAGAGAATCAGCTAAAAAAGTAATTGAAATAATTAAGAACTTTATCACAGTTGCAGGATATAAAATAAACCCAAATAAATCATCAGCATTTCTATATATTACCATCAAATTCCAGCAGAAGAAAGAAAGAGAGATTTCATTTAAAATAACTTTACATAATATAAAATACTTTGAAGTCTATCTGTCAAGTTAAACACGGGAACTTTATGAATAAAATTATAAAACACATTTCACACAAATAAAGTCAGGACTAAACATGTGAAAAAACATTAATTGCTCATGGGTAGACTTAGCTAATATAATAAAGATGGCAATTCTTCCTAAATTAGTTAATTCATTGTCATACATATAAAACTACAAAAAAAATTTAAAGAACTAAAAAAAATAATAGAACAATTCATTTGGAAGAACAAAAGGTAAAGGATATCAAAGTAATTTTTTTTAAAGTTTGAAGGGAAGTGGCATAGTATTACCAAGTCTCAAACTATATTATAAAGTAGTAGGCATTAGAACAATCTGGCATTGGCTAAAAAAATGAATGGTGTATCAGTAAAATAGTTTAGATACACAAGAAACTGTAGTAAATCACCATAGGCCTTTAGTATTTGATAAACCCAAAGATTCATGCTTTTGGGAGAAGAAGTCACTATTTGACAAAATATGCTAGGAAAACTAGAAAGCAGTTTGTCCAAAACTATGTATGGATCAATATATCACACCTTATACCAAAATAAGATCAAAAAAGGTGCATGAGTTAGACATAAGGAGCAATACCATAAAGCAAATTCAAGGAGCATGGAATCATTTCTGTATTAGGTTTATGGAGAAAGGAAGAATAAGAGAGGGGGGGTGCTTAAAAATGTACAATGGATAATTTTGTTTATGTTAAATTGATGTTTCTGCAAAAACAAAAGTAATATAGCCAAAATTAGAAAGAAAACAGTAAACTGGGAGGGAGGGGGTGAGAATTTACAGGAAGTTTTTTTTTTATAAAGGTCTAATTATGTGAGAAATAATTCATTTGGACTCCTGTTCTATTTCAATTTGTATTAATCAGTTTGATATTCTACATAGATGATATAGGGATAGATTGGTTCTTATACTGGGCCTCAAACTTTAATGCAATGGTCATTACTTGTTGACCAAATTATGAGGCTCACTTGTGCAGCCAGGAGAATGCTGCAAAGATATTGTCATCCTATTTTGCTCAAATTCCATGTCCAAAGCTAATATGGGTAGGATGCCCTGTATATTTGGATAGTTCAGCCAATTTATTTTTCTACCTCTGGACCTCTCTCTCTCTTGTCTAACATGAGCAAGTGACCATCTTATGATCACTTAGTCTCATGCTTGGCCCAACCTGTAATGCCTCCGCTGATATGTCAATTTTGCCCCTCAAGCACACAATCTATCACCTAAGAAGATTCTGTATTTCATTGTGATTTTTTTTAATATTACATATTTGGGTATCAAAACCTGTAAAAACAAGGTAGAGAAAAACAGGGCTTCTAAGACCATTAGGAAGATCTGAGTTCTACTTGATTATAGGGGACAATGAACATTTTAATAAAGGGCCATTGGCTCAGAGCTCTGCCTCAGTTTCTTTTATTGTAGGTTGGATAATTTTAAGCCCCATGATTTCTCAAATATATAGAGATCTGCCAAATTTATAAGGATATGAATCATTTCCCAATTGATATATGGTTAAGGAATATGAACAGGCAATTTTCATACAAAGAAATAAAAGCTTATTATAGACATATAAAAATGCTCTAAATCACTGTTGATTAGAGAAATGCAAACTAAAACAACTTTGAAGTATGCCTATCAGATTGAATTGTGTGACAGAAAAAGAAAATGATAAATGCTGAAGGAGATGGGGGGAAAGTGGGAAGATAATACACTGCTGGTAAAGTTGTGGACTGATCCAACCGTTCTGGAAAGTAATATGGAACTATCTCCAAAAGGCTGTAAAACTCTGCAAACCTTTTGATCCAGCAATACCATCACTCTGTGTCCCAAAGAGAGTTTAAAAAAAAAAAGAAAGAAAAATGATTTATATGTACAAAAATCTTAACAGTATCTCTTTTTGTAGTGGCAAAGAATTGGAAATTAATGATATGCCCATTGATTTGAGAATGGCTGAAGAAATTATGGTATATAATTGTGATGGAATATGATTGTGATGTAATACATGATGAGCAGGATGGTTTCAGAAAAATTTGGAAAGACTTACACAAAATGATGCAAAATGAAGTGACCATAACCAGGAAAACACTGCACATAGTAACTTCAATATTGTGCAAGGATCAACTGTAAATGATGTAGCCAATCTGAGCAATATAAGAATATTAAACAATTTCAGAGTACTCCTGTTGAGAAGTTATATCCACCTCTAGAGAAATAACTGATAAAGTCTGAATAAAGACAGAAGCATACTTTTTAAAATTTTAACCTAGATCAAATTGGGAGGGAAGAAAGGTGGGAGGGAGATGATTTGGAAATCAAAATTTTATACACACACACACACACACACACACATATATATACATGTATGTATATGACATATAATTTGAAAGAAATAAAATATTTTTTAAAAACTAAAACAATGGATGCATTTAAAGACTACAGTTCAAAAGTTTGGATTTGTTTACAAAAGGCAAACCATGAACTACCACACTGATATCTCCTAACAATCCTGTTCTGCATCAGAAAGTGCTCAGGATGATGTGAATCTCTTATTTACTTTACCCTAAACTATTATTTGCTTAAGTAGCTTAAGAAATTGTCATATTTCATGTACACATTGAATCCACAAAATGAACCCCTTGAGAGAGAATGTGCAATAGCAAATATCCAAGTTACACATGTTTCAAGATAGTTCTCGCTGCTAACCAGAGTTGGAATGTCATTGAAGGTATAACAGAACCATTATTCTATTCTATGGAAAAATAAAATAAAAAAATTTTGCTAAAGATAGTGGAGTAAAAGCAGGGATTTCCTTGAGCTCTCCACAAACCCCTCCAAATACATGTAAAAAATGACTCTAAATAAAGCCTAGAGCACAGAACACATAAAATGACAGAGTGAGACACATTTTCAGTAGAAGACAACCTGGAAGGTGGACAGGAAAGGTCTGTTGCACCAGTCTGAGAGAAGAGTGCAGTCCAGTGTGGACTGCCCAGCACAGGGCCAGAGTAGGCCTCAGGAGACTGAATCTGGTACCTGGGGGGGGGGGGGGTTCTAGACTTTTCAACCCGCAAACACCAAAGAAAACTTGGAAAGTCAGTGGTAAAGGACTGTGGGACCTGGGTGACAGAACAGCACTGTCTAGACCCAGCTACAGGGAGGAGAGAGAAGCTTGGTGAAACCCTAGCTCAAGGTGGTGGAGGCAGCAGCAGCCACTTCCAGAACTCTCAGCCCACAGATGGTGTGGAGTTTGAATGGCTGATCAGAGGGAGATTGCATGGATCTCTTTACTGTTGCTGAGGCAGGATTCTCTTATGTTGTCCTGCTTGGATCTAGGTTGCAGTCCTGGTTGGAAGTCCTAGGGTGAAGAGGAACACTGACCTGGTAGAACTTGTGGCAGTGGTGGACAGGGAATCCTCCTCACAGTTCCAAGGCAGAAAAGAGTGTTTGTGGTAACTCACAGGCCAGAGCACAGGATAAGAGAGGAGTAAACACCTCTCCTTTGAGCATATTATCTTAGAAAAACTGAAAATTTACAAGTCCCTAGAATTACCTCTGAAAAAAGCTATGCAAAAACCCTGAAGTTTGGGACAGTACAACACTACACCCCCTCCCATTGACAGCAGAATCCTATCTTAATAAAGAGTAAAAATGCTAAGTAATTGATTGGGAGAATTAGGAAAAAGCATAAAAAATTCAGACTACAGAATCTTTTTTTTTGGTGACAAGATCAAACCATACAACCTGAAGAAAACAACAGAATCAAAGATCCTACATCCAGATTCTCCAAGAAAAATATGAATTGTTCACAGGTCAGGGAAGAGCTCAAAAAGAATTTTGAGAATCAAGTAAGAGAAGTAGAAGAAAAAGGGAAAAGAAATGAGAGTGATACAAAAAAATCATGAAAAACAAGTCAACAGCTTGCTAAAGGAGACCCAAAAAAATGCTGAAGAAAATAATACCTAAAAAATAGACTAACCCAAATGGCAAAAAGAGTCCAAAAAGTCAATGAAGAGAAGAATGCCTTAAAAACAGAGTTGGCCAAATGGAAAAGTAGGTCAAAAGCTCACTAAAGAAAATAATGCCTTATAAATTACAATGGAGTAAACAGAATCTAATGACTATTTTAAAAACCAGGAAATTATAAAACAAAACCAAATGAATGTATGATAGAAGACAATGTGAAATATCTCATTGGAAAAATAACTGACGTGGAAAACAGATCTAGGAGAGAGAATTAAAAAAAAAATTATGGACTACCTGAAAGCCATGATCAAAAAAAGAGCCTAGAGATCATCTTTCAAGAAATTATCATGGAAAACTACCCTGATATTCTAGATATTCTAGGTAAAATAGAAATTGAAAGAATCCACCAATCACCTCCTGAAAGAGATCCCAATATGAAAACTCCTAGGAATATTGTAGCCAAATGCCAGAGTTTGCAGGTAAAAGAGAAAACATAGCAAGCAGTTAGAAAGTGACATTTCAAGTATTGTGGAAACACAATCAGTATAAGACAAGATTTAGCATCTTCTACACTAAAGGATCAGGGGACTTGGAATCTGATACTCCCAGAGGTCAGTGGAGCTAGAATTAAAACCAAGAATTATCTACCCAGGAAAACTGAGTATAATCCTTCATGGGAAAAATGGAAATTCAATGCAATAGAGAACTTTCAAGGGTGTGTGTGTGTGTGTGTGTGTGTGTGTGTGTGTGCGTGTGTGTGTGTGTATGACAGAGGGTCCAGGGTGAGTTGAATATGAAGGGATGATATCTAAAGTAAAAAATTAAGGTGTGAGAGAGGAATATACTGGGAAAAAGAGAAAGGGAGACATAGAATGGGGTAAATTATCTCACATAAAAGAGGCAAAGAAAAGCTTTTAGAGTGGTGGGGAAGAAAGGGGAAGTGAGAGGGAATGAGTGAACCTTACTTTCACTGGATTTGGCTTGAGCAGTTAATAATATACACAGGCAATTGGGTATAGAAATCTATCTTATTCTACAGGAAATGGGGGAAAGTGGATAAAAGAGGAGGAAGGATGGAAGGGAGGGCAAATGAGGGGAGGGGTAATCAGAAGCAAACACTTTTTAGGAAGGACAGAGTCAAAGGAGAGAAGAGAATAAATGCGGGGTGGGATAGGATGGAGAGAAATATAGTTAGTCTTTCACAGCATGACTATTAACAAAGTGTTTTGCATGACATCACATGTATATATCAAATGGCTTGCCTTCTCAATGAGGGTGGGTAGGAAGGGAAGAAGAAAGAAAATGTGGAGCTCACAGTTTTAAAAACAAATGTTAAAAATTGCTTTTACATGCAACTGGGAAATAGGTTATACAGGCAATGGTGTATAGAAATCTATCTTGCCCTACAGAAAAAAAGAAGGGAAGGCAATAAGAGAAAGGTGTGGAGGGTTGGAAGAGAGAAAAAAATGGGGAAAAGGGTAATTGAAATGTACAACATGGATGGGAGGAGGGAAGATATGGAGAGAAAATTTGGAACTCAAAATCTTGTGGAAGTAAATGTTGAAAACTAAAAATAAATTAATTTTTAAAAATTAAAATTTAAAAATGCCTAGACAACAACAATTTTTAAAAAGCTTTTCCTTTTTCTCAATGAAGAACAAAATTAAAAATTTCAATTCCCATACAAAGACTATTATTGATCTTACTTCCTCTTTCTATTTAAAAATTTATCACTTATTTTTACATTCTTTTTAAATTTTGAGCTCCAGATTATCTCTTTTCCTTTAAAATCTCTGCCACACATGGAGAAGACAAACAATAGTATATCAATTATATATGAAAAATCATTTAAAAATATTGCCATAATGAATAAAAATGAGAAAGTGAGATTTCAATTTGCACTCAGAGTTCATCAGTTCTCTCTCTGGATGTAGATAGCATTTTTTTTTTCATCAAGAGTCCTTTGGAATTGTTTAGGATCACTGTATTGATAAGACTCTAATACAAGACTATCCAAGTCTTTCACAGTTGATCATCATTACAACATTGTTATTACTGTGCACAATGATCTTTTAGTTCTCTCCTTTATTTTCTTTTTTTGCTTTTTTTTGGAGGGCAATTTGAGTTAAGTGACTTGCCCAAAGTCACATGGCTAGTAAGTGTGTCAAGTGTCTGAGGCCGCATTTGAATTCAGGTCCTCCTGACTCCAGGGCTGGTGCTCTATTCCCTGCGCCACCTAGCCACCCTCTCTCCTTTATTTTCCTTCTGTTTATATATGTCTTGCCATGAATTTTTTTTTCCCAAAACCAAGCCATTCATAATTTCGTTTTTTAGCTTTTATTTAGTATTTCATTTTCCCCAGATATATGTAAAAACAAATTTTAATATTTATATTTAAAACTGTTGAGTTACAAATTCTCTCCCTTTATCTCTTGTTACCTCCCCTCATTGAGAAGGCAAGCAAATTGACAGAGGTTATAACTGTGTAGTCATGCAAAACATGTATATAACATTCATATTGTGAAAGAAAACAGACAAAAAAAACCATCCAGAGAAATAAAATTATATATATATATATTTGCTTCAATCAGTATTCAGACACCATCAGTTCTTTCTCTGGGAATGGATAGCATTTTTCTTCATAAGTCCTTCAGAGCTGCCTTGAATTGTTGTACTGCTGAGAATAGTTGTCATTCAGAGCTGATCATCTTACAATATTGCTGATACATTGTACACAGCACATTTCACTTTGCATCAACCCATTCAAGTCTTTCCAGGTTTTTCTGAGAACATCCTGCTCATCATTTCTTATCATACAATAGTATCCCATCATAATCACATACCATAACTTGTTCAGTAATTTCCCAATTAATGGGTTTCCCCTCAACTTCTAATTCTTTACCCCCAGAAAAGAGCTGCTATAAATGTTTTTGTACTTATATGTCTCTTTCCTTTTTGTTTTTGTTTCTTTTGGAATACAGACCTAGTAGTAGTGTTATTAAGTCAAAGAGTACACAGTTTTATAGCCATTTGGGCATAATTCTAAATTGCTCTACAGAATGTTTGAATCAATTCACAACTCTACTAACAGTGCATTTCCACCACCGGTTTCATTTTTTTTCATTTTTCTCATATCCGCTCCACCACCTGTCATTTAACTTTTCTGTCCTATTAACCTATTAGGCTAATATTAGTCTAATTAGCCAATATTAGCCAAGACATGAGGTAAGACCTAAGAATTATTTTAATTTGCATTACTCCAATCAATACTGAGTTAGAGGATTTTTATGGCTATAGATAACTTTTATTACTTCATCTGAAAACTGATCATATCTTTTGATCATTTATCAACTGGGAAATGGCCCTATTTTTTACAAATTTGACTCAGTTCTCTATATGTTTGAAAAATAAAGGCCTTTATAAGAGAAACTTGCTTTAATTTTTTTCGCAGTTACTATTGCTACCTGTATTTACCTCAATTATATTCCTCCCTCCCATTTATTCTATTCTCTCTCTCCTTTTACTCTGTCCCTCTTCAAAAGCATTTTACTTCTGACTACCCCCTCTCTGAATCTGCCCTCTCTTCTATCCCCTTCTTCTATGATCCCTTTCACCTCCTACTTTCCTGTACAGTAAGACAGATTTCGATACCTGTATCAGCAATGCAGTATTCACAATGCCTACAGTAACTATAAATATGCTGATATAGTTATTAATCACAAAATGGAACAGGCTCTCTACATAAGAAATATAGATAGTACATTCATTTAAATACCAGAAAACTGAGTCCCAAAACCAGAAAGTCAAAGCCAACCCAGTAGTGATGAAGTTGGCACATGTGGTCAAAGTAGTAAACACCCACATCCTCAAGCCTTCAAATGGGACAGGCTACCTCAGGTAAAGATCCTCCTCTCCTCACGCCCGCAACTGCTCAGCGTCCAGGCAGCTTGGTCCCAGCAGCTCCGGCCCCTGGCAGTTCCTGCCCCAGGCAGTCCTCAGCAGGAGTCCTTAGCAGAGATTCTGCCCTGCTCAAAGCAAAAGGAGTTTGCAACCGCAGCCACTGCCTCTGATGCCGCTTCCAGTCAGCACTGCACGGAGACTAGTTTGGTTCTGGCGTTCTCTTGCTCCACCCCTTCCTGCTATATCAGCAAGCTCAAGGGGCATGGAAGATCTTCAAATCCCAGTATCGTTACAATACCCAATTGAGTGTGTACATTATTCCTTCTTTGATCCAATTCTGCTAAAAGTAAGGTTCATTCACTCACACTCCCTGTACTCTTCCTGTTCCCCTCCACTGTGAAACTTTTTCTTGCTTCTTTTATCTGAGATAATTTACCACATTCTACCTCTTCCTTTCTCTCTCTCCAAGTACATAACTCTTTCACCCCTTAATTTTATTTTTTAGATATCATCCCTTTACATTCAACTCACACCTGCAACCTTTGTCCATGTACACTCCTTCTAACTGCACCAATAATGAGAAGTGTCTTAGGAGTTACAAACATCATCTTACCATAGAGAAATATGAATGGTTTAACCTTATTAAGTCCCTTATGATTTCCCTTTCCCATTTACCTTTTCATGTTTCTCTTGAGTCTTATATGTGAAAGTCAAATTTTCTATTCAACTCTGATCTTTTCATCAAGAATGCTTGAAAGTCCTCTATCTCATTGATGCATCCATTTTTCTCCCTGAAAGATTATACTCAGTTTTTCTGGGTAGGTGATTCTTGGTTGTAATCCCAGCTCCTTTGCCGTCCAGAATATCATATTCTAAGCCCTTCAATCCCTTAATGTAGAAGCTGCTAAATCTTGTGTTATTCTGACTGTGGCTCCATGATATTTGAATTGTTACTTTCTGGCTGCTTGCAACATTTTTCTACTTGACCAGGGAACTCTGGAATTTTGCAATAATATTTCTGGCAGTTTTTTGTTTTGGGATCTCTTTCAGGAAGTGCTGTGTGGATTCTTTCAATTTCTATTTCACCTTCTGGCTCTAGTGAGGCTTGTTTATGTTGTGGATCCACATAAGGGCCAGCCTCACTCTAGAATATCAGGTCAGTTTTCCTTGATAATTTCTAGAAAGATCATGTCTAGGTTCTTCTTTTGATCATGATTTTCAAGAAGCCCAGCAATTTTAAAATTATTTCTCCTGGATTTATTTTTCATGTCAGTTGTTTTTCCAATGAGAAGTGTTCTATTTTTTTATTCTTTTGGTTTTGATGTATTTTTTCTTGATTTCTCAAAAAGTCATCAGCTTCCATTTGTGCTATTCTAAATTTTAATAAATTATTTTCTTCAGAGAGCTTTTGGATCTTCTTTTCCATTTGGCCAGATTTGCTTTTTAAGGAATTCTCCTTATTCACTTTTTGGGGGCTTCTTTTACCCTTGGCCTAGTCTGTTTTTTAAGGTGATATTTTCTTCAGTATTTTTTTGTGTCTCTTTTACCAAACTGTTGTTTTTCATGATTTTCTTGCATCACTCTCATTTTGCTTCCCAATTTTTCTCCTACCTCTTTTATTTGATTTTTAAAATCCCTTTTGAGCTCTTCCATCACCTGAGACCAATTCGCATTTTTCTTCTTGGATGTAGGAGTTTGGATGCAGGATGCTGTCTATCTCTTGTTTGGTCATACATTCTTCTCATCTCCATAGATCTGACAGGTAAACTATTCCCTGCTCTCCTGGTTTGCTTATGGTATCACCCTTTATGTTTTAATCCTGTGCACATTTGGACCTTATCTTGATATACAGTGTAAGATACTGGTCTATGCCTAGTTTCTGCCATAATATTTTCCAGTTTCCCCAGCAGTTTCTGTCGAATGGTGAGTTCTTATCTCAGAAGCTAGAGTCTTTGGATTTATCCAGTAGTAGATTACTAGTCATTAACTATTATGTCTTGCAAAGATAACCCATTCCACTGATCCAGCTCTCTATTTCTTAGCCAAGTAGTTTTGGTGATTGCTACTCTATAATACAGTTTTAGTTCTGTTGTAGCTATGCCACCTTTCCTTGCATTTCTTTTCATTGATTCCCTTGATATTTTGGAGTTTTTATTCTTTCAGAAGAATGTTATCATTTTTTCAATTTCTAAAAAATAATTTCTTGGTAGTTTCATTGGTATGGCACTGAATAAATAAATAAATTTAGGTAGAATTGTCATTTTTATATTATCTTGGCCTACCCATGAGCAACTGGTATTTTTCAAATTATTTAGATATGACTTTATTTGTACAAAAAGTGTTTTGTAATTGTGTTCATATAGTTACTGGGTTTATCTTGGCAGGCAGACTCCCAAATATTTCATATTTTCTACAGTTATTTTGAATGGAATTTCTCTTGCTTTCTCCTGTTGTTGGGTTTTCTTGGTAATATATAGAAATGCCAATGATTTATGTGGGTTTATTTTATATCCTGCAACTTTGCTGAGTTGTTAATTATTTCAAGAAGATTTTTAGTTGATTCTCTGGAATTCTCTAACTATGCCATTGTATCATCTGCAAAGAGGCATAGGTTTTTTTTAGGTTTTTTTTTTCCTCATTGCCTATTGAAATTCCTTCTATTTCTTTTTTTCTTCTCTTCTTGCTAAATCTAACCCTTCCAGTACAATATTAAATAATAGAGGTGATAATGAGTATCCTTGCTTCACCCCTGATCTGATTGGAAAAGTTATAACTTATCCCCATTACATATAATGCTTGCTGATAGTTTTAGATTGATGTTACTTATCATCTTAAAAAATATTCATTTATTCCTATGTCATCTAGTGTTTTCAATAGGAATGGGTGCTATAATTTGTCAAAAGCTTCTTCTGCATTTATTGACATATTCATATGATTTCTACTAGTTTTGTTATTGATATGGTCAATTATATTGATCATTGTCCTAATATTGAACGAGCCCTGCATTCCTGGTATAAATCCTACCAGGTCATAATGTATGATCCTCATGATATCTTGCTATAATATATTTGCTAATATTTTATTTAAATGTTTGCATCAATTTTCATTAGGGAAATTGATCTATAATTTTCTTTTTCTGTTTTGGCTCTTCTTTGTTTAGGTATCAGCACCATATTTTCAACATAATAAGAATTTGGTAGGAGTATTTCTTTGCCCATTTTTCAAAATAATTTATATAGTATTGAAATGAATTGTCATTTGGTAGAATTCATTTGTAAATCCATCTGGCCCTGACTAGTTTTGCTTATGTAGTAGTTTTTTGATGGCTTTTTATTTCTTTTTTTTTTTCCGAATTGGGTTTATTTATTTATTTTATTTCCTTTTTTGTTAATCTGGGGATTTTTTATTTTTATAAACATACACCCATTATACTTAGATTGTCAGATTCATTGGCATAAAGTTAGGCAAAATAACTGTTAATTATTGTTTTAATTTCCTCTTCCTTGGTGATGAATTCACACTTTTCATTTTTGATACTGATAATTTGGTTTTCTTCTCTTTTTTAATTAAATTAATGAAAGGTTTATCTATTTCATTGTTTTTTTTAACAAAACCAGCTCTTAGTTTATTTATTAGTTCAACAGTTTCCTTAATTACAATTGTATTAATCTCTCCTTTGATTTGCAGAATTTTTAATTTGGTATTTATTTGGGGATCTTTAATTTGTTCCTTTTCTAGTATTGTCCATTGTAGTTCCAATTCATTGATCTCCTCTTTATCTTTTTTGTGTATGCATTTAGAGGTATAACACTGCCCCTAAAACCTGCTAGAGTTGCATCCCTTAACTTTTGCTATGTTGTTTCATTATGATTGTTCTCTTGGATGAAGTTATTGATTGTTTCTATGATTTGTTGTTTGACTCACTCATTCTTTAGTATTAGATTATTTAATTTCTAATTAATTTTTAGTTTATCTTTCCATTGCTCTTTATTATACACAATTTTTGTTGCATCATGTTCTAAAAAGAATGTATTTAATATTTCTGCCTTTTTGCATTTGGTTGTGAATTTTTTATACCCTAATACAGGGTCAATTTTTATAAGTGCCATACACCAGTGAGAAAATATATATTTCTTTCTATTCCCATTCAGTTTTCTCCAGAGGTTTATTATATCTAACTTTTATAAAATTGATTCACCTCTTTAACTTCTTTCTTGTTTATTTTGTGGTTTGATTTATTTAGTTCAGAGAGGGAAAGGTTTAGGTCCCCCACTAGTATAGTTTTGCTGTCTATTTCTTCCTTCCATTTCACTTACTTTCTCCTCTAACAATGTGGATGCTATGCCACTTGATGCATATATGTTTAGTACTGCTATTACTTCATTGTTTATGGTAACTTTTACCAAGATATGGCATCCTTACTTATCACTTTTAAATAAGTCTATTTTTGCTTTTCCTTTGTTTAAGATTAGGGTTGATGAGTAATGAACTTTAATGTAGTATCTAAATTTTGAGATGCTTCAATATTTGAAAACACTTTGTGAATTAAAAATTATTCACTGAAGGTAGGAGCAGAGCCAAGATGGTGGTGGTGGAGCAGCAACAAATCATAGCTCTCACACAGCCACCCCAAAATACCCATAAAATATGACTCTGAACTAATCCTAGAACTCCAAAACGCGCACAAATATACTTTCCACTAAAGTCAGCTTGGCTACGAGGAACCATATCAGCACTGCGAACCAAAATCAGCCTGGCCTGAAGATGTGGCTGTGCCCCAGGGGTGGCTGGATGAGAGGAGCCGAGCCCCAGCTGGAGTTTCAGGTGAGCAGATTGGCAGCAGCTGTGGCAGTGTACAGAGCTAGGTGAGTGGCACTTTGCGAGGTTGTGGGAGAAAAGAGGTCTAGCCAAAACGCCTCCAGAGCTGGGAAGTGGAAAGTGGAGGTCCTGCACCTGCCTCCGCATTGCGGCTTCAGCGCTCTCAGCCTGCAGACTGCAGGGGGACTAAGTGATCTTTCAAAGGCCAAGTGCTCTCACGTTGAGTGGCCTGGATCCAGATCGTGGTCTTGGGCTTTGGTCTTGTGGTCCTTTTTCCTTCAGTGAGCCAGAAGTGGGGGGAGGGGGCCCAGCAACTTCCTGAGAGCTCCAGCAGCTGGGAGGACCCCAGCAATTTGGGACAGAGCTTTCCCCTCTGGAAGCAGAGCTCCACAGAGATTTAAAAAAAAAAAACCACAGATGTACCAACCATGAATAAGAATAAGTGTAAGAAGCAAAGTAAGAACAGCAACCAAACCCTACATTCCTTCTTTGGGGAAAAGAAGGATCAAGGCAGAGAGAGAGAGAGAGGAGGACAGCGCAGCCAGAACTCCCCAGCCAGGGGCTTCCAATAAACATGATGACTGCCTTAAAGCTAGAGATCAGCTGAAGAAGGATTTTGAAAACCAAATGAGAGAAGTGGAAGAAAAATTGGGAAGAGAAATAAGAATGTTGCAAGAAAATCATGAAAAAAGAGTCAGCAATCTGACTGAAGAAATTAA
>CM053584.1:263944613-263976013 GCA_028627135.1 Pseudochirops cupreus
TAAAAAATTTAATTGAAAAAAAATTATTCCCTGTGCTCCTGTTGTCTTAAATTTGGTAAGGTGCCCTATGCAGACCATATTTTCCTTTGCAAAATAATACAATGTCCTAGCTCTTTAGAGAAAGTATTCATTCATAACACTGTTGCTTTTCACTTTGGAGCTAAATTTAGGTTTTATGAATTTAGAAATATTTAATAAGAATGTGACGCTGGGAGAATTACTTAGCTTCCCTGTAAAAATTATTGAGTCATATTAGAAGGCATATGAGGTCCACTCCAGTTTTAACTGTATTTTTCTTTTCCATGTTGTAATGGTAATGGAATTTTAACCCTACAGTGGGATGGACTTGTTGAAACGATGAGTGGGGGCTGAACTGGGAGGAGCTAGTGCCCTGTATAGGGAGGGGCCCAGGCAGAGAGAGGCCAGAAGGACTTTTGGGAGCAGCATTGTGGAGGCAGAGAGAGAGCTGCCAAGAATTAGGATGCTGGGAGAGAGAATTGCCAGGGGGCCAGTGTTGCTGAGAGAGAGAGAGAAAACTGCCAACTGAAGCTGTCCAGATTGCTGAGGGCCAGTTGGAGCTGCCCAGGACTTTTGAGAACTGCCACCTGGAGCTGCCAATAACTGAGGAAGCATGACTGTGGTGCTGGTATTTTGTCTGTTTTGATGTTACTTTGTCAGAGTCATTTGTTGATAGAGGCCTCAGACCTTGTTGGGCCTAGATTGATTTTACAGGCAGAAGGTGAATTGAAGAAGGTGCCAGCAAAGTGCATAAATGTTGTGGTGTCTTTGTTAAACTTTATCTTCCCAGGAACAGAAACTGCTGAGAACTTGCCTCAGGTCAATATGAAGAAAAGACCTCTCCTTGGATACTGAATGCTATGATGATATTGTATCCTAGTTGTGAGCTAGGGGCAAATGGCCTTTGTGCTTTCCACTGAGAGGGTGCTTGGTGGTGATGGATGGTATTGTAATTCACTTGTGATCCATGGGTGGAAAACTTTTGACTTTTGTACTTTGTGACTGACCAAATGAATGTACTTTGTTCATGATTAAAAACTAATATCCTCTTTGAGAAGAGAGAAGACTTTGTGACTGACTAAATCAATGTACTACCCAAGAGGGGAGTACTTTGACTTTTGTACTTTGTGATGGAACTGGGAACATTTTTTTTTTTTGGAGGGGGGAAGATAGGGCAATTGGGGTTAAGTGACTTGCCCAACGTCACATGCCTAGTTTTTGTGTTAAGTTTCTGAGGCTGGATTTAAACTCTGGTCCTCCTGACTCCAGGGCTAGTGCTCTATTCACTGCACCACCTAGCTGCCCCCTGGAACTGAGAACTTACTAAATACTGAATTACCGTGTATTTTGATTTTCTCTTTTCTGTGAATGTTCTGCCTTAATTTGTTACTGAATATGTGGAGAGTTACTGTACTCATAATCAGAACCTGGAAGTTACTTTTGCTTGGCATTACACATATTAAGAGAAAAATCCTACAGACCTACAGAAATTGTTTCAATTCACTTAACCAAATGAAATTATCTTGCATGCAGTTCTGATTAGAGAATATTTTGATTTGCTGATTTATATTTAGTTCAAATATTTTCAGAAAATAAAGACTTAGTTTATAATGAAATGATTTGGTAAACTTCAGGTCAATTCATGGTTCAGTAAACCAATTTTTGGTTACATTAGCAGATTCATATATTTCAACAACAACAACAAAAGGAAATCTTTTTCATTGAAATCTGGGCAAAAAATTAATTTTATGACTTATTCTTCCTCAGGAAATCTCAAAGTGAAGACAGCTATCTAAATCAACTACTTTGGTTGTTTTCAAAAGACAGTCGTTGTGGTTGACAGTGAAACAATTGATGAGATCACAGATGGTCTGTGAATTGGGTCAATTCAGTTCAACTACAGTATTTTAACTCAATAAGCTATTATTGAGTGCCTTCTGAGTGACCAGTACTGGCTTAGAATTGAAATAATTGAATGTGGTCCGGCTATTTTAGCTATCTTAATGACCAAGTTTCATCAAATTTGTAGTCCTCTAAGTGATTGTTTCATAATGACTTGAATCACTTTTTGAGGGAAATAATTTCCCTTCTATCTACAAATCCAGCCCAACTCCTTTGTTTTACAGTTATTTAAATTTAATATGGCATTTTAGAATCCACATTCCTGGTTTCAGTATTATATTTTTTAGCCAGTATAAATTAAATTTTAAATGCTGTATTCAATTTGAAGTATATAAGGCCTATGTTTAGATAACAAAATAAAACCGTAATGATCATAGAAAGGGACTAAAATCATTGTGGAGACAATCTATATGTTAATATTTGGATTCCTACATACGGAAAACAATTTAATTGATTTTATCTGTCTTGGAAAGGGAATAGGACATGGTAGAGAGAGGGTTGGCCTTAGAATTCGGATGACCTGTATTCAGGTTTTACAATTTAACCATGCTATTTGGGTGACCAACAATTGATCACTAAACTGCTTAGTGTCCCAGGCAAATTTTTAAGATTGTAAATTGCAGCTGAATTGTAAATTGACATAAATAGAAGGAATATTTGCTGTTTTCCCTACAAAGGACATTAAAAAAAAAACCCTATGTGACATCTCCCTTGGCAAATTGTTGGGAAAATATGCTATGAAGAACTGGATATATATTTTATTTTGATTTTTAACCTTAAGTGATATGATTTGTAATGCTGATATAGTAAGATACCCTATATTCTTAACAAATGGTTGCTCAAAAAAGAATGTTACCCTAGAATGAAGACAGATAAAGATATGGAGAAATCCATAAAAATATAAATTTAGTAACATATACTTGTTTTGTTTTTTTTTTTTAGGGGGAGAGAGAAAATCACAGCAACTATTAGTGAAACAAAAATAAGATCACACAGTGTCTGTGAATTGAATCATTTGCTTTTAAACATGCACTTCATTTAACTCAATAAGATTTTTTTAAACATCAGAATGGTACAAAATAAAAAATGCATGCATTTAAAGGAATTTAGTAATATTCAGAAGCTTTAATAAATTTATTGATCTTTCATTAAGCAAAACTACAATAATGATGTCCAGAGGCAGAGTAATGCAATACCGTAAAGAAAAACAGATGAATGAGACAGATAGACAACAGATATAGAGAGACTGTGTCTCTTTGTGTATGCATCGTATATGTATGTATGTGTATTTGTGTGTATGTGTTTGTTTAGAACAGATAAAAAGTATCTTTGAAATAAGAAAGAATGGAAGACATTAATTATATAAGCATGTAAGATTTAAGAGCAAATATCTAAAATAAAAGAAAAATTGATGGAGTGGATAGAGTGTATGGCTTGGAGTCAGGAAAATCTGCATACAAATCCTATCTCTTCATATCTATGTGGTCTTATGATCTTTCTTCTCTGAATTCTTCTAACTTCTTTGAGAATTACATTCCTTATCTATAAAATAAGGCAACTGCGTTATGTGCCCTCTAAACTTCCCTCCACTTCTAAATCTATGATCCTGTGAAATGTTTGAGTGATGGAAAATGTTATTTGAAAAAAATTGTGAAGTTTTAACAATATCGTTGAGAAGTCTATAATTCTAAAAAGAAATTCCTAGGGCTTCTAGTAAAAATTTTCATTTTTCTTTTAGTTTTGTTGACATATTCTATATTTACCTCACAACTACTTCCATATTAACTCCTCCCTGTGAGAACTATCTTGTAATAAAGTAAAACAATTAAGCTAAACTACCAATGCAATAACCTCATCTGAAAAAGTATGTAATCTTCCACACCTGTAGCCCCTCTCTCAACTCTCTACTTTGAAGAGATTTTTTTTTAATTAATGGAGACATTTTATTCTTCTTCCCCATCCTCCACATTCAACCCATGGGGTGGGGGGAAGAGGAAAGTAAAACTAATTACTTTTAACAAATAAGCATTGTCAATTTTCTTTTAATCTTAGTTGGCTATTTATAAAGACATATTCCTCATTTTGTACCCTAAAGCCACTACCTCTCTGCCGGGACATAGAGAGGATATTTCATCAGCAGATCTCTGGAATTATGGATGGTTATTTGATTGAACAAAATTCTTATAGCTTTAAAAATTGTTTTTACAGTGTTGTTGTCAAAGAATAAATAGTAAATTATCATATTTTATATGTTCTGCAAATTTCTCTTGATTCTTTTAATTTTGTTCTTCATTAGTTGATAAAAGTTTTCATTTGCTTGTTTTTATAATATTGGTGTTATAATGGAACTTGTTCTTCTCTATCAGTTCATACAAGTTTTTCTATGTCCTTTTTAAATAATATATTTCTTCATTTCTTTATAGCACAATAATATTACATTACATTAATGTAACATGATTTATTCAGTCCTTTATTGAAATCTCTTTAGTTTTCAATGTTTATTTTTTGCCAAAAATAAAAGGAGCTTCTACAAATAATTTATGCATTAAAGAATTGTTTCTCATTCTTTGTTCTCTATCGTGTATAGGTATAGCAATGAGATAGCTGGGTCAAAGACCACATATAGTAACTTTTTGTGTATTTTTACTTTCTAAATTCAAAGTTCCAAATTCCCCATATTGCTTTCCAGCATACTTGTTCTACTTCACACGTTCACATCCAGTGCAGCAATGTAACTAATTTGCCACAGTCCTTCCAACCTTCCCCATTTTTTTTTGCCATCTTTGCCAATCTGATGAGTTTGAAATAAATGTCTTAATTATTTTAAATTACATTTCTCAAATTATTAATGATTTGGACTTCTTTTTTCATACAGCTATAGATAAAATGCAAAACAAAACAAACTCATTTCTTGCTGTAACAACTTCATATTCATATCATTAGACTATTTTCCTATTAGTCCCATTCTTATAAATTTGAATCAGTTATTTATGTCTCTTGAAAATGTGACCCTTATCAGAGGAAAGAATATTGCAAATATTTTCCCAATTGTTTTCCTCTCAATCTTAAATGTTTTGTAGAAAAAATAAATTTAACATAATCAATATTGTCCATTTTATCTTCTCTCTCTTTTGGGTCATGAAATTTTCTTCTAACCAAAAAACTGATAGTTTTTCCCTCTTTAAAAATATTTAAGATGTGAATTTTTATCATGTACACAAATACATTACATATATATATAAATTATACATAAACACTTATAATTTTGAGTTTTTATATGACATGAGGAGTTAGTCTAAATTTAATTTCTTCTGCCTCCCTGTCCAGTTTTCCTAGCGGTGTTTAAGAAACAGTAAATTGTTATCCCAGTAGGTAGGATCTTTGTGTTTCTTAAAAAACAAAGAGAATAGATACATTTGAAAAAATTATTTTTTTCATTTCTAGACTAAATTCTTAACTTTAAATAAAACCAAAATGATGGTAGTCTATTCAATAGCCATTTCTTTTTACAGAATTTATCTATTTATTTTTAGTTTTAAACATTTATTTCCCCAAAATTTTGAGTCTCAAATTTTCTCCCCATCTCTCCCCTACCCCTTACCCCTATACTCTCTCTTTCTCCATATATATGTGTGTGTATGTATATGTATATGTATATGTATACATACACACACATCTATATCTACATCTATATATACTGATTATTGCTTCCCTCAGTCTGCCTTCTTATATATCCCCTCTTAGCCCTCCCCTTACCTCCTCCCCCCTTACTTTCTTATAGTGCAAGATGGATTTCTATACCCTCTTGCCTGTATATCTTATTTCTTGGTTGCATGTAACAACAATTTTTTAACATTTGTTTTTAAAACTTTGAGTTCCAGATTCTCTCTCTTCTGTCCTCACCCACCCCCACTGGGAAGACAAGCAATTTAATACAGGTTATACATGTGTAGATATACAAAACATTTCCATAGTAGTAATGTTATGAAAGACTAACTATATTTTCCTCCATCCTATCCCACCCATCCCCCATTTATTCTATTTTCTCTTTGACCCTGTACCTTTTTAAAAGTTTTTGGTCTGACTACTCCTTCCCCTGATCTTCCTCCCTTCTATCATCCTTGTATCCCTTTCCCCCCTACTTTCCTGTGGGATAAGATACCCAATTTAGTGTGCATGTTATTTGCTCCTTAAGCCAAATCCATTGAGAGTAAGGTTGACCCATTCCCTTTCACCTCCCTGCTCTTCCCCTCCATTGTAATAGCTCTCTCTTGCCTCTTCTGTGTGAGACAGTTTACCCTCTTCTATCTCTCCCTTTTTCCTTCTATTTTTAGATATCATCCGTTTATATTCAACTCACCCTGTGCCCTCTATGTATACATGTACATGCACACACACATACATACATATACTCACCTATACTTATATGTATATATACATATATATTCCCTTCAACTATCCTCACACTGAGAAAAGTCTCATAAGTTACAAATATCTTCTTTCCATGTAAATAGTTCAACTTTAATAAGTTGCTTCTTATTTTTCTTTTCTGCTTAACTTTTCATGCTTCTCTTGATTTTTGTATTTGAAAGTCAAATATTCTGTTCAGCTATGGTCTTCCATCAAGAATGCTTGAAAGTCCTCTATTTCACTGAATATCCATATTTTCCCCTGAAGTATTATATTCAGTTTTGCTGGTATGTGATTCTTGGTTGGAATCCTAGCTCCTTTGACCTACAGAATATCATATTGCAAGCCCTTTGATCCCTTAATGTAGAAGCTGTTAGATTTTGTGTTATACTGATTGTGTTTTCACAATACTCAAATTGTTTCTTCCTGACTGCTTGTAATATTTTCTCCTTGATGTGGGAACTCTGGAATTTGGTTATAATATTCATAGGAGTTTTCTTTTTGGGTTCTTTTTCAAGAGGTGATTATTGAATTCTTTCAATTTCTATTTTACCCTCTAGTTCTAGAATATCAGGGCAGTTTTCCTAAAATTTCTTGAAATTTCTTGAAAGATGATGTCTAGGCTCTTTTTTTGATTGTAGTTTTCAGGTAGTCCAATAATTTTTAAATTATCTCTCCTGAATATATTTTTCATGTCAGTGTTTTTTTTAATGATATATTTCACATTGCCTTCTATTATTTTTTTTATTCTTTTGGATCTGTTTTATAATATCTTAATTTCTCATAAAGGCATTAGCTTCTATTTGCTTCAATTTAATTTTGAAGGTGTTATTTTCTTCAATTAGCTTTTGAAGTTCTTTTTCCATCTGGCCAATGCTGCTTTTTAAGGCACTCTTCTCTTCATTGGCTTTTTGGCCCTCTTTTGCCATTTGAGTTAATGTATTTTTTAAGGTGTTATTTTTTTCAGTATTTTTGGGAGGTCTCATTTTAGCAAACTGTTGATTTGTTTTTCATGATTTTCTTGCAACACTCTCATTTCTTTTCCCAATTTTTTCTCTACTTCTTTTACTTGGTTTTCATAATCCTTCTTGAGCTTCTCCATGGCTTGGAGACTTTTGATGCAGAAGTTTTGACTTTGTTGTCTTCTTCTAGTTCTATGTCTTGATCTTTGTCACACACACAAAAAAAGATTCTATAGTCTGATTTCTCTTCCTCTGTTTGCTCATCTTGCCCTACCCAAATACTTGACTTTTGATCTCTTTGCCACTGTAGAATTCTGTTTCTGGAGTAGAAAGTGCTGTATTCCAAATTTCTTGGGCTTTGCCCAGTTGTTGTCAGGTTTTCTTTTAGGCACCTGTCTCACAACTGTGAGGAGGACTTCCTCTCCACAGTCTCAACAAGCTCTGCTGTGCCAGTGCTCCTCACCTCAACACCACCCAAGATTGTGACCCAGACCCAAGCACTGCAAAGCAAGAGAATCCTGTCTCAGAGCCAGCAAAGAGATTCCTTCAATTGCCCTCTGGTCAGCCACTTCATCCTCCCACCATCTGTGGGCCTGGAGCTCTGGAAGCAGCTGCTGTGCCAGCAGCTACCACCACCTCATCCAACCCAGGGATAGGGGACAGACTGTGCTCTTCTCTCACCCAGTTCCAACAGAGTTTCCCCACTGACCTTTCACTTTCTTTTTGGTGTTTATGGGTTGAGAAGTCTGGAAACTGCCACAGCTGTCAGTGATTTGATCCCCTAAGGTTTGCTCTGACTGTTCTGTACTGTCAGTCTGGGTTAGCGTGGCCCACATGGGACTGTGTTCCCCTCCCAGTCCAATGTGATACACCCTTCCTGTCAGTTTGCCAGGCTGTCCTCAGCTGGAGACATATTTCACTCTGTCATTTTGTGGGTTCTGTATCCCTAAAATTTGTTCAGTCATCTTTTACAGGTATTTGAGGTAATTGGGGACAAGCTCAAGTAAGTTCCTGCTTTTACTCTGCCATCTTGTCTCTGACCCCACCATTTTTTTCTAATGGTGTATATAAGGTCATTAGAAAGTGTAATCATTGAGAAGGTACAATTCCTAACTTACCTTTATGGTTTATTTAACAAAGACTTCCCCTTCCCCAGAATACTCACTCCTTCAAATTATACTGAAAGCCTGTCCTTTGTTTGTGTTTACCTTTTCTTTACTATGGCCATTCTTCAGAAACACCTTGTTTCTGCATCATGTACCTTTGAGGATTGTAAATTAAAGGATGTAAGACGAGCCATAAGTCATCAGGTGGAATTCTGGTTATGCTGGGCAGCCATAACAAAGTGTGTATGCCCAACCAATCTATAGACACCTTCTCTCTCCCCTGACTAGTTTATGTAATCTCCCACTCCTTTGCAGCCCCATTGGCTACTTCTGTTGCTATAGCCTTCCCTTCACTGCCAGCAGCTCCTTTGCCTTCTCCCTCCTCACCTTTTGTGCCTCCATCTTCTCCTCTTCCTGGAAAGGCTAGGGATTGTTTTATTGGAAACTGTAGGACAGCCTACTAGGGTTGTCCCTCTTCAAGAAAGGCTTATTCACTACCCTAGGAACAACTTGGTCTTTAAGAGACATCATCTGCCTTTAAGTATCTCTGATCTCTCTACCTGGAGAAAGGACAATTCCAAATTTGAGGAAGATCCTAGAGCAGTTATCACTGAATTTGAAGTCATTTTACAGTGTATAACTCAACTTGAGGAGAAATAATTGACTTGATGCAAACTAAATTCTCCCTGGAAGAAAGACAAGCTATTATAAAAGTAGCAAATAGATAAGCTCCATTAGCAAGATAATTCATGGCCCTGTGGGCTTTCCTAATTGAACTTTTCAAGATACACATTGGAAGACCAATGTCTGGGTTGATTACATGAAGTTGCAGCAGATTAGGGAGTCTCTGCTTAGTCTCTGTGACCCATTCTGAGATTTGGAGCAAATTCTAAGACACCACAAGAAGAAAATGAGGCCCTGAGCTACTTTTATGATAGATTATGCTAAAGTGCTAAACTATAGCCAGTATTAGACCCATTCAACCCATGAGATGCATATCTCATTAGCACACACTATGGAAATCAGTCCTTGCCAAAGATGTGAAAGTATTTCCATAAAAGATCCCCTGGCTGGCATGAAATGCCTATAGGTCAATTTTTTGAGCATTGCCTTACATGTTTATGAAGGAAAGGACAAGGAAAAGGAGAACTAAGTAAAGGAGAATTCTGCTGAGAAAGATCAAATCATACCTGCTCCTATACAAATAGTTCCTGTAGCTCATATCATCCTTGCTCCTATACATATACTGTCATGAACTTGCAAGACATGCAAATGTTTTAAAGGGGGGAAAAATATTGCACAATATTGAAGAAAGAGAAAATAGGACCTAAGGGAAGGAAGGAAAAGTGTCACTAATGGTCCCCAGAGAAACTTTGCTTCATGAAGGTATTGGGGAAGGCTAGAGGTTGTAGATTTGGAAGGGGACTCTTTGTTTACCCTGAACCCCATGTTTTGGCCTAGTCATCCCAGTTCATTACTCACCCCACAATGGTGACTACCATATCACCCCTAAAGTTGGGAATATAATCTATGACTGCTTACTGGATACTGGATCTTTGAATTCAATAATATTGAGTAAATTTGATTCCAAATGTATCTCTAAATGTTATCAGGGTTCCATGGAAGCCACAGAACATTTCAAGATTGTCCCATCATACAGCATCCATTGGTCTCCTTTCTGTGAAACAATACTTCATCCTGATGCCCAAATCCCCTCTAAATCTGTTGTGATGGAATTTCCTATGCAACTTTCAGGCTACTATTTCCTATTGTTCTGATGGTGCTTTGTCCTTGTGGTTGCCTGAGGGTTCCCTTTCCTTATTTCCTGGTGGTATGGTGGTATGATACCAAAGAGGACCAAAATGACATCACCATGCTAAAGTCAAGGTTCAATGTGTCCAACTGTGGCTGATCAGACCAATACAAGCTTGGATTGTTCTTCCACAGGTCAGACACAAATAGTCCATGTGAACTTTTGGTGTAGATTCTCCAACCTCTGCTTCTGCATTTCCTTTGAGCTGCTTCAATTCTGCTTTGCTCATAGAGCACAGCAACTACACTGATGTGGGCATGCTATGCTGAGTGGTCCTGTGCCAGTGTCTACCATGTTACACAATCAATTCCAGATTTCTTGAGAGAGACCTTGAGAGTGTCCTTGTATCACTTCCTCTGGCCACCAAGTTAACATCTGCCTTGTGTTGAGTTCTCCACTAAACAGTCTTTTTGGTAAGCGTACATTTTGCATTAGAACAATGTGGCCAGCCCATCACAATTGTACTCAATGAAGCAGAGTTTGAATGCTTCACAGTTTAGTTCAAGTAAGGATCTCAGTATCTGGCACTTTTTCCTGCCAGGTGATCTTCAGAATCTTCCTAAGACAATTCAAATGGAAGTGATTCAGTTTCTTGTTTTTATTCAGAATGACCAAGAGACTGTTGGGGAGGCTTTTAGCATTTCACACAATATTCCTGACTCCTGGTAGGTCTCTTTCTCTTTAGATGTGGGGCTCCTGAAATCTACCATCCCTATTACTATCAAAACCAGGTGAAACCTTCCACCATCTATTTTTTTCAAGACCCTTTATCCAGGGTGATATTGAAGGTATTCCACCAATCAATGAATCCTTAAGAGAACAAGGTATTACTATACCCTATAAATCTCCTTGGAACACACTGATTGTCTCTGTTAAGAAATCTAAGTCTGTGCCTTTAGGCAAGCCTGTTTATCACTCTGTACAAGATTTATAATCTATTAAAGCTAATGTTATACCTAGACATCCTGTAGTACCCAATCTTGCTACCATCATTTCCTCAAATCCTTATGAGGCTGCTTCATGGTGATAGATCTTTGCTCTTCATGTTTTACAATCCCTATTCACCCAAATTCTTAGCACCTGTTCACTCTCACCTGGAAAAACTCACAACAGATGTGGACTTGTTTACCTCAAGTGTATATAGAGAGTCACACTTTATTTTCTGAAATTATACAACAAGATTTAACTTCCATCACTTTTAAAGGTGTCACCCTAGTGTAGTAAGTGGGGGATCTGCTTCTGGCTGCTCCAGATGTTGAAGTTTGTCAGGAGGAAAGTCATTATCTATTACTGGAGCTTCATCAGAGGCCATATGGTCTCAAAATCAAAAGTCCAGTGGTCCCCTGAAATGGAGTTTATTTTGGCTGCAGGGACTCATTCTGTCTCTCCTAAATATATTCAGATTATCCAGCAGATCACTGCACCCACCCATAAATAGCAGTTGCATGCCATCTTCAGACCAGCCAGATACTGCAGACAATGTATTCCTTCTTTCAGTGAGGTTACCATATCCTTTTTTCTCTCACTAAATACTGTTCCAGAACCTTTACAGCTTGACCATCAACATCTTTCTTCACTTGTTGACCTTAAGAGGGCCTTGTTACTGGTGTCTGCATTGTCACCCCAGATTACAGTAAGCCTTCTCATTTTATATACAAAACAAAAGGAGGTGACTTCTGGGATCCTAACCTAGGCATTCAGACCTACTCGATGTCCAATGATTTATATTCTGCTTAGTTTGATGTTGTGGCTGCTGGAGCACTAACCTGTTTAGGGGTTGTGACTACTCTTTCCCTTTTGATGGAGAAAGTTTGTGATTTAGTTTTGGGGTTCCACCTTAGTAGTGAATTGTCCCCATGAATTTGAGGCTTCTTATTTCACCATTCACCTCAGGATTTTTGAAACAGAAACTTGTCAGATATGAGGTGACCTTGCTCAGCAAAGAAAATATCACTTAGTATGCCCTTCTAAATCCTTCCACCTTGCTCTCTGATCTGTCAAGTCTCTGAGGACCTACATCACAACTGTGTCTCACTATTTTTTAATTAATCAATTAATTTTTAGTTTTCAACATTCAAGACTTTGAGTTATAATTTTTATCCCCATCTTTCCCCTACCTCCTCCCCAAAATAGCAAGCCTACTGAATGCCCCTTCCCCCAATCTTTTCTTTCTTATATCCTCCCCCATCACCCCCCTAACTATCTAGTAGGGCGAGATACCCCAGTGCCTGTATATCTTATTTCCCAGTAACATGTTAAAAAAAATAAACAATATTTTTTAAACATTTGTTTTTAAAACTTTGAGTTCCAGATTTTTTCCCTTCTTCCCTCCTCACCCACCCCCACTGAGAAGGTAAGCAATTCAATATAGGTTGTGCATGTACAGTTACCCAAATTATTTCCATAGTAATTATATTGTGAAAGACTAACTATACTTCCCTCTATCTTATCCTGCCCCCCTCACTTATTCTATTTCCTCCTCTGCCCCTATCCCTTTGCAAAAATGTTTGTTTCTAACTACCCTCTCCCTCAATCTGCCCTCCCTTCTATCATCCCCCCTCTTATCGCCTACCCCCCTTATTTTCCTATAGGGTAAGATACCCAATTGAATGTGTGTGTTATTCCCTCCTTACACCAAATTCAATAAGAATAAGGTTGTCCCATTCCCTTTCACCTTCCTGCTCTTGCCCTCCATTATAACAGTTTTCTCTTGGCTCTTTTATATGAGATAATTTACCCCAATCTATCTCTCCCTTTCTACTTATCCTAATAAATTTCTCTCTCACGTCTTAATTTTATTTTTTAGATATCATCTCTTCCTATTCAACTCATCCTGTGCCCTCTATGTATACATGAACATACATGTATATGTATGTAAATATACATATATATATATATATGCATGTATACATATACATATATCTTCCCTTCAACTATCCTCATACTGAGGAAAGTCTTATGAATTACAGTTATCATTTTTCCATGGAGGAATGTAAATAGTTCAACTTTAATAAGTTCCTTATGATTTCTTTTTCCTGTTTCTCTTGTTTCTTGTATTTGAAAGTCAAATTTTCTGTTTAGCTATGGTCTTTTCATCAAGAATGCTTGAAATCCTTTATTTCATTGAATGACCATATTTTCCTATGTAGCATTATACTCAGTTTTGCTGGGTAGGTGATTCTTGGTTTAAGTTGTAGCTCCTTTGACTTCCAGAATATCATATTCTAAGCCCTTTGATCCCTTAATTTAGAAGCTGCTAGGTCTTGTGTTATCCTGATTGTGTTTCCATGATACTCAAATCATTTCTTCCTAATTGCTTGCAATTTTCGCCTTGACCTGGGAACTTTGGAATTTGGCTATAATATCCCTAGGAGTTTTCTTTTGGGGATCTTTTTCAAGAGGTGATCAATGAATTCTTTATATTTCTATTTTGCCCTCTGGTTGTAGAATATCAGGGCAATTTTGCTTGATAATTTCTTGAAAGATGGTGTCTATATTCTTTTTTTAATCATGGCTTTCAGTAGTTGAATAATTTTTAAATTATCTCTCCTGGATCTATTTTCCAGGTCAGTGGTTTTTCCAATGAGATATTTCACATCACCTTCTACTTTTTCATTTGTTTGGATCTGCTTTATAGTATCTTGATTTCTCATAAAGTCATTAGCAGCCAATTGCTCCATTCTAATTTTGAAGGAGTTATTCTTTTTAGTAGCTTTTTAAGGCTTTCTGCTCCTCATTGGCTTTTTGATTCTCTTTTGCCATTTGAGTTAGTCTATTTTTTAAGGTGCTATTTTCTTCAATGTATGTTTGAGTCTCTAACAGGCTGGTGACTCACTTTTCATTATTTTCTTGCATCATTCTCATTTCTTTTCCTAATTTTTCCTCCACTTCTCTGAATTGATTTTGAAAATCCTTCTTGAGATCCTCCATAGCCTGTAACCAAATCATATTTTTCTTGGAGGCTTTTGATTCAGAAGTTCTGACTTCATTGTCTTCCTCCTGCTCCATGCCTTGATCCTTTTTGTCCCTAAAGAAAGATTCTATGGTCTGTTTGTGCTTCCTCTGCTTGCTTATATTGCCAGCCAATTACTTGACTTTTGAGGTCTTTGCCCTGGTAGAACTCTACTTCTAGAATGGAAAAAGCTTTATCCCAAATTGCTGGGGTTTTTGCAGCTGCTGGAGCTATTAGGAGGGTGCCCTCTCTGCAGCCCCCACAAGCTCTGGCACACTAGCCACACACCCCAGGACCACCACCCAAAACTGTGATCCAGATCCAAGCAGGTAAAAGCAAGAGTGATTACCCTCTGAATGGTTGCTTGGTCCCTCTATGATATGCAGGGCATATGCTCCAGAAGCAGCCACACTGTGGTAGCTGCACAGCCACTGTGCCTCCACCATTTCTCACCCCAGGGTGCTCTAGTTGCATAGGGGCTTTCTGACATCTTCCAGTAAGGTTATCACTAATGTGGATTTCATCAAAGATCTCTTATCTGCTCTGAGATTTTCCTCTGTTCTGGCCATTGTCTATTGTCCAGCAAACACCAGTGGAACTAATTTGGTTTCAAACGGAACAGATGTACTGATGCATCTATCAAGCTTTCTGTCTTAGAAGGCCCTACACATATTTTCAATCTCTCACCTTGTAATGACAATGTCTCTCTTTCCCATGATGACTATGACATTAAGAAATGGAAACAATGGTTTATGGCTAAACAGGCTGCTGAAGTCTGGGTAATTGTGGAAACTCCTTGCCTGGAGTTTCTATCTTCAGGCATGTCTATCTGTTCATAAGATGGGAAGATTTAAGGGGAAGATATTTCACCACTTAGGTTATTCTAGATTTAATTAGCAGGATCTAGGTTGCTCCTATTATTACCCCATAGGTGCCTGTTTATGTTCCTCTTTCTCTATTTGCCAGGCTTTTAATCAGCATGCATTTTGTTCCATTGCTTGTGGTGGTCACATTTAGCCTATGCCTAAGGTGGGGAACCTTTTCATGTTGGAAAGCCATGTTAATATTGAGTTGTAATCAAATAAGGCCTCATTCAAGAAACTTCAATTAGATATACTTAAATCTAGCTACTATGGAAAGCATTCAAATATTTGGGCACAGCATGGAGGTCCACAGTTTCAACTGATCATCTAGATAGTTATCAGTCATTTGTGACTTTAAGGGAGTTTTGATTAAGAAAATGAATTTGCAGCAATAAATGATTTCAAAGCAAGAAAGAATTTTGGGGGGTATTTGCTGAAGGGATAGGTATTCTACATTTTTCCATATTTCAATTGGATCTTTCTCAGCATCAAACAATGACTTTAAAATGTCATCTACTGAGAGCTCAATCAATTCCATCCTTAGTTCTTTAGTTGCCTTGGTATTTTCAAATAGATGAGGCTGAAATGCTAATTTGAATGTGATGTCATGATTTTCAAAGTCAGTGAAACTTTCATTGTATTCTCCAATTAATATCTATATTAATTAATTAATGTCTATAACAGCTGCATATTCTTCAATTGATTTATATATTTCATCCTGCTCATCAACGACTTTTGCTAACTGAGGAAAATGTTCATTCAAGTTTTTCTTTTGAAAAAGTGTTTTGAAAAAGGATAGTTTTTTTGGGAAATGGTTGAGTTTTTGCCACACAAACATATATAGACTTAGTTTTACCTTGCAAAGAAATATTCAAGTCATTCTGACTTGATATGATATCTCAGAGAAATGCAGGATTTCTATGGAAATCTTTCAATAATTCCTTTTGCTGATTCTATTCTTAATAAAATTTAACTATATGTTCTTGCAGAGATAAAATATTGGCTAACACCTGTCCTTGTGATAGCCAATGTACTTTAGAACAATATGGCAAAGGCACATGGAGTCCTTCTTTGTTCAACTTTAGCATGTTGTAAAACTGACAATGTCATTTTGCATTTCTAAGAATATAGTTAACAATACTTATAACTTCTTGCAAAGTGTCACTTAAAATAGTATCTTTAGCACAGAAATTTTGCTCATGCAAGATACAATGAAAAGAAATGAGATCATCTGAGTCTGTTAATCCTTTTTTTTCATCTGTGCTATGAATCCTTCATGTTTTCCTGTCATGGAAGGTGCACCATCTGTATATATGCTCACTAAATTTACCAAATGCAGTCCAACTTCATGACATTTATCTGGAAAGTTGTTGAAGATATCTATTCCCTTGTTCTGTTTGTAAGAGTGTCCAAAGCATGTAACTGTAGCAAAGAAAATCTTCTGTTATGACATGAAGTATAACATGTACACCAGGTCAGTCATATCAGTTGATCCATCCAAAATGACTGAAAAAGATATATTTTCTTTTTGAAGTAATGCATGAAGTTTTTCTGTTAAGTTGAAGGTTAATTCATGCTGCTGATCAATTATAGTTCTCCATGAAAGAGGCAGTTGTTTGTACTTTGAAATATTATTGGCTGTAAGCATTCTACAACTTTGACAATGCATTCCTTCACAATTTCTACATCACTGTATGGCTCCCCTTTTTCCCTGAGTATATAAGCTACTTTATAAGTTCCTTCAGTGCCATTATTGCAAGGTCTTATTGCTGCTTGAAGGAATTGTTTTTGCTTTTGCTTTTTATCTTTTAATTTCTGTAATACAACCTTTTGTGCCTCTCCCTCTAATTTAAAATATTTGTGGTCCTTGTGAGTGTTATAATGCTGATGAGCATTGAATTTCTTTAAGGTTAATATTGCAGTATCACAAAGCAAGCAAATCATTTCATCCTTAGCAGAAACAAGATAATATTGTAATTCCCGATCCTCATTTAAAAAAAAAATTGTTTTCTTCCTTCAGCATTCTCTTGGTCTTCTTTGACATGATAGGCTATTAAAGCAGACAGAATTTAAAAAATACTGTTGAGCTGTGCAGCTTTTCACAAATTCCACTTCAAACAGAAACACAGAGCACTATTGTCAAAAGCTGATAATAGCCTGCTGTACTTGACCCCCATAAACTCTTGGCAGCCAGGGGAAAATTAGAACTAAATAATGAGAGTAGCAACTGTCAATTTAGCCCTTATGTATTACTAATGTTCTAATTGTGCCAGTCAATCCGGGAGGATTATTTCATTGAAACTTATTTTATTGTTTGGTATTTTAAATACATTCATTTTAAAAATAAAATATAAATATAAAAGAAAAACTTGTATTTAAACAAAACAAATATATTTAAAACAAAAATATATTTAAAAAAAGAATTTGTTCTATAAAATTTCTCAAGTCGCAGTTGAATTCATTGCAAAGATGCTTCTGATATTGCTACAAGTCTTGGCCCATCAGCATGCTTTGACTCTGACAAAGTCATTCACTTTACACATTCTGTCCTTTTCCAGATATACTCTTGCCTAGGGGTTGTTCCAAAACTATAATTTATAATTAAAATATAATTGTAACATAAAATTATAAATGAAATATTATAATTTTTCTTTCTAAAGCCCTTTTCTTCTTCAATATTTTTAGTCTACATATCCAGGCTGTCCACTCCCTTTTATAAAGGAGGAAGGAAGGGATATTACAATCTAATTCATGCTGACATCTTTGGAATTGGTGTTAACCCTTTTGGCCAATTTGTATTTTTGAAAAGGATGTCAGAAAGAGAACAATATTTAAGTGTGTATCATGGGATACACTGGCAGTCTAATGGGAGAAGCCATTTAGGGATGGCAAGAGGTTTAAAAGTATCCTTCAAAGACCCTGGACCATGGCAAGCTCATTCAAAGCCTTTTTCTATGCAGCTAAGTAAAATAGTACACAAAGTGCTGAACAGTAATTCCATCTGGCCTTCCGAGTCAGGAAAACTTGATTTCAAATCTAGCCATAAGCTCTTGGTAACTGTGTGACCTTGGACAAATCATTTAACCTTTCTCAAACTCAGTTTCCTTATCTGTTCAGACAAAGGTTTTGCACTTGGTGATTTTCACTCTTTTAGGTATAAATAAATAAATAAATACACACACACACACACACACACACACACATGTATGTATAAGTATGCCTGTGTATATATGTATTCATGTATACATGCATGCATGTGTATACACATATATACATAATACACACATAGATATATAATATACATGTATATTCCATATAGCTTCAGTTTTGACATAAATAAAAAGGTAGAATGGTATAGTGCATGGGACACTGGCCTTCCAATAAGGAAGCCTGGGATTCAATTTAAACCTCAGTTACTTGCAAACTTTGTTATGCTTGGCGAGGATTAACCTGTCTGTTCCTCAGCTTTGTTCGTTTCATTTTGTTGTGTTCTGTTCTGTTTTGTTTTATTCCTGCTACAAAATTAACAGAATGGAATCAATAGCCTGTAAAATCATTCAGCTAAAATCTATGATAAACAATATTTTGAAACAAAACAAGGGTCTCAAAGTTTTTCACTTCTGTAGTCCTCTCAATGTTAGCAAAGGATAATGGAAAATATTCTTTCCACTCATATCCCCAGATAAGTTTATTAGGATTTATGTAATCACATTCAATGAAATTATGGATTTATCAATGTAACAGTGTAAGCATCTCTGAGAAAAAAAAATTGTAAAGCACTTTGTAAACTTCTAACCATTATATGAATGCCACTTACAATAATAACAAAAATTAAATTTTGAGTTTTAAAGCACAAGATGAATGTCAGATGTTATTATACTGATCATCTCAATTGCCATAACCTTCTCTCTTAAATAATTGGAGACAAATAGATCATATGAAACACTGGATTGGCAAGATCCTAGAAAGACTTATCACCTTACTGGTTAATATGTTGTTCACAACTTCATAAATCATTCAGAAAACATTCAGAATTTTTAATTTCTCCCCTTTTTAGACATATTAGCTATTAGGGATATTTTCACATTAAGCCATTTGTTGACGAAAAACAGGAAAATATATTTTGTGTGTGTAATAGAAATATTTGTGTTAATTTTCAAAGAATATGAAGTATTGAAACTGTTATTGATGAACATTTTGATAACTAAAAGTAATAGGGAATTATTTTGCCGAAACAAAACTACTTATTTATGCATTAAGATGAAATCTAAACAGTTGTGGAGAAAAAATGAACTATGATGTAAAAAATAAATATGCAAAAATTTTTTTAATGATATTGAATGTGTATGTTGTATGTGAACAATTTGATATTATATGGAGGCAAATTAAGTTCTGATTAATTAAAAATATGAAACAAATGACATATTTTCTTTTTTTATATTAACTTTTGTTTATTTTTAGTTTATATCATTGATTTCCACAAGATTTTGAGTTATAAATTTTCTCCCCATCTTTCCCCTACCTACCCCCCAAAAACAGCAATCCCACTGTATAGCCCCTCCCCCACTCTGTTCTCTCCTATATTCTCCCCCATCACCCCTCTGACTTTGTGGTAGAGCAAGATGGATCTCTCTATCCCAGTGCCTGTATATCTTATTTCTTAGTTGCATGTAAATAATAATAATAATAATATATCTGTATATACATATCTTTTTTAACATATGATTTTAGAACTTTAAATTCTAGATTCTTTCCCTTCCTCCCTTGTCACCCACCCCTATTGGAAAGACAAGCAATTCAATACAGGGCATACATGTGTAGTTACACAGAACATCTCCACAATGGACATATTGTGTAACATTGACAATATTTCCCTCCTTTCTATCCTGCCTTCCCCTTGTTCTGTTCTCTACTTTGTCCCTGTCCCTTTACAGAAATGTGTGCTTCTGACAACACTCCCCCCAAAACTGCCCTCCTCTCATCCCCTTCCCCCCTACTCTCCTGCAGGGCAAGATACCCAGTTTAGAGTGTATGTCATTCTCTCCCTAAGCCAAACTCAATGAGAGGAAGGTTGACCCATTTCCTTTTTGCTTTCCTGTTCTTCCCCTCCATTGTAACAGTTATCCCTTGCTTTTTCTGTATGAAATGATTAACCCCATTCTGTCTCTTCCTATGTCCTCTCATTCTATTTCTCTCCCACCTATTAATTTCACCTTTTAAAATATCAACCCTTCCTATTCAATTGATCCTGTGCCCACTGTCTATGTACACATATACATACACACTCCCATATGTATTCATATGCATATATACCCTCCTATATAGAAATATGTGTATTTATACATATATATGTATATGTGTGTATACACACACACACACACACATTTATATTCCGTTCACCTATCCTTATACTGAGAAAAGTTTCATAAATTACAATTCTCATTTTTCCATGTTTGCATGTAAATAGTTCAACTTTGATAAGTTCCTTATGGACTCTTCCATGTTTACCTTCTCATGCTTCTTGTGTTTGAATGTCAAATTTTCTATTAAGTTCTGGTTTTTTCCTCAAGAATGCTTGAAAGTCCTGCACCTCATGGAATGACCATATTTTCCCCTGAAACATTATACTCAGTTTTTCTGGGTAGGTGATTCTTGGTTTTAATCTTAGCTCCCTTGATCTCCAGAATATCATTCCAGGCCCTTCAATCCCTTAATGTTGAAGCTGCTAGATCCTGTGTTTTCCTGATTGTATTTCCACAGTATTCAAATTGTTTCTTCTTTGCAACTTGTAATATTTGCTCCTTGATCTGGGAACTCTGGAGCCTGACTAATGACATATTTTCAAAAGTATCAGGTAATAGGTGGAATGATATAAAATGTTGAAACTTTATAGTTATACAGAATTGTGGTACTTCAAATAATTTGCTCATGAATATTTTATGCCCAACAAATATAAAGTTTTCAAAAATAGGAGCCTACATACATATTTTGTTACTGAGATATAATATAAAAATAAGATTTACTCAACAAGGGAAAATTTGTAGTTATCCCTTTTTAAGTGAATGATGAATCACTGACAGACATGATATCCTTATTTGAGCTATAGATGTAAATAATAATTTGATAGAAATACCTAACATAGGAATATGCAAGCAAAAAAAAAAGTTTGAAGATATTCTAGGGATGCTAAAAAGCCAATGTAACCAGCTGTGGTAGTTAGAAGAAGTCAGATTCTAGGAGGCTTCAGCTAATGGGTGGTGGGAGAACTAAAGTCGTCACCCAAGAGGTTCAATGACAACAATTGTCCTTAAATATTACCTAGTGTTGAAGAGAAGTGAATTTTCTCATAAAGGCCTGTTGCTCTGTACTGTACCTTTGGGGTATAGAGTGTGTTCAGGCAGGACTAGTACCTCTGGTGTGATGGCTGCTGAGTCCTATTCAGCCTACTGTCCATCTGTGGTGTCTACCTGTTTCTCCAAATGCTCACCTGTGTTTCCAAGAAGCTGTAGCATGCCAGTGGCCACACCCCAGTATACCATTTCAGCAGACAGGCTAAACCAGGTTGAGGGTAACCAAGGGATCTCAAACCTGTTGATGAGTGTGTGTAAGTGTGTGTGGGGGGTTACCCCAAGTATGTGAAGACTTCCCCTGGTATAAAGGGCAGATGAGAATAATTCATTTCAACAGAAATGAAGGCAACTGAAGCAGGTGCTGTGGTGCACTTAGAGCTTGGTAAAACATCAAGAATGCCAAAGTCATCCACTGCATCTTAAGCCAACACTAATCATCTTGATTCTGCCCTGCCTCTGGACTCTGATGACTATGGAGGAGAGAGTAAACTCTGCCTCACTTAAATCCAATTTACCTACAAATTAAAAGATATCACCCATGCCATGTTACCATTTTACCTATCTCAAAGACCTGTGGCAATAGGCAAGTGATGAAGCAACAGGTACAGATATACTGGGAGGTGTAGCCACGATCCTGCACATAGGCAGCCCAGGCTATAGGGTTGTTTTTCACTGGAAGTAGAAGTGGGATTGGGCAGCCCCCATGTGTCTTAGCAGCCATTTAAGGATCTCACTGCTCATTTCCTGGTGAGAGGAAGGGACTAGAAAAAGTGCACTAAAAATTGTCTGCTTACCCAACCCTTGCCTGATTAGTGCGGCAGGCAATGAAACATTAAAAAAAAATGTACAAAAACATCTGCAAATACGATTCTACTCACCATCAGCACATGGAATATACAGGAGACCTGAAAGACTAACAGCTCTTGTTGCAAGAAAACTTAGCAGGCATCACATCCAAATAGTAGCCCTGAGTAAAACAAGACTGGCAAATGAAGGCCAGCTTACTGAAGTTAGAGCTGGATACACATTTTTCTGGACTGATTGCAGTGAAGGAGAATGCTGTGAAGCTGGTATAGGTTTTGTGATCAAAATTAATCTAGTCAACAAGCTTGTATGTCTGCCAAATGGAGTGAACGACAGACTTGTTATAATGTGATTGCCACTTACAGAAAAATATCATGCCACCATTATCAGTGCCTATGCTCCCACCATGACAAATCCTGATGAGATCAAAGAAAAATTTTATGAAGACCTGGAGACCCTTATCATCAATGTGCCAAAAGAAGACAAGTTTATAATTTCGGGTGACTTTAATGCTAGAGTTGGCTCAGACTACCAGACTTGGCAGGGAATCCTAGGGTAGGAATGGAGTTGGAAATACCAACGACAATGGTCACTTACTACTGAAGACATGTGCATGTTATGACCTTCTTATCACCAACACTGTCTTCCATTTACCTAAACACAATAAAATTTCATGGATGTACCCTCACAGTAAACATTGGCATTTAATAGACTATGTGATTATAAGAAGAGACAGACAGGATCTGAGCATGATGAAATTAATGTGTGGTGCAGAGTGGAACTGATCATAGACCAATCCTCTCCAAGCTAAACACTTACATTCAACAAAAGCAATGTTCCCCAAGGCAAAATGACTACCAAAAAAATTAATGTCAACAAATTGGAGGTCTTCTCTGAGAAGGAACAGTTTGTTGTTAACTTGGAAGGAAAATTGAGCCAACATACTGCTTGCAATAGTGGAGCAGAAAAAGAATGGGTAGGTTTTGGAGATTCAGTGTATAGCATTGCATTTGCTCATCTGGGTCAGAACACTTACAAACACCAAGACTGGTTTGATGAAAATGATGGGGAAATTCAGAAGCTGATAAATGAAAAATGAGAACTCCATAGGGTTTACCAACAGGATACTTCATCTGTCTCTAAGAAGACAGCATTTCATTCCATAAGTAAAGTACAAGCAAAACTTAGGTGCAGGATTCTTGACTCAGTAAAAAGACAGGTGAAATTCAGTTTAATGCTTATAGTAACAATCCTTAGTGCTTGGCATTACAATTAGTAATAAGGATATGATTCTAGAGAGATGAGCTGAATACTTCTATGGTGTTCTCATCAGACAGTCATCCATCAATACTGAGGCCATTAACAATTTATCTCAGGTTGAAGTCAATCCCTCTCTAACTGAAGCTCCAACTGAAAATGAAGTTTTGAATGCCATTAGACTCCTTTTGTGTGGCAAAGCATCTGGTGCTGTTTCTATTCCAACTGAGATTTAAAAAGTAAGGGGTCCATTTCACATACAAAAGCTGACTGACATTTTCTAGGTTATATGGCAAGAGGTTAGCCCCCAGGAGTTCAAGGATGCCTCTATTGTCCATCTCTATAAAGGTAAAGGAAATAGATTGTCTTGTGACAATCACAAGGGGGTCTCTCTCTCTTAGTCAGACTCTTGCCAGAGTCTTCCTTAACAGGCTAACCCTTCATTTGGAAGGTGGTCATCTACTTGAGAGTTAGTGTGGCTTCAAAAAGGGCAGAGGAATGGTTGAAATGGTGTTTCCTGCCTGACAATTCCGGGAGAAATTCCAGAAGCAGAGCAGAGGTCTGTACACATTTGTAGTTCTGACCAAGACCTTTGATACTGTCAGTCATGAGGGCTTATGGAAAATTATGTCAAAATTTGGTTGCCCAGAGAAGTTTATCAGCGTTGTACATCAATTTCATGATGGCATGCTTGCCTGGGTTCTGGATAATAGATAATACTCTCGTGCTTTCCCAGTCACCAATGGAGGGAAGCAGGGCTGTGTGTTTGCTCCCATACTTTTTAGCATGATGTTTTCAGGCATGTTGTCAAATGCTTTCAGTGTGGATGAACATGGCACCAAGGTCAGCTTCCACACTGATAATAAACCCTTCAACTTAAAAGGCTACAAGCTAAAACCAAAGTGGATGGAGTGCTGGTGCATGATTTTTTGTTTGCAAATGATTGTGCACTCAATGCAGCCTCTCAAGCTGAGATGCAACAAAGTATGGGTTAGTTCTCTGCTTCTTGTGCTAATTTTGGCCTAACACTTAAAAGCAAGAAAAAATAGGTACTCCATCAACTACCACCACACCATCCATATATGGAACCATTGATTAGAGCAAATGGAGAAGTTTTGAATGCTGTGGATAAGTTCACTTAACATGGTAGTATATTTTCCAGGGATATACACATTGATAATGAGGTTGACACATGCATTTCCCAAGCTGGTTCAGAGTTTGGGAGACTCTGAAGGAAATTATGGGAGAGAAGAGGTATTAGACTTACTACCAAACTGAAGGTCTACAGAGTCATTGTGCTGACCTCATTGTTGTATGCCTGTGAAATCTGGACAGTCGACAAGCACCATGCTAGGAAACTGAATTGCTTCCATTTGAATTGTCTTAGGAAGATTCTGAAGATCACCTTGGAAGATAAGGTACCAGAGACTGAGGTCTTTACTTTTACAAAACTGCCAAGCATTCAAATTCTGCTTTAGAGAGTGCAACTCTAATGAGCCGTCCATGTTGTTAGAATGCAAAACATATGCTTGCCAAAAAGACTGTTTTGTAGAGAACTCACACAGGACAAGCATTCACATGGTGGTCAGGAAAAGCAATACAAGGACACTGAATGTCTCTCTTAAGAACTTGGGAATTGATTTTGTGATATGGGAGACACTGGCACAGGACCACTCAGCATGGCATACCCACATCAGAGAAGGTGCTGTGCTCTATGAACAAAGAAGAATTGAAATAGCTCAAAGGAAATACAGGATGCTAGAGAATCCACCCCCAAATGTTCATGCAGACTATTTGTGCCTGACCTGTGGTAGAGCATTCCAAGCTCATATTGGTCTGATCACAGTCCTACACATTGAAACTTGACTTTAGCATAGTTAAGTCATTTTGGTCTTCTTTGAGAATGAAGTACAACAACCAATCAACTGTACCTCTGACTTAAGATAAAAATTTATCCTGACCACATGAGTTTTTATCCCTAATGTGATTCTATACAAGATTCTTATAGCTCTGTTCTCTCTTGAATGCATTAGTGAGAAGGATAACCCAGATTGTTCTGGGTGAAGACATATACTTTTACATGTGTAATATTTTATGCATTAATATAAATACATTATATTTTAATTTCATTTTTTCCTTAAGTTAACGGCCATGATTAAGATCTACTTATGGATATCATGAGAGTTCATGCCTGTCTAGGAGGAAGGGCATCCCTTTGCCTTCCTGCACCATCTGGGGCTCATTAAGGTCTAGGGAAATCCTGGCTGCCTTCTCACTTAAGTCTTCATGAAACATAAAACAGCCCTGGGTTTTAAGTGAAATCAGTCAAGTACTCTTCTTCCTCATCCCACCCATTTTTAAAAAAAAGACTGTTCAATTCTCTCTGTTCTCTCTTTTTCCCTCACTCCTTCCCCCCTCCCTCTCTTCCTTTTCCTCTACACACATATGCACGCATGCACACGCTCGCACGCGCGCGCACACACACACACACACACACACACACAGTGTGTTAAGCTGCATACTTCCTATGAAATTCTTAAAAATTTTTGAGGTTAATAAAGGTGTTTCTGAACATTTTTTAATAGGATGGAGCAGTCTTTCTTTCAAAAATGGGTGGGATGAGGAAGAGGAGTATTTGTCCATTTGTTATTGTCAGTCATGTTCAACTCTTCATGATCCCGTGGAATTTTGTCTTTTGGGCTTTCTTGGCAAAGATACTGGAGTGGCTTGCCATTTCCTTCTCCAGTGACAGAGGCTCAGTGATTTGCTCAAGGTTTCACAGCTTCAATTAATTACACATATTCAATTATAGTCCATAAAGTTTAAGAATAATTTTTCAGTGAAATACAACTCATTTTTTTGTGTATGTTGTATTTTGTACATGTATGCATTCTTGAAGTCTTAATTTTGTTATGCCATGTGAATAACATGGAATTGTAGCTGTTAAGTTAGTCTTAGGTTTTCCTCCTTCTTTTCCTTGTATCTCTCTGAGTAGTGAATATAGTGCCTTAGGCTGTGATTTCTAAACAAACAAACAAAAACCACATATGCAAACACATACATACACATTCACAGACGAAACAACAACTTGATGAATTTACAATTTCAGTGCAAGCCAACATCATAAGTTTGGATAAATGAACTTAATTTTTAGTCCTGTAGGATGTGTGCTACCCGTGCAGTTTAAGTGTGTAGACATGAGTTTTTCTAAATATCACTCATAGGGAATTATTGTATCTGTAATCTTATTCACTTCTCTCCAAAGGAAATTTTGTTTCATGCCTACAAGGAACATGAGAAAGGGCCATGCATATTGTCATACTGCTCTCTTCAGAGAGTAGGTATTGAACTGGAATTATATTTATCTGTCCCCCTAAATGCCATTAGTCCAATGGAAATTATTTTTAGATTCATGCTGCTGTCCTGATCCCCATCTTTTTAAACTTAGAATACGTGTCCCAAGCAATGTTCAAAGACTTGACTCTTCTCAGGAAATTATACTTACACTAATATCACACTAATGACTAGCAAAAGAAAAAAAAAACCTTTACAATGATAGGAAATAAATAGAATTCAGAGAAGTTACACAAACTGGAATAGACCATAAAAATACACAATGTGAATGACTTTTTTCTACTGGAGGGGAGGTTATCTCAGCTCAGTCATGAAAGAGAATATCTAATTTCATCTAAGATTTTATTCACCAAAATCTCTAGTGAGGCAAATCAAATGGGAATGTTTGAGTTAAATAATAATGGTTTACTTGTGGACATCTTCAACTGATATTAAACTAAGTATGTCTACAGAACATTCAGTTGAAGATATCCAATAGGAAGTTGGATATGTAATAATGGGCATCAGGAGAAAGGTTAGATCTAGATTAGTAGATCTGAGTATTATGTGTATAGAGAGGACAAATGAATCCATGGGAGTCAATGGAACTGCCAATTGAAATAACACAGAATAGAAAGATAAAAGTGCCCAATGACTCTCATAATTAGTTGACTCAACATCAATAAAGATCTAGTAAAAGAGACAGAGAAGGAACAGTAGGAGAAATAGGAGGATAAAAAGAACAGATGTGAAAAGCTTAAGAGAAGAGAGAATCAAGAAGATGATGATTTTATTGTTAAAAGCTACAGAAATAATGAAAGGATAATGATTAAGAAGAGACCATTAGACAATGGGGTATAGAAATCCAACTTGCCCTACAAGAAAGTAAGGGGTGGGGAGTGGGGGAGGATATAAGAGAGAAAAAAGATTAGGGGAAGGAGTATTCAGTATGCTTTCTAACTTGGGATGGGAGGTAGGGGAGAGATAGGGAGAAAAATTGTAACTCAAAATCTTGTGGAAATGAATGTTGAAAACTAAAAAATATTTTTTCTAAAGAAAAGGTCATTAGATTTGTCAATTAAGAGGTTATACAAAACTCTAGAGAGTGATTTTTCAGTTGAATGATGAACTGACACATAACTGAAGGGAATGTGAAGAAATGCAGCAGAATCATCAATTGTTAATGGTCTTCTCAAAGGTTTTATGCACAAAAATAAGGAGGGATATAGAATTATACCTAAAATGGACAGACAGATCAAATGAAATTTTTATGAGGATGGGCAAAATTGAAATAGGTACATACTTGAGGCTGTGGCTCCTCTTCATGTTGACTTCATTCCAATGTAATTCTATTCTTCTTTGGTCTTCTCAATGAAGAGAGCCTGGAAATATTTGTGTGCTTACATGAAAGCAGATGCCAGAGCTCTTCTGCCCCAAGAACTTGCCAACTCCTCACACAGGCATAGTGTGAAAAGCAATCATTTTTTTCCACCAAAGAACTATTCTACACCTTAAAGATTATGACAAAAAAATAACAAAAAAATATATCCAGGATTATGTTAATAGATGTGGGCAAAAGGACTTTGAGAAAATTCAATATTCATTCATGTTTGAGAAATAATAATATGGATAAGCATAGAGAGAATTACTCTAAACATAATTTATTTTTTTAAAAAAAGCATTTATCTTAAACCAAGACATATGTAATGGTAAAGGAATTTAAAGATTTCCTTGTATTGGCTTGGTTTTCTGGTTGAGTGTTGAAACTCAGAGACTGTGAATCCCACTTGTGAGATGGACTTGTTGACATGAAGAGAGAGGGCTGAACTGGGAGGAGCTGGTTCCACGAATTTAGAGAAGGTTCAAGCAAAGAGAGGCTGAAAGAACTTTTGGGGAGCAGTATTGTGGAGGTAGAGAGGAGAATTGCCAGGGGCCAGAGTTGCTGACAGAGAGACTGCTGAGGGCCAGTTGGAGCTGCCTAGGACTTTTGAGAACTGCCACCCAGAGCTGCCAAGGACTGAGGAGGCATAGCTGTGATGCCAGTATTTTGTCTGTCTGTTTTGATGTTGTTTTGCCAGATTTGTCTGCTGGTGAAGGCCAGCACTGTTGCTGCAGAGGTCCTAGAACCTTCCTATTGTTTCAGAAGACCTGAAGAAGGATTTTTTTGTATGTGTACAGAAATCCTGGAAGAGGGTCTTACTGAAGTTTTCAGGGGTTTTGGGACTGTTCTGCAGGCAGAGTGAACTGATGAGAACACTGGCAATGCATACTGTGGCTTTGTTAAGCTTTGTCTCCCCAGGAACAGAGATTGCTGAGAACTTGCCTTCAGTCATGATGAAGAAAAGACCTCTCCTTAAATATTTAATACTATGGTTTGGGGTAGATGGCCTTTGTGATCTTCACTGCCCCTTTGAGAAGGTGCTTGGTGGTAAATGATGGTATTTGTAATTCAATTGTTATTCAGGAGTGGGAAACTTTTGACTTTTTGTTCTCTGTGACTGACCAAATGAATGTACTTTGTTTATGATTGTAAACTAATCTCCATCTGAGAAGAGAGACTTTATGACTGACTAAATGAATGTACTGCCCAGGGGTGGGCTACTTTGACTCTCTACTTTGTGATTAAAATGAGACATTTTGTGATTGAATTGAGGACTTACTAAATTATTGAATTACACACAGTGAATGCTGTATTTTAATTTCTCTTTTCTGTGAATATTTTGCCTTAATTTGCCACTGAATAAAATAGAGAGTTACTATTCTGGTATTCTAAATCTTGCCACTTAAATTTCTTCTATTATTCCCATTATTATGCATGTTAGTACATCAAAACCAGTAATTTTAGGGCAGGTAGGCAGCGCAGTGAATACAGCACCAGTCCTGGAGTCAGTAGAACCTGAGTTCAAATCTGACCTCAGATACTTAACATACTTACTAGCCGTGTGACCTTGGGCAAGTCACTTAACCCCAATTGTCCAGCTTTCTCTCCTCCAAAAAGCAAAAAAGAAAACAAAACAAAACAGTAATTATTAGATATTTAGGTATTTTGCCAATTTTATGTCACATGGAATATTTAATTATATAAACAGGGCTGATGCTCTATTCACTGCACCACCTAGCTGCCCTACAATTACTAATTTTGATGCACTGATGTGTTATACAAAGAAGCCTGTAAAGTGTTACTAAATCAATGATAATTTTTTAAATAGAGTATCATATAGCTACAATCTTACCAAGAATATTGAAGAAGCATGAATTTCAAAGAATTGCCATGAGGATATAATAAGGGAATGAAAAAGTGCTAACACTTTGTGTGCCAAATTTAAAGTGTAAGTAGTTATTAAGAAAGTATAGTTGTTTCTATTAATATTTAAATAAAACATTTAATTTGTTTTAATTTAATGTGCCTTTGAAAAGGGATAGCCTCTCTTTGAAGTAGATTATTTACCTGACTTAGCATGTTCTGGTATAGCTAAAAAAAAGAAAAGAAAGAAAGTGCCAGCATGTCACTGGCCTATAGTAATTATTTATTGAACACCAAATGAATGATTTGAATATTCCAACAACTTTTAAAAGTTTTGCCAGTGGCAAAAACTATTTTTCCATTAGATTTTTAGGTATCGGGGCGGAGCTAAGATGGTGGAAAGTAAGCAGTAACTTCTCCAAGCTCCCCAAGAATTTCGTCCTTAAAAGCTAAAAAGTAAATTTGAGTGGATTTAAGAGTGACAGAACCCACTGGGAGACAGAGAGTGACAGATTCCCAGCCAAGAAAAGTGCCTACCCAGGTCGGGGCAGGGAGAATGCAGAGCACACAGGAGTGGCACCAGCACGGACCTGAGAGCAGAGTGTAGCAGACTGAGAAGCCCCACCCAGAAGACTCCCCCAGCTGGAGGCTTCTGCAGCTGTCTCCCTGCGGAGCAGAGGACCAACGGAACTGCGTAGGAGGGAATGCGAGGTGCATAGCAGGGTCAGCGGTTTTTTCTGGGGCTAGCAACCCACGGCCTGGATTTTTGAAGCTACTTGCCCAGACTTTCAGAAGTTGGGATGGAGGAATGAAATCTAGGGGCTCTCATCCCCCTCCCTGACACACAAAAAAATCAAGAGGCAAAAGCTCCACCTAGAGTACATTCTTGCATAAGTGTAAACAGCCCCAGGCTTGGAAATCACTGAGGAAGGGGGAAGGGAGACCGTAGGGAGCCTAAATCCAGGTGGCTGGAGCCAGCAAGCTCTAACAACAAGAGCCCAGGTGTGCTTTAGAACCACCTGGCCAATCAGCAAACTACAGCCCTGCCCATCTACTACAGTGAGCCTGCCTGAGAAGCAGCCCAGAGAACTGAGAAACTCAGTACTCCTGCACCCTGGGAGCAGATACCCACCCTAAAAATACAGGATATAGGCAGCCACAATGGGGAAGAAGGAAACTACAAAGGCTAGAACCATCAAATCATTCTATAGTGAGCAAGAACAACCAAACTCAGACAGACTCTACACACACACTGGATACCACAGAAGGAAATGTGAATTGGTCTCCAGCCCAAAAAGCATTCTTGGAGAATTTCTTGGAGAATCTCAAGAGGGATTTTAAAAATGAAATTAGAGAGGTAGAAGATAAATTTAAATCTACAGTGAC
>CM053584.1:263976513-263997461 GCA_028627135.1 Pseudochirops cupreus
AGCGTTCTTATTACTCTTCCCAAATTTTCTTCCACTTCCCTTATTTGGTTTTGAAAATCTTACTTCAGCTCATCTCTAGCTTTAAGGCATTTTTCGTGTTTATTGGAGGCCCCTGGTGGGGGTGCTCTGGCTGTGCTCTCCTCCTCCCTCTCTCTCCCATGATCTTTCTTTTCCCCAAAGAAGGAATCAAGGGTTTGGGAGGTGGTCTTACTTTGCTTCTTATGCTTATTCTTACTCATGGTTGTTCATACTGTGATATTTTTTTAAAATCTCTGTGGGGCTCTGCTTCCAGAAGGGAAAGCTCTGTCCCAAATTACTGGGATCCTCCTGGCTGCCGTAGCTCTCAGGAAGATGCTGGGACTCTTCCTAAGTACTTCCAGCTGACTGGATAATGAAGACTCCAAGACCGAGGCCCAAGACTGCGATCCGGATCCAGGCTGCTCAACGTGAGAGCACTGGCCTGAAAACAATCGCTAAGTCCCCCTGCTGTCTGCAGGCCACGGGCGGGAAGCTACAACGTGGAGGCGGGTGCAAAACCTCTGCCTTTCGCTTTTCTGCTGTGGAGGCCTTTCACCAGACTGCTTATCTCCCCCTTTCGCAATTCCCACTCGCAGCTGCTGCTAATCTGCTCACCTGAGAGACTCCTCCACTCCTCCCTTCCAGTCACCCCTGGGGCACAGCTGCGGCTTCAGGGCAGGCTGGTTTTGGTTGGCAGTGCTGATATGGTTCCTCGTAGCTGAGCTGACTTTAATGGGAAGTATCTTTGTGTGCGTTTTGGAGTTCTAGGATTGGTTTAGAGTCCTGTTTTATGGGTATTTTGGGGTGGCTATGTGAGAGCTGTGATATGTTGCTGCTGCTACGCCACCATCTTGGCTCCACTCCCAGTTCTATAGCTCTAAAATTGCTTTAGACTCATATTTTATATGTAATTGAGTTGGTCATTGGGGGAGCTCACAGAATTTTCCTGTTTCTATGCTGTCATCTTGGCTCTGCCTCCCCCATTTTATAGTTTTTAAGTGAGATTTATCTTATTATATCAATTTCATCATTACTACATGAAAATAATTGTGTGTTTTTTAAAGAAAATTTAAAACATCATTGATTTTCAACATTCATTTCCACATGGTTTTGAGTTAAAAATTTTCTCTCCATCTTTCCCCTCCCCACCCACTCCAATATAGCATTCCTACTGAATACCCCATCCCCCAATCTGTTTGCTCTTATATCCTCCTCCATCCCCCTCCTCCAACTTTCTAGTAGGGTAAAATGGATTTCTATACCCCAGTGCCTATATACCTTATTTCCCAGTTGCATGTGAAACAAAAATAACAACAACAAAAACAATTAGTTTTAACATTTCTTTTTAAAACTTGCATTTCCATGTTCTTTCCCTTCTTCCCTCCTCACCCACCCACACTGGTAAGACAAGCAATTCAATATAGGTTGTACGTGTATAGTTATGCAAAATGTTTCCCTAGTAGGTATCTTGTGAAAGACTAACTATATTTCCTTCCATCCTATCCCCCGCCTATTTAATCTGTTTTCTACTTTGACCTTGTCCCTTTTCAAAAGTGTTTGCTTCTAACTATCCTCTCCCTTAGTCTGTCCTCCCTTCTATCATCTCCCCTTTAATCTCCTTCCACCCTACTTTCATTGAGTAAGATACTCAATGAAGTATGTATTTCATTCCCTCCTTAAGTCAAATCCAATGTGAGTAAGGTTGACCCATTCCCTTTCACCTTCCTGCTCTTCCCCTTCATTATAACCATTGTCTCATGCCTCTTTTGTATGAGATGATTTACCGTATCCTCTCTCCCTATCTCCTTCTCCCAATATATTCCTGTCTCACCTTTTAATTTTATTTTTTAGATATCATCTCTTCATATTCAACTCATCCTGTGCCCTCTATGTATACATGTACTGTACACAAATATACACTCACATATGTATTTACACACATACACCCTCTTATACATACACATATGTATACACATATACATACACACCACACACACACACACACACACACACACACACACACACACACATTCCCTTCAACTATCTTCATACTGAGAAAAAGTCTCATCAGTTATATGTAGGTATGTAAATAGTTCAACTTTAATAAGTTCCTCATAATTTCATTTGCCCGTTTACCTTCTCATGCTTTTCTTGCTTCTTGTATTTGAGAGTCAAATTTTCTCTTCAGCTCTGTTTTATTTTCACCAAGAATGCTTGAAAGTCCTCTATTTCTTTGATTCACCATATTTTCCCTGAAGCATTACACTCTCTTTTGCTGGATAGGTCTTTCCTGGTTTTAATCTTAGCTCCTTTGACGTCTGGAATGTTGAAAATGTTGTCAGAGGTCTGAGGATGGTTCTCTCTCTACAGACACCCCAAGCCCTGGCACACTGGCCACAACATCCCAGGACGACCACTCAAGAGTGTGACCCAGATCCTAGCAGGTCAAAGCAAAACAGTTACCCTCCGAATGGTCACTTGGTCCCCCTATGATCTGCTGCAAAGGAGCTGCAGAGGCAGCCACAAGGTAGCAGCTGCAGCCACTGTGCTTCCTCCACCTCTCACCCCAGAGGCAGGCGGGGAACAAGCTTTTCTGTCAACAGGTTCCAACAGAGTTCCCCACTGACCTTTTACTTTCTCTTTGGCCTGTATGGGTTGAGATGTCTGGAAACTACCACAGCTGCTGGTGATTCACTCTCCTGAAGTCTGCTCTAGCAGGTCTGTGTCACTGCTTAGAGCCATCAGGTGCCATCATGGATCATGCAGGACTGTGCTTGGCTCCCAGTCTGGTGAGATAGACCCTTCCTGTTGGCTTGCCAGGGCTGTCTTAAGCAGGAGATTTGTTTCTCTCTGTCTCTTTGTGTGTTCTGTAGCTCTAAAATTTGTTTAGAGTCATTTCTTTTACTGGTATTGGAGGTTGTTAGAGCAGGAACTGAAGTAAGTTCCAGTTTTTACTCAGCCATCTTGGCTCCATCCCCAACAATTTTGTTTTAAGACTTTATTTCATGCACTGTCATTTTGCTGAGTTCTCGATTGTCTATATTAGTACCAATGAAAGGATTTGCTAAGTAAATGGTCCTATCATCAGACTGTAGTGATAGTTTTCATCTCCTTTTTCCCCTATCTTTAATATGCTAATTTTTTTCTTTATTTTTTTCTTTTGCTAAGATTTCCAGAAATAGATGAAATAATTGTAGGGAGCATGAATATCATTGTTTTAGTCCTCTGTTGGGAAAGTTGTTTTTTTTTTTTTTTTGATAAAAAAGATCCTATCACAAAAATATTCTATAAAGTGTTTAGCATGAATGTTGACCAAATATGTCCAAATATTTTCCATCCTCAAAAAAAGTCATCTGATTTGCTTTCACTACTACCTGTAAACTTATGTCTTTCCTCTCTTTTGTGGCTAAACTTATTGAGAAGGCTATCTGTGACATGGCCTTCAATTTATTTCCTCCTTAATTCTGTAGCTTGGCTTTCACCTTTATCAATTGACTAAAATTTTTCTCTCCAAAGTTTCTAATGAATTCTTAATGGACACATTTCTCATCATTTTCTTGATTCTCATCTTTATGAAGTTTTTAAAGACTCTGGCACTGTTAATGACCACCTTCTCCTCAAAACTTTCTTCTCTAGATTTCCATGACACTATTTTCCATGGTTTTCCTCCTACCTGTCACACCATTACTTTCCTGCACCTTTGTCCCGGTCATGACTCCTTGAAGTGAGTGTTCCCTAAATATCTAAACTTGGTCTCATTATCTTCTACCTTTATACTACTTCAATTAATCTTATCTACTCCCATGATTTCAGTGATTATCTCTATGCAGGTGACTATCAAATGAACTTCTCAAGAACTAAATGAATGCCAATATCTCCACAAAGAATTCCTCCAGTTACTTTGACCTCTTTGCAATGCCTTAAAAAATACAGGCCATCACTCTATCCCACCTCTGAACAATTTCCATGGTTGTCTTTACTTGCTTTGAGTTATTTCTCTCTACATGTCCACCATGTAGTTAAGTGTCCACCACTTAACTTAACTGGTTTCCTCTAAATCTCTGATGAAGTAAAATTTTCTGCAAGGATCCTTTTCCAGACCTCTTCAACCTTATTTCTTTTCCTCCATTGATTATCTTTAATTTCATATTTTGTGTATATGTGTATAAATGTATATGGAAATTGTTTATAACATGACTTATGTATTTATTTTGAATGTGTGTGTGTGTGTGTGTGTGTGTGTGTGTGTGTGTGTGTGTGCTTCTGTATGTGTGTGTTTGTAAAGCCAAACATGAGCAGCTCTCCTGAGGACTTCTGCTGTGAATAGCTTTAAGGCTCCGATTACATAGTAATTCACAGAAAGCAAAGTTCAGCATTCACAACCATATAACATAACAACTTATTACTAAAGTGGCCACATAGTCTTAAACAAAAGATATCATTCAATTAAGTAATAATATTTATTAATCAATATAAAGTATCCATCTAGAGTCTTCTTTCATCTTCATTGGGCACTGGCTTCTGATCATCTTTAGCTTAATCATCCTTAAGGAACAATTATCCTTAAGAGGTACTAAGCACTAAGTACCAAGGTCTCCCACCCTTAGGTCACAGTAACTGATAATCTTGTCAGTCAGCACTAAGTATCCAAGTAAAAGTCCTTTCATCTTCACTTGAGGCTGACTTCCAAACTCCATTGCTTTTTTACTCCTAGATCTTGCCTGAATTGACCCAACTGTCACTTGGATTCACAGGTAAGCAGCTTCCAACTCCTGGTCCAGCTCCTTATCCAGCCTCCAGTCCAGCTCCTGGTCCTGCTCCAGGTTCAGCACCAAGTCCAGCTCCAGGCCCATCTACACGCATCAAGCTTAGCAGAGCCACAACAACATTCATACACATTGCTGGCACCATCATCAATTCACTTTCTGCTTGTGAAATCAACACAGACTAACAGACAGGGCTTCTCTCTGAGAAATCAGCACAAATCATCAGAAAAGTCCTAGGACCTCTGAAAACATCAATAAAAAACTCCTTTAGGACTTCTGTAAACAGAGAGCAGGAAAGTCCTCTTTCAGGGCTTCTAAACCAGCAGTAAGGTCCCAGGGCTTCTGTAAAAACAGCAATGTTCTCTATCAGCAGACTGATCTAACAAAGTAATATAAACACAGGAAGACAAAGTGCCAGCACCACAGCCATCCTTCTTACCAGTTTTGGTTGGTCCTGGCCCGTGCTCCTACTTTTATATGGCAAATTCTTCCCACTGCGGGCTTCACAGGTTCTATTTCTAACAAAAACCTGATATAATCACAGGTGAAGGTCAAAACACTTGAAGAACTGAAACAAGGAGCTAAGTCCTCCTTTGCTTGCCATTACATTGCGTAAGGTACACATATCCATTTGTATATTATCTTTTCTATTATACTCTACGATCATCGAGAGTAGGGAAATTTTCTTGACAATTTTTTGTATTTGAAGTGAAGAGTACCATATCTAAGAAACAGTTTATTCTTTGATTTTGTTTTGTAAAAGACATTTTCTATTTCTATTGAGATAAGTTGTTTTAGCTGTTATTGTTTTTAATATATTTAATTATGCTTATTGTTTCTCCAATGTTGAACCATACATCCATCCCTGGTATAAATTAAAATTGGTCATGAAGAATGATTCCTGGAAAAATGGGAGTAGTCTGACATATTTTTTTCTTAATTGAATCAATATTCATTAATAGTATACATCTACAACTCTCCTTCCATGTTTATAATTCTCTGATTTAGTTAATAGGAGTATATTTGTCTTATAATAAAAGTCTGTTAGGATGTGTTTAGATTAATATATGTTTTTTTTTAAACTTCAGGCATTTTAAAATTCTCACTTTGTTTAATTGTCGTATCTTTTTTAGATGAATTATTATCTAAACATGTTATCGCTATCATGTACTTAAGTCAAAAATTGTTTAGCTCACATCTAAGACTCCTCATTTTTTCCTATTAAATTCATATTATTTGGTTATGTTCCAGTGTTTAATCTGTCAAAATCTTTTTGGACTTTTCTCTCCCTTTTTTGTTAGCTATCCCTACTAATTTAATGCCACCTGCACATCTAAAAGTTTTCTTAAAGTACCTTCTTTGTGTCATGGAAAAAATGTTAAACAAAACAAACTCCTGAAGTAATTAATTCACTGATTAACTTCCAAGAGAATGGCAAATCATTAATGAATATTCATCTTTGTCCCTGGCCATTTAATCAAATTTTTTTTTCTAATCATGCTCTGCTATAGACTATTTCACTCCATCTTTCTCATAAGTCCAGAAAGAGAAATTTTACCATGTGCTTTTTAAAAATCTAGTTAAATTATAATTAAATTATAATTATAATTATAAACTTGGATAAACTAGTTTAGTAACATTGTCAAAAAGGTAAATGAATTTAACCTGAATTTTTTTCTTGATGAAATCAGGGAAGTTTTATTTTAACAGAGCATCTTTTTTATAGAAACTAATTTCCTATCACCTTAATAATGTTCAAAAATTTTTTCAAGAAAGAAATCATTAGCCATTTCAAAAAAATCATTAGTCACTTCAAAGAAATCATTAGTCATTTTTTTGAAGCTGTATAAACTTTTATTTATTTTAGTTAACACCATTCATTTCCATGAGATTTTGAGTTACAAATTTTCTCCCCATCTTTACCCTACCTACAACCCCAAAACAGCCATCCCATTGTATAACCCCTACCCCAATCTGTTCTCTCCTATGTCCTCCCCCATTGCCCCTCTGACTTTCTGGTAGTATCTCCCTACCACAGTGCCTGTGTATCTTAAGTTCCAGTTGGATGTAGTTAATAATAATAATAATAATAATTGTATATATATATATATACATATATATATATATTTAACATTTGATTATAGAACTTTAAATTCCAGATTCTTTCTCTTCCTCCCTCAACACCCACTCCCACTGGAAGGACAAGCAATCAAATACAGGCTGAACAATCATTAGTCATTTCAAAGAAATCATTAGTCTATATGTCCATCTGTCCTTCTGTAAAGCCATACACGAGCAGCTTCCCAAAAGAATGTAAGATTTTTCTGAAATCTTCCTGTTCATCATTTCTTATTCCACAATAGCATACCATTACATTCATATCCCACAGCTTTTAAGATTCTAATTACACAGCACAGTTAACACTGCATTTATTCCATAACAAATCAAGGCAAACATTCACAACAAATCACAATATAATACTCACAACATTACATCTTATCACAGAAAATCACAATATAATGTTCACAACAGCTAATATTAAAATGGCCACATAGTTTTTTACCAAAGTGGTCATAGTATTTAGAACAAAGAACAAAAGAACAATCATCTGGTATCCCTGAGGAGGTTTGCCTCCTTAGTCATTCAATCATCTCAAAATACAATAGTCTGTCTTCCACTCATGGGACAATTATAGATTAACTTAATCAGTCACTTAGTTAACAATCAGTCACTAAGTATCGTTCATAACTAAATACAATCATTAGGAAATTACACAAACCCTCCACCCCGTGGTCTCTAATAAACTCCAATTTAATCCCTGCATTCAATATGCAAGGAAAGACCTTTTCTTTATCTTGACTTGGGGTGCTCTCTCAGAGTCCCTGGATCCCCTTCCATGGTCCCAGCTCCTCCTTCCTGCATCCACCAAACTGTCTCCTGGATTCAGAGGCAGACAGCTCCCAGGTTCTGGGCAGTCCCTGCTATACACTGAAGTTTACAGGCAGTTCCTGCTACACACGTAAGTTCACATGGTACAGCACATCTCAAAACCTTCACAATTCCTGTTCCTGAGAACTGTAGGATCAACCAAGCCACAAACACACAAAGACTTATCTTGTTCATGCTTCTTCAGTCCTTCAGCAGTTTGGCTGGCCCTAGGATCCAGAAGAAATCTCAGCCTTCCAGGTGGCCTTCTTGGCAAAAATTCTCAGCCTTCCAGGCAGCCTTTTCAGCAGCAACTTCAGCCTTTACCAGATTCTGGTCTCAAGAAAACTCCAACTCAGTTCTCAGTCCAGCAAGTAGCAGCCCAGCATCCAGATGCTGGGAAAATTTTGCTTCCTCCACCAGGAGAAAAACTCTAATTCTGACTGTGTCTTTCTGGGGTCCTTCTTATGTACACACAAAGCATTGGCTTTCTGTCCCAGCTAAACACATCCTGTTATGTCAGCAACAGGAGACAGAGTCAACACCCTCTGCCTCTTAGCCACAAAGGTTTGATTAATTACTTAGGGTTAAGTACCTGCTTACTTGACATAACAACAAGGGGTCTTCAAATTTAAATTAATTACCATCACACCTTCCTTTCTTCCTTCCTTCTTTGCTTCCTTCCTTCCTTCCTTGCTTCCTTCCTTCCTTCCGTCCTTCTCTCTCAAGAGTCCATCAGTTTATTATCTTGATATGGATGCTATCTCGTTTCATGAGTTCTTTGTATTTGTCTAGGATCATTGTGTTGCTGAGAGATCATCACACAATATTGCTGATACTGTGAAATGTTTTCCTGGTTCTGTTCATTTCACTTTGCATCAGTTTGTACCAGTCTTTCCAGATTTTTCTGAAATCTTCCTGTTCATCATTTCTTATTCCACAATAGCATACCATTACATTCATATCCCACAGCTTGTTCAGACATTCCCCAATTGATGGACCTCCCTGCAATTTGCAATGTTTTCCTACCACAAAAAGGGGTTGCTATAGTATATTTTTGTACATGTAGGTAATTTTCCCTGGTTAGCAATCTCTTTGGGATATAGATCTAGTAGTTTTATTTTTTTATGAGAGGGTATGCGCAATTTGGTTGCCCTTTGTGCATAATTCCAAATTGCTCTCCAGAATAGTTGGGTCATTTCACAATTCTACCAACACTGCTTCAGTGTCTCAACTTTTCACAGTCTCTCCAACATTAGTTGTTTTCCTTTTTGGTCATATTGCTTAATCAGAGTTGTTTCAATTTTCATTTCTCTAAAATGTGATTTATGCATTTCTCTTAAAAGTGATTTAGAGTATTCCTTCATATTCCTATAGATAGCTTTAATTTCTTCTCTGAAAACTGTTTGTTCATATGCTTTGACCATTTATCCATTGGAGAAGTGCTTATAATCTCATAAATTTTACTTAATACTCTTTGGATTTTAGAAAGGAGGCCTTTATCAGAAACAAAAGCAGTAAAAATTGTTTCTCAGCTTTCTGCTTTCCTTCTAATCTTGATTGCATTGGTTTTATTTGAACAAAAACTTTTTAAATTTATTATACTCAAAATTATCCGTTTTACATTTCTTAATGTTCTCTGCCTCTTATTTGGTCAAAATTTTTCTCTTCTCCATAGATCTGACAGGTAAACTATTCCTCGCTCTCCCAATTTGCTTATGGTATCATTCTTTATGTCTAAATCATGTGCCCATTTTGAGATACAGTGTGAAATGCTTGTCTATGTCTAGTTTCTGCTGTACTTTCTTCCAGTTTTCCCATAGGATTCTTTTTTCAAATATTAGCTTCTTATCCCAGAAGTTGGTGTCTATGACTTTATTAAACAGCAGATTACTATCTTCATCTACTATTGTGTCTTGTGTACCTAACTTATTCTACTAATCCACCATTCTATTCCTTAGCAAGTACTAACTAGTTTTGATGATTGTTATTTTATAATATAATTTAAGGTCTGGTATGGCTAGGCCAACTTCCTTTGCATTTTAAATTAATTCTCTTGGTTTTTTTTATAATAAATCGTGTTTTATTACTTATAAACAGAGATTCTGTTAGTAACTTGGCATACTAGGCATTTAAAATATCACTTTTTCTCTTTATGGTCTTCTCTTAGAAGGTCAAGGAGGAAATTGTTTTTTCTGTCTTTGTCATGAATGAGTAGAGTGTTTTATCCACCACAAATGCATTCCAGGAATGGGATTAAGAAACAACCTGTTCTCTTCTGTGACTCTCATGATTGAAAAGAATACCATTCACAGCAAACAGGTTGTAAGCCTCATGGAAGTTTACCACAATCCAGTAAGCATAAACTTTCACTGCTCCATATGGTGATTGAGGATAAAAAGGGGCAGTCTCCTTTTGTGCTATTTCTTGTACTTTTCCATAAAGTTTACTTGTTGAGGTTTGGTAGAACTTTACAGAATTGATAAGGCCATAATTTTTAATTACATCAAGAAGTCATAGAGTGCCAATACCATCAACATCAGCAGTATGTTCAGCAAGGTCAAAAGAAATTTTGATTTGACTCAGGGCTTCTAAGTTGTAGATTTCTGTATGTTTCACTTCATTAATTATCTTTACAAGACAGCTAGTGTCCATGAGATCTCTATAATACAATTTCATATTTCCTTTGATATGAGCCTGAGGATTCGTATAGAAATGCTCAATCTGCCCTGTGTTAAAGGGACTTGATCAATGTTCAATTCCATTGCACCTCTTAACCCTTTTTCAGGAGGAATTCAGCCAAATATGAACCATCCTGGCCAATGGTGCTGGTGATGAGAGCCACATTCATGGACTTGTCCATCTCACCATCCCTGGTACCCTGATCTCTAGGGAAGCTTCCCCAATCCTGTGTCATGTTTCCCAAGGGTTGGAGTGGAGTGTGAGCCCAAAGGCAGAGGGGACAGAACATGTGTGCCTGCTGGGGGATGTGAGCAACCCCCTCTCAATATTTTTGACCTATTTTTTTTCTTCCAGTTGAATTTTTTTTTAATAAATTTTTGCTAGTTCTATAAAGTAATTTTGGGTAGTTTGTTTGGTATGGCATTGAATAGGTGAATTATTTAAGTAGAATTGTCATGTTAAGCCTACCTTGATATTTTTTTTGAATCATTCAGATCTGACTTTAATTGTTGGAAAATCTTTTTTTAACTGTGCTTATATAATTCCTGGCTTTGTCTTAGGAGGTAGAGTCCCAAATATTTTATATTGTGCACAGTTATTTTAAATGGAATTTCTCTTTCTATCTCTTGCTGCTGGTGTCTATTGGTAATATATAGCAAAACTGATTATTTATTATTTATAATATATAGCAATACTGATGATGGCTTATTTTATATCCTGCAACTTTGTTAAAGTTGTTAATTATTTCAAGTGATTTCCTTTTTAATTTTTGCTTTTTTTGTTTTTTGTAAGGAGAAGGCAGGGCAATTGGAGTTAAGTAACTTACCCAAGGTCACATGCCTAGTAAGTGTTAAGTGTCTGAGGCCAGATTTGAACTCAGGTACTCCTGACTTCAGGGTTGGTGCTCTATTCACCATGCCACCTAGCCATGCCCAAGTAATTTCTTACTTGATATTCTATGGTTCTCTAAGTATACCACCATATCACCTGTAAAGAATGATAATTTTCTTTCCTCATTGCCTATCCTAATAGGTTCAATTTCTTTTTTTTTTCTTATTGCTATTGCTAACATTTCTAGTGCTAAATTGAATATGTTCAATTGTGCTTGTAGTTTTCCTTGTACTGAATCAGCTCTCTGTTCCTGGTATAAATTTAACCTGGTTATAATGTATGATCTTTTTTAGATATTGCTGTAATTGCTTTGTTACTATCTATATTAATTTGGGTAATTTATCTAGAACTTTCTTCCTCTGTTTTTCACTCTCTAGCTTAGATATCAAAGCCATATTTGTATCGTGAAAGGATTTTGGTAGTATTCCTTTTTCATTTTTTTATCATGTAGTTTATATAGTATTGAAATTGGTAGGCCTGAGCTCCCACACCAACCACTTCCAATACCTATAAAATATGACTCTAAACAAATTTTAGAACTGCAGAACCCACAAAGTGAGAGAGAAACAAATCTCCTGCTGAAGACAGCCTGGCAGGTCAACAGGAAGGGTCTATCTCACCAGACTGGGAGTCAAGCACAGTCCCGTGTGATCTGTGATGTCACATGGTGGCTCTAAGCAGTGGCACAGACCTGCCAGAGCAGACTTCAGGAGAGTGAATCACCAGCAGCTGTGGTAGTTTCCAGGCATCTCAATCCATAGAGGCCAAAGAGAAAGTAAAAGGTTAGTGGGGAACTCTGTTGGAACCTGTTGACAGAAAAGCTTGTTCCCCCCCTGCCTCTGGGGTGAGAGGTGGAGGAAGCACAGTGGCTGCAGCTGCTACCTTGTGGTTGCCTCTGTAGCTCCTGGCCTGCAGATTATAGGGGGGCCAAGTGACCATTCAGAGGGTAATTGCTCTTGCTTTGACCTGCTTGGATCTGGGTCACAGTCTTGGGTGCTAGTCCTGCTGTGTTGTGGCCAGTGGGCCAGAGCTTGGGATGTCTGTAGAAAGGGCTCCCTCCTCATACCTCTGGCAAATGTGAAAACTCTAGCGATTTGGGACAAAGCTCTCCCCACTCTGGAAACACAGTTCTACTGTGGCACAGAGCTAAAAAGTTAAGTCATTGGCTGGCAAGATAAGAAAGCAGAAGAAGCACAATTAGACTATAGAATCCTTTTTTGATGACAAAAAGAATGAAAACATGGAACCAGAAGGAGAGAACAAAGTCAAAAATTCTGCATCAAAAGCTTACAAGAAAAATATGAACTAGTTACAGGCCATGGAGGAGCACAAGAAGGATTTTGAAAATCAAGTAAGAGAAGTTGAGGAAAAATTGGGAAGAAAAGTGAGAATGATGCAAGAAAATAATGAAAAGTGAGTCAACAGCTTTCTAAAGGTGATCCAAAAAATACTGAAGAAAATAACATCTTAAAAAATAGACTAACTCAAATGACAAAAGAGGCGTACAAAGCCAATGAGGAGAAGAATGCCTTAAAAAGCTGAATTGCCCAGATGGAAAAGAAATTTCAAAAACTCACTGAAGAGAATAATTCCTTCAAAATTAGATTAGAGTAAATAGAAGCTAATGACTTTATGAGAAATGAAAATATTGTAAAACAGACCCAAACAAATGAAAAAATAGAAGGCAATGTGAAATATCTTATTGGAAATACCACTGACATGGATAATAGGTCCAGAAGAGATAATTTAAAAATTTTTGGACTACCTGAAAGCCATGTTAAAAAAAAAGCCTAGACACTATCTTTCAAGAAATTGTTAAACAAAATTGCTGATATTCTGATATTCTAGAACCAGAGGGAAAAATAGAAATTGAAAGAATTCACTGATCACCTCTTGAAAATGACCCCCCCCCCAAAAAAAAATCTTCTAGGAATATCATAGCCAAATTCCAGAGTTCCTAGGGCAAGGAAAAAATATTATAAGTTGCCAGGAAGAAACAATTTGACCATTGTGGAAACACAATCAATATCACCAAGATCTAGCAGTTTCTACCCTAAGGGATTGAAGGGCTTTAAATATGATATTCTGGATGTCAAAGGATCTGGGATTAAAACCAAGAATTACCTACCCAGCAACACTGAGTATAATGCTTCGGGGAAAATATAGTCACTCAATGAAATAGAAGACTTTCAAGTATTCTTGATGAAAAAAAAAAACAAACAAAAAACAGAGCCGAACAGAAAATTTGACTGTCAAATACTAGAAGCAAGAGAAGCATGAGAAGGTAAACAGGAAAAAGAAATCATAAGGTACTTATTAAAGTTGAACTATTTACATTCCTACATGGAAAAACTATAATTGTAACTCATGTGACTTTTCATTATGAGGATAATTTAAAGGAATATGTGTGTGGGTGGGTGTGTATACACATACATACACATATATGTATGTATAAGAGGGTGTATGTGTATAAATTCATATGTCAGTGTGTGTATGTCTGTGTACATGTATACATAGACAGAGGGCACAAGATGAGTTAAATAGGAAAGGGATGATATCCAAAATAATATTACGATGTGAGAGAGGAACATAATGATAGAAAGAGAAAAGGAGAGATATAATAGAGTAAATTATCTCATAAAAGAGGCAAGAGAAAACAGTTACAATGGAAAGGAAGAGCAGGAATGTGATAAGGAATGGGTCAACCACACTCTCATTGAATTTGGCTTAAGGAAGGGAATAACATGCACACTCATTTGGGTATCGTACTCTACAGGAAAATAGGGGGAAAGTGATGAGGGGGGATGATAGAAGAGAGGACATATTGCTGGAGATGGTGACTAGAAGTATATACTTTTGAAAAGGAACAGGGCCAAAGTAGAAAACAAAATAAGTGGGGTGTGGGATAGGATGGAGGGAAATATAGTTAGTCTTTCACAATATAACTACTATGGGAAAGTTTTGTGTAACTACACATGTACAATTTATATTGAATTGCTTATCTTATCTTCCTAGGGTGGGTGAGGAGGGAAGAAAGGAAAGAATCTGGAAATCAAAATTTTAAAAACAAATGTTAAAAATTTTTTAAAATAATTATATATATATATGCATATATATACACATATATGCATATATATACATATGCATACATATATGTATGTATATGTGTATGTGTATATATATCTATATATGTGTGTGTGTATATATGTGTATATGTGTGTGTGTGTGTGTGTGTGTGTGTGTGTGTGTGTGTATACATGAAGTGTTTGGCAGAACTGACTTTTTAATCTATCTAGTCCTGGAAATTCTTCTTAAAGGATTTCATTTACACCTTGTTCCATTTCTTTTTCTTAGATTTTTTTTCAGATATTTTCTTCCATTATTTAAAAAAAATTCCTCCATTACATGTAAAAATATTTTTAACATTCATTTTTTAGACTTTGAGTTCCAAATTCTCTTCCTTCCTACCTCTGTAACCCCACCACTGAGAAGAGAAACAGTCTGACTTATGTTATACATTTGTAGTCATGCAGAATGTATCCATAATATTTAAGTTGTGAAAGAAAACATAAACAAAAAAACTCAAGAAAAATAAAGAAAATTTGAAAAAAAAAGTATCCTTTAATCTGTATTCAGACACCATCAGTTCTTTTTCTTGGAATGGATAGCATTTTTCATCATAGGTCCTTCAGAATTATCTTGGAAAGATGTATTGCTGAGAATAGCTAAGTAATTCACATCTGTTTATCTTACAATTATGCTGTTATTTTGTGCACAGTGAATATCACTTTCAACCAGGTCATGCAAGTCTTTTCAGGTTTTTCTGAGAGCATCCTGCTCATCATTTCTTATAATACAATATTATTTCATCATAATCACATACTACATCCATTCAACCACTCCCCCAAAGATGGGAATCTCCTCAATTTCTAATTCTTTGGCCCCAGAAGGGAGCTGCTATAACCATTTTGTACACATAGATGCTTTTCCTTTTTTTTTTTTTTAAGTCTTTTGGGATATAAACCTAGTAGTGATATTGCTATATATATAGCCCTTTGAGCATCATTCCAAATTGCTCTATAGAATGGTTGAATCAGTTCACCACTCCACCAATGGTGCATTAATGTCTCATTTTTCCCAGATCCCCTCCAGCATTTGTCATTTACCTTTTTTGTCCTATTAGTCAATCTAAAAAGTATGAGGTAGCTCCTCAGAATTGTTTTAATTTTCATTTATCTTTTTTGGGGGGCATTTTTTTTTTGCATTTCTCCAGTATTTTTTCTTATGGCTATAGATAGCCTTGATTACTTCATCTGAAAACTGTTCATATCTTTTGAACACTTATCAATTGGGGAATGGATCTTATTTTTATAAATTTCACTCAGTTCCTTATATGTTTTAGAAATGAGGCTTTTATCAGAGAAACTTGTTTCAAAATATTTTCACAGTTACTATTGCTAACTGTATTTCCTTCCATCCTATGAACCCATTTATTCTATTCTCTCTCTTTTTTCATCATGTCCCTACTTAAAAGTGTTTTACTTCTGACCACCCGCCCCCCCAGAATGTTACCTGCCTTTTATCACCCCTCCTTCTTTTATCCCTTTCCCCTCCTACTTTCTTGTAGGGTAAGATAGATTTCTGTGTCCAATCAAGTATGTACATTGTTCCCACTTTGAGCCAATTCTCCTGAAAGTAAGGTTCGCTCAGTCCTCTTAACCTTCCCCCTCTTCCCTTCCACTATAAAAGCTTTTTCTTGCCTCTTTTATGTGAGATAATGTAGCCCATTCTACCTTTCCCTTTCCCTTTCTCCATGTGCATTCTTCTTTCACACTTTATTTTTTTTTTTAGATATCATCCCTTCATATTTAGCTCAGACCTGTATCCTTTATCTATTTATACTCCTTCTAATTAATCTAATAATGAGAAAGGACTTATGGGCTATAAATATGATCTTCTCATGTAGGAATGTAAGCAATTTAACCTTATTAAGTCTCTTATGATTTCCCTTTCCTATTTACCTCTTTATGCTTCTAGTGAGTTTTATTTGAAAATCAATATTTCTATTCAACTCTGGTTTTTTCATCAAGAATATTTAAAATCCTGTATCTCATTGAATGTCAATTTTTCCCTTGACAGATTATACTCAGTTTTCTTGGCCTTGGAATTTGTTTCATTCCATCTTTTTCTGGGTTTTGCTGCTCTAGAATTTGTTGAGAATAATTTTTAAAGGTATTTGGAGGGTTTTGGATGAGAACTCAGGTGAGTCCCTGCCTTTACTCTGCCATTTTATCTATACCCCCTTTAGATTTGCTTACTTAAATATTCTGTGTTTTCTTATGTTAATATTTTTTATATTTTTGCCAATATTCATATTTTTATTTAGATTGTTACTGATCATTACTCAGGTGGGGTCTCTCTTCCTTCTGCCAGGGCCTTGAACTTCAGTCCATTTCCATGTAGGGCCCTACTTCTTTCATCTTCCACCATTCCTCTCTACCCTTGAACTGTAACCTGGAAATGAGCAGTAGGCGAGAAAGTTGAAAAATGATACTTGATCCTATGCCAATCCTACCACAGGGATCCCCTGTAGTCTCTTTCTGACCAGGTCTTCAATCCCCTTATTGTCTCTGGGCACTGTGTACCCTAGGGTTATTACTACTGCTCCTGTTGCCTCTAAGACCTACAGCTGATATTTCTTGTGCTCCTATAGAAAATACTCAGAGTTGAAAAGTGGTGTGTCTTGTATAAGGACCAAAAGAAAGGCAAGAGTACATGGAAGACTGTAGTGTAATAAGGTTGGAAAGGTAGGAGGTTATGAAATACTTTGGATAAAAAACAGTGGATTTTATATTTGATCTTGGTAGTGATAGAGGGTGACTGGAATTTACTGTGGGTAGGGAGGAAGGAACATTGTTAGACCCATAATTTAGGAAAACCTTCTTGGCTGCTGACTCAAATGTAGATTGCATTTGTGAGTCTATTTAACTGACTTGATCATCATGCCTTTGGCAATAACAGAAAAATTTGAAAGGGAAAAGAGTTTTAGTGAAAGATTGTGAATACAGTTTTGGGTATGTTCAGTAAGATGTCTACTGAAACATAGTTCAAGATATTTAATATGCAGGCAGTGGTAGGAGAATGGAAGTCAGAAGGAAGGTTAGGTTTTGATAGGTAAATTTTAGAATCATAAGTATATAGATGATAAATAAACCTATGGGAGCTGATGGGATTACCAAGTGATGTAGAAGAGGACAAAAAAAAAAAGGACTCTGGACTCACACAATTAGAGGATGTAACCTAAATGAATATTGAACAGAGGATACTGAGAACAAGGGCTCAGATAGTTAGAAGAACTGAGTAATGTCCCAATAATCTAGAAAGAAGAGACTATCAAAGCAAAAAAGAATGATCAGAGAGGTCAAGAGGAATGAGGACTGAGAAAAGGCCAATGACTTGCATAAAAAAATACATTCTTTTAAAAATGTAGGGGATCATTTAGGGTTTTCTGAAATTTTCTTTATATATTTAGAGTCCCTTTTTCCCAAACCAAGTCTGATCACCTGGATTTAGCAATGATCATTAATATGACTGCATAGTTTTCTGATGAGGTGAAATTCTGGTGAGTTTCCTTGTTACCGTAATCAAATTACAAAAAGAAATTATATAATGATGTCTCCAAAGGAATTTTCTTGGAATATCCCTTAACCTGCTCCTGTCAGATGCCCTTGAGTGTCAGTCACGGGGTAGAAAATATCTTTAGGAGTCAAAACAGAGTACTTTGTGATAGCTGAGCAGGGGAATGATATGACCAGGACTATGCATATGAAAGACTATGCATAATAAAGTCAATAATTTCCACTATAGATAACATGGTAAAAGTTTAAAAATTAAACAAAGAACATAATATTGTTATTCTTATGAAGATACATGGCTACTTTCTTCATAGTGATAAAGTTAGGTAAAATTACATTGTGAAAATTAAACAAAAGAAACTAGAAATGAACCTGTTAATATAGGAAGGAAAAGGTAAGAGTACAAAAATGAGCTAGGAATGAACATCAAAAAGGGACATACAATTTGACATTTTGTTTTACTGAAAAAATTGGGGTAAAAAAGCAGACGAGGAAGGTTTTATTTTATTTTTTACTTTAATCGAAGTCTCTAAACCACTTGAGATATTAAACTCATTTTTACTGCCCTTAGAGAGAAAAAGAAAGAAAATAAATCTGAGTAATAATAGAACTGCAGAAAATGGTCATCATCATTAACTATTTATGGCCCATGCATGATGTGCATGGATTGTCAATTACAGTCATTGACCAAAACAGGTAGGGAATGCTGACCTTGGAAATTTTAAACATAGTGAGAATAGCTAGTCAAAATATGTTATAAACTCTGGTAGAAACCAGGTCATATGTCTACTTGCTTGGACAAATGCTTAAAGAATGAGTACAGATATAATTCTCCTTTCTGTTCATCTATATGACTAACAATAATGCAGTTGCCTTTATTGGACAATATATCTGAAAACTCTGAACCTAGACATGAATAGGTTTTGTGTGGTGGAAATTATAATAATAATAATATGCTAAAAAGAACAAGGGCAATTAGGTGACACAGTGGATACAATGCTGAGTCTGGAGTCAGGAGAACCTGAGTTCAAATGTGACTTAAGACACTTGCTAGCTGTGTGCACCTGGGCAAGTCACTTAACCATATTTGCCTCAGTTTCCTCATCTATTAAATGAGTTGGAGAAGCAAATGGGAACCACTTCAGTGTCTTTGCCAGGCAAACTCCAAATGGGGTCACAGAGAACCAGACAAGACTGAGACAACTCAACAACAACAACAAAGTTGACAGATAAATGACCAAGAATTCATTTCAGTTCTGAGGATTTAGAGCTAGAACACATTTCAGAGACCATATAGGTGAATATTGTCACTTGGTGGATAAGGAAACAGAGTCTTAGACAAAGAAATGGCAAAGTTTACCCTTGAATCAATAATTTAAAACAAATTTAGTCAAGTAGAGTGGTTGAATACTGAGGAGAGTTCTGAAAACATAATAACCATTGATTAAAGACAGAAATGTGGGATATGGGCATAGGTGACACTGGAAAATCACGAAGCAACTTCTGGGGTAGATTTCTATCCTAAGGGCAGGTTGAAGAGTTGGGTACTTCAATGAGGAACTTCCTCACAGGAATATTGCCAGTGATAGAGGGTTTGAGAAGAAACATACTATTTTTATTATGTTATCTCTATTTTTATTCATTGTGCTTACTATGGATCAATCTCATTTTTTTTCTGAGTTTCTAAAGGACTGAAAGAATTGTCATCATCTATAAATTATTGGAGGAGGGGCAGTGCAAGAGAAAGCATTTAGAGGAAGGAAACCATTCTGCAAAGAGACTGGTACTCTTTTCATTACTTTAATTCTCATTTCTATCTCAATTAAATATTTACCATGACAGCACTGTTCCTTGTCTGCTTCTATTAATAGAATGAGCAGCTCAATATTGAATTTTGAATTGATTTCAGAGGCTTTGATATTTTACACCTAACTTGATGAAAAAACAAAGGCAAGACAAATAAATTAGAATGAAAGGTTCTCATGATTTGTACTTGAGACTTATTCTGTTCATAGAATGGAATGCAATTTTATTTTTTCTTTCTCTTTCTTTTCATTTCTCATCTATATATAATTTCATGGATAGAGCAAAGTCTGAGTAAGGAAAATTACCTCTTTCAATTCATATTAGCAGGGGGTGGAGCCAAGATGGCAGCGTAGGAGCAGCAACATATCGCAGCTCTCACATAGCCACCCCAAAATACCCATAAAATATGACTATAAACTAATCCTAGAACTCCAAAACACACACAAATATACCTTCCACTAAAGTCAGCTCGGGTACAAGGAACCATATCAGCACTGCAAACCAAAACCAGCCTGACCTGAAACTCTGGCTGAGCCCCAGAGGCAGCTGGACGTGAGGAGCCGAGGTGAGTGGATTAGTGGCAGCCTTGAGTAGTGTTCACAACTAGGTCAGTGGGGCTTGTGAGGTCTTGGGAGAAAAACAGTCTGGCCAAAACACATCCAGGGCAGGAAAGTGAAAGGCAGAGGTTCTGGACCCGCCTCCACATTGTAGCTTACATGCCCTTGGCCTGCAGACAGCAGGGAGATTAAGTGATCGTTCAGAAGCCAAGAGCTCTCACGTTGAGTGGCTTGGATCCGGATTGTGGTCTTGGGCTTCAGTTCTGTGAGTCTTCATTATCCAGTGATCTGGAAGTAAGTAGGAAAGGGACCCAGCACCTTCCTAAGAGCTACGGCAGCCAGGACGACCCCAGCGATTTGGGACAGAGCTTTCCCTTCTGGAAGCAGAGCCCCATAGAGATTTAAAAAAAAATCACAGACTGACCGACCATGAGTAAGAATGAGCATAAGAAGCAAAGTAAGAACAGCAACCAAACCCTAGATTCCTTCTTTGGGGAAAAGAAAGATCATGGGAGAGAGAGGGAGGAGGAGAGTGCAGCCAGAGCTCCCATACCAGGGGCTTCCAATAAACATGAAGAATGCCTTAAAGCTAGAGATGAGCTGAAGAAGGATTTTGAAAACCAAAAAAGGGAAGTGGAAGAAAAATTGGGAAGAGAAATAAGAATGTT
>CM053584.1:263997961-264025111 GCA_028627135.1 Pseudochirops cupreus
TGGGGTGGTGGGCGGGGGAAAGACGGGGAGAAAAGATGTAACTCAAAAAATTTAATAAAGAATCTCATATAAAAAAATTAATAAAAAAATTGATTTTCAATAGATTTAAAATAATATTACTGATCACTGACATATAGCTTCTATCCTTTCCCTCACCTTTTAAAAAGGCAAGACAATATTCCATTTTCTGTTTTCTTCTACCTCTTCTACTCTGTCTAAAATATTATCTACAGAGATTTTACAATTATATCCTTAAATTCTTTTGATCTGAATTTATAAAGCAGGAAAGCCCATCCTCACTAGCTCCCTATTAAATCTGCCATACCCAAGCCATAGATTTCCATAGATATGTCAAAAACCTTATAAGATTTAATTTCACTTCCAGTACTTCCTCTCTAAAAATACATAAATTCCATCCAGCATTTGAGAAAGGGGGGCGGGGGAGAATGAAGCTTCTTAACAATTCAGACATGGCCAGTGGGATTTGGTGGATCAAGTACAAGATGACAAATGCAATTGGTGTGCACGACTTTGCAAGTTGTAAGAGAAAGATCTCCTAGGAAAAGCAGAGTGGGTACTGCTGCTTTTAATGTGACAGAGCAATAGATCTTGAGCTGCCGCAGGTGTAGCCTACAGAATCAATAAAGACCCACTGATGTCTCATGAAAGACATCAGAAAATATTCTATTTAGAATAGCTATCTTATTTACTGCTGAATGAGGAAAGTCCTGTAAGGCTGACAAATCCAGAGAAGCTTGATTTGTCCATTTTATTTGATATTTGTTTTAGCAGAGGGCATTTGAGTATCTGCATGGAGGGGGATTTTCTGATAGTTTTTAATTGGAAGAGAGGGAACCATCAGGACACCCATTTATTGAATAGGATTGTATGGGACCAGATGGAATTCATTAGCAGGTTCCAAAATGCAATACATAAAGATTTCTGATGTGTCAAAAATAATTTAAATCTTAGCACAAAATAGAAAATTGATAACTTCTCAACACAAGATAGATTTTATTCAGAGATTAATGAAAAATATACAAAAAAGTAGCCATCTGTGCCATAATCAATCAACAAAGATGCATTAAGTACTTACCTTGTTTCAAGTGCAGTATCGTTTATGGAATCATAGATATACACCTGAAAGGGACCGTAGAGGCTATTTAGTCCATCCTCCTTGTTTTACAGATTAGGAAAGTGAGGCTTAACTTTACTAGTTGGTGACAGAGGTGGCATTGGAGACTAAGTCTCCAAATCTAGCACATCTTCCACTCTACAGCATAGATCCCAGGCTTCCAAAATATTTAGCTTTCTAATTTTGCAGACTCTCCTTTCCTGTAAACCAAAATATGAAATGTTATTAGTTATTTTCTAAGGTGCTAGGCATTTACAATGTCTCCCATATAGACTCATGAAACTATAGTCAACATAACTGAAGATAGCTTTCTATAGGCTAGCTAATAATATCATCATCCATGAACTTTATTTGGGTTTGTTTTTTTTTTTTTGGCTTATTCACTATTCAGAAAGATGATTTGTACTCTATCTATGGCATCACAGCTGCTTTCACAGGGAGAGAACTTGGATATTTATAATGGAAAATAATCAGCAAATTTGAAGTAACAAAGTAAGTTGAGTTGTAAAAAGCCTGATTTTATGCCAACTATCAATCAAAAGTAGAGAAAATATGGCAGAGAATCCTGTTTGGGCTATTTTGTTCTGTTTAAATAGAAATGCTTAAATCGTACCAGAAAAAAACAAAATTAACATGAAAATGAACCAATTTAGATACCATGCAAAGAACCAATGATTGCAGGGAACTGAAGTCTATCTGAACAACTTTATTAAGAATTAGGAATACACAAGCACACTCTGAGGTCTAAAACATGTAATCAATATACACCAAATGATTTTCTAGTCTTGCCATAGGCAATATTTAAAGTAATCATGGGAATATTTTGAATAATGTAGATCTTGTGAATGCATATCAGTGAAGCCAGGCTCTTTTAAAAACCTCCAGGTAACATGAAAGTCAGATCTCTTTCATAACATTCAATTGCTTATGTTCCAAGTATCCTCCTATATCTAAGATTTTATCAATATACTCTTATAATTTCTTTTGGCTTTTACAAAGTCATTGGTCTGGCTTCAATTAATACCTCAATATTGCATTACCTAATCCCTAATCTTTAATGAAAGAAGTTAACCAAGATCTACAGTAAACAAAACCAGGAGTTGATTGTTACCCCTGGTTTTGATGGTCTAAATAAATCATAATTACAAATGAAATGTCACTGGGCTCACTCCCTTTGTGACTTTGGACAAGTCACTAAACCTTCACATACCTCATGTGCTTTACATTTCAAATGAAGGAGTTGAACTAGATGTCCTCTGAGGTCCCTTTCAATTACAGAGTTGTGATCTTTGGATTCTAATAGATTATTATTGAACATGAATAATAACAAATATGAAGAATTCTAGGAAATTTAGGAATGCATACAAATTTGTTCAGAGCAATACAACATAACCAACAGAAGAGTTTACAGAATAACTTCAATGATATTGGAGAGAATAGCACCAAATGACATCAGAACTATTGAGCAACACATTGAGCAACAGTAGTGTTTCAGAGGATTCACAGTGATGCATACCTTCCTTCTCAGAAGTGATAAAACACAAAAATGGTTTGTTGAGTATTTTATCAGATGTGGTCCTTATATCAATTAGTTTTCCCTCTTGATATTTGATATAGGGGAGAGTTCTAAGTGACAGGAGATTAGCCATTGGGATGTTACAAAAACATGAAATGGATTAATAAATTTTGTAAAAAGTCATGGTCAAATTAATGTAGTTGTCCCTCAATCCATGTGTCTTTCATTTGGACTTATATATAAAGACCAATTAATAAAGTCTTATTGAATGAAAAATGCACTAGTTAGTGAAAAGAAACAATATTTGTGATGGATTCATGAGACTATAGATTTGACTTGGAAGGAACCCTAGAGATGATCAAATCCACCTCCAGTCATTTTACATATAAAGAAACTGTGACAGAAAGTTGTTAAGTGGCTTCAGAAATTTAAGTTTGGAAGGCTCCACAGAGGATGAATTCAACCCCTTATTTTACAAATAAGGAAAATGAACCACAGAAAATTTAACAAATTTTTTCAGGGCAATACTTCTAGTACATTTTGATGGTAGAATCTGAAACCACATTCAGCTGACTTCAAGTCTAGTGTTCTACCCTCTATATCATGATGCCTCTCAAAGAAATAATGGGTCATGTAAACTATGTATTAGTTTATATGATCCTTGAGGAGGTGACCTACCTCAGCTACTACCCTCACTTTCCTCATCATGAGTTGCTTCCAATTCAATTCAGATGGACTTCTCAAGTAGGATATTTGAAGCTCTTTCCTATTGAAGGAGGATTATATTTGTTTTATTTGACCCTTCAGACAGTAGAACTAAGAATAATTGGTAGAATATATGGAAACATATTTAGATTCAATATGAGGAAAAGCTTTCTAAAAATTAGATTTGGTGAAAAGTAAAAAAAAAAAGGCTGGTTCAATTCATAATAAGCTCACTAGAAATTTTCAATTAAAAATAGTGAAGATTTTGTTGGGAAGGGAAGATTCCTTTGCAGTCATGGAATACACAAAATGAACTCTGAAGTAATTTCTAACTCCAAGCTTTTATAATACTATGTAAAAAAAAAGTATAATTTGACTCAATATAAGGAAAAATCTTACAACCATTAGAGGTGATGAAAAATGAAATGGGCTACCTTAGAAGTTGCTGAGTTCCTCTATCTTCATATTTGCACAGAGATCAGATAACAGTTTATTAGGCATGTTGTTAAGAAATTTATGATGTGATAGAAGTAGACCTTAAGGAAACTTCAGATTATCAGATGCTCAGATATTTTTTTTCTTTGATGATTCAGAGAGCATTTTAGTCTTGAACTATTTCAATGACATCATAATTAGCAACAATTCTCCTTGCTGAAAGATACTGGATAATAGAGTTGGCTGAATTCCAGAAGAGGTTGGTTTTTTTTTCCTTCTGTCTTGAAACGTGACTTCTGTTAAACATCAACTTTCTGATATCTAAAATCTAAGCACAGAGGCAGCAAGCTGTTTGCTTTTTACCTGTGGATTGCTATTATTAGGAAGAGAGTATGTAATAGTTATTGCTTGTCACTCTTCCCAGACCATGAGAAATAGAACATGATAGTGCTAACCATCTCATACTTGTATATATTGATTGATCTGTATTTTCATGAATGTAGTCAGTGCTTCCAAATGTGTAGATTACATCTTATTTATTTCATCTCAGCCTGTACAATACTTAGTTACATTCTCCCATAAATCCTCCACAGCAGGTCTATACAATGTCTTAGATGCATTTTTATAGGTCTCTTGATATTAGATAGTCAAAAGTCACGATGAGCATAAGGGCCATACATCAGTTGTCTCTCACACATGCTATATAACTGCTTCACTTTTTCTAATCCTAGATTTCTCTAAAGATATCCATTATGCTGGATTTCTGCTAGATTGCTCATGGTAATATGTTTCACACTACTCATGACACCATTGCCCTTTGGGCAACTTGTAATTTTTAATTTTAATTAAGCATAAAAGAAAAGGAATCACCTCAAATCTAAGAAAAAATGAGTTTTGAGTGAACTTAACGGAGACTTAAAGGCAATAATAATAATAATAATATTGTCAATAAAGAGAGTCCTTTTAGTGATAAGCAAGTTTAATTATTTGGTAAATGTAGCATCCTATAACTCTTAACTATACAACACTGTAATAATGTTGATACTAAAGTGGTTGCCCTTTGTTTAGAGTAACTAAAAGCATTGCATTTTCCCAAAGACAATCTAATTCACTTTCCTCCCCTTTTCATTTCTGTCCCCAGTTCACTGTCCTTCAACGTTATTGTTCCAAGATATTTCTACTGATTAGCCAATTAAATAGGTTGCCATTAAACTGTATCCCATAGATAGAATAATAAAAAATCACAATCTGCTCTTCCCTATGCCCCTGGTAGTGTATTTTTTTCATAAATACTATTTGAATGATTGTGGAACTTATTTAGGAAGTTCTGCAGTGTTTTCAGTGTTTGGGAAATAAGCACAGTGGCATCTATAGCTCAAATATTGAGGAATCCTCCTTAACTATAAGGAATATGTCTTCAGTTTGAACTCAGGTATTGGGTCACCTTTGGGCACAATGAATAGGGAGCCAGAGCTGGAGTCAGGAAGACTGGGGTCTTCCTGAGTTCAAATCTCTCTTCAGATACTTAGTGGCTATGTGTCATTGGGTAGGTCATTTAAATTCTATTTACCTCAGTTTCATTATTTGTAAAATAATAGTAATAATAATAATGCCCACCTCCCAGGGTGGTTATAAATTTATAAAGCACTTAGCCAGTGCCTTGTAAATAGTTGGCGCAATATAAATGTTCATTGTCATCATCATCATCATTATTATTGTCTGTCATTCTTTGATGAATAAAGATCTCCGTGTTTTAAGCCTATCAAAATATTCAAATGAATCTGTGATATCACTGATGGGATTATTCTCTCTAATAATCAGTAACCATTGTGTTCTTTAACACCTCAGTTGATAATAAATCAATCAATATTTCTTGAGTGATCATTATATTCCAGGCATTATGCTAAATGTAGTGGATTTAAAAAAGGCAAAAGATAGTATCTGCCATCAAGGAGCTTATAATTTATGCAAAGCAAGTGATACGCAGGACAAGTAGGAAATGATTAACAAAGGGAAGGCACTGAAATTAAGAGAGGTTGAGGAAGGCTTCTAGTAAAAGATGGAATTTTAAGTGAGATTTAATGAAACCAGGGAGGTAAGTAGGCAGAGCAGAGAAGAGAGAGCACCCAGAGAACATGTCTGGAGCCAAGAAATGAAATGTCTTTGTTGTTGTTGCTTTTGTTGTTGAACAGTCAAAAGGTAAGAATCATTGGATTGAGGAGTAAAGTATAAGAGGACTAGACAAGAAGGATATGGTTAAGTTATGAAGAGTATTGAATGCAAAACAGAAAATTTTGTATTTAATCCTGGAGGTGATAGAGTACCACTCAAGTTTATTAAGTAGGGAAGGGAAATAGTCAGACTCGTACTTTAGTAAATTCATTTTGGCAGCTGAGTGGAGAATGGATGGGAGTCTGAGAAGAATTGAGATAGGCAGACCCACTACTAGGCTATCACAGGTGGAAAGTGGTGAGGGCCTACACTAGACTGGTAGCAGTGTGAGAAAAGAGAAGTGGGTGAATTCTAGAGATGCTGCAGAGGTGAAATCAATAGGTTTTTGGCAACTGATCTGATATGGAGGTTGAGAGTATGGTTGTAAGTGAAGGTTGTAAGTCTAAGAGACTGGGAGAATTGTGTTGCCTTGTACAGTAATAGGGAAGGTAGAAATGGGGGAAGAGTTTAGTTATTGTTGTCCAAATTGTCATGATCTTGTGGACCATAGCAAGCTAGGCCCTTCTGGGGGGAGGAGCCAAGATGGCAGAGTAAAAGCAGGAACTTGCTTGAGCTTGTCTTCCAATTACTTCCAGTTAAAAAAAAAATAACTCTAAACACATTTTAGAGCTACAGAACCCACAAAATGACAGACTGAAATAGCTCTCTATCTGAAGACAGCCTGGCAAGTTGAAAGTAAGGGTCCTATCACACTGGGCTGAGAGCAGAATGCAGTCCTGTGTGGGCAGTGCTAGCCCAGACAGGTGGTACAGACCGGACCAGAGCAGATGTGAGGGGACTGAATCACTGGCAGCTGTGGCAGTTTCCAGACGTCTCAACCCCAAAATGCCAAAGAGAAACTAAAAGGTCAATGAGGAAACCATGTTGGACCTGTGTGAGAGAAGAGCTTGGTCCCCCAGGGTAGCAGAGGTGGCAGCAGCTGCAGTGCCAATAGCAGCAGTAGCAGCAGCAGCAGCAGCAGCAGTTGCTTCTGGAGCTCCAGGCCCATAGTTGGTGGGGGGACCAAGTGACTGATTAAAGGCAATTGCAGCAATCTCTTTGCTGGCAATGAGACAGGACTCTCTTGCTTTGCCCTGTTTGTATCTGGGTTACAGTCTTGGGGGCAGACCTGTGGTGAGGAGGAGCTCTGGGGTAGCAGAGCTTGTGGTGGCTGTGGAGAGGGAGTCCTCTTCACATTTCTGAGGCAGGTGCCTAAAAGTAACTCTGACAATAGCTGTGCAAAACCCCAGAAATTTGGGACACAGCACTCTCCACCCTGGAAGCAAAGTTCTACCATGGGAAAGTGCTCAAAAGTCAATTACTTGGTGGGCAAAATGAACAAACAGGAAAAGAAATCAGACTATAGAATCTTTGGTGAAAAAGAAGATCAAAATATAGAACCAGAAGAAGACAACAAAATCAAAACTCCAACATCAAAAGCCTCCAAGAAAAATATGAATTGGTCATGGGCCATGGAGGAACTCAAAAAGGATTTTGGAAATCAAGTAAGTGAAGTAGAGGAAAAATTGGGAAGAGAAATGAGAGTGATGCAGGAAAATCATGAAAAATGAATCAACAGCTTGCTAAAAGAGACCGCTAAATACTGAACAAAATAACACCTTAAAAAATAGAATAACTCAAATGGCAAAAGAGGTCCAAAAAGCCAATGAGGAGAAGAATATTTTAAAAAGCAGAATTGACCAAATGGGAAAGGAAGTCCAAAATTTCACTGAAGAAAATAATTCCTTCAAAATTAGAATGGAGCAAATGGAAACCAATGACTTTATGAGAAATCAAGATATTATAAGATTCAAAAGAATGAAAAAAATAGAAGACAATGTAAAATGGCTCATTGGAAAAACAACTGATCTGGAAAATTAATTACTTACACACTAAAACTCCTTTATAGATACTTTGTTCGAAACTTTATGACCACTGTGCTGAAAACTATGTGGCCATTTTAGTGATAAGTTATAATATCGTGAATGCTGTACCTTGATTTTCTGTGAATGTTTTGCTTTCATTGTTATTGAATAAATAGAGAGTTCACTATACTGTGTAATCAGAACCTGGAAAAGCTGTTTACAGCAGCGTTCTTCTGGAAAGTCACTCATGCTTGGCTTTATTGTGTTCATGCTCCCTCATCTTTCTGTGTCTCCACATCTATCACATCTACCCCTTTCTTGCTATTCAAATAACCAAAACTATGTCAGTCTTTCATCACTTCTTACTTAAATTATTACCGTATCTTCCTTATAGGTTTTTTCTGCCTCCATTTTCTTCCTTGTCAAATCTTGCCTTCACACAACTGAAAAAATGTTATTTATAAAAGACAGTTGTGAACAAAAACCTCCAAATATCTAGACTATTGTATTTTGTAAAAAATACAGCTTTTGTTTTTGTTGGCATTTACATTCAAAATCTGGCTCCAACCTTCATTTACTAAATTTTCCATATGATTATCTCATGTACCATATATTCCATCCTGTTGGCCTATTTTCTGTTCCACTTACACTACATTCAATCTTTCTTTTCCTCGTCTTTCTTCAGATTGCTCCTAATGCCTGGAATGATCTATATCCCAACCTGTGCCTCACAGCAAGCTTGGTATGTTTCCAGACTCAGGTTAAGTGACATTTGTTACACAAAGCTTTTCAGATCACTACCAATTTCCCAACAAAATTACTTTGCAAATACCACATATACTTTGGGCAGCTAGAAGGCATGGTGGATAGAGCACCAGGTATAGAGTCAGGAAGACATGAGTTCCAATCTATCCTCAGACACTTACTAGTTCTGTGACCCTGGGCAAGTCACTTAAACCTATTTGTCTCAGTTCTTCATTTGTAAAATGAGCTGGAGAAGGAAATGGCAGACCACTCCTGTACCTTTACCAAGAAAATCCCAAATAGAGTCAAAAGGGTCAGAAATGACTGAACAACAAGAATATATAATTTGAAGTTATTTTTATGTTTACATGTTGTTTCTCCTTATAGAATGTAAGGTTCTTTGAGGTCCCGACTGGTTTTTTTTTTTTTGTATTCTTTGTACCTTGCACAGCACCTGGCATTTAATAGGCTCTTAACTTATGACTATTATTTGAGTTATCAACTGATAAAGTTAAAGTGGTTCCAAAAATTATTTCAGAATATGCTTATTTTTCAAATCAAGAAATAGCTATAATAAAACAAAAAATTAAAGAGAAGTAAAGAAATCATCTAATTTACAATATAAACTCCATGAAGTAATAATGCAAGAATATAACTTCCTTGAGCAACTCATTAAATGTTCTTAGAAAGAAAAAAAGCCAAGAAGAGAAAAAGGCAAAAGATTATTCCAGAAAAAAAAATAACCGTGCTGAGTTTTGTTCAGAAAATATAGTAATTAGCATGTTGAGACACCTGAAACAATATATAACATCATGCACAATTAATACATGAATCATAGAGCAATTTTCTTTTCTCTAATTCAAATTGGCTACTTTCATTATCTTGAGACCTAGAGTGGGTAAAAATTCTAAACTTGTATTACCTTTGGAGAGAAAATATATCTGTGTGTATGTGTTTTCTTATACAAACTGAATTACGGAAAATTACTTTCTTTTTTTTAAATCAAGCTTCAAAATCCAATGCATATCATTTTAAAACATTATCATTTTTAACCTTTTCTTACATTACATTGCTTAAGGCCAGTATTGTATACTTAAAGGTCCTACTCATTAAATATAAACTGAATTAGATCACCATGGTTGCATTATTCTCATATATAATGAACTTTATAGTTTTCAGTATTTCATGTATACATATATATACATATAAATACAGATAGATATACATATAGATATGTGTATACACACTCACACACAATATACTCTCATCTGAATTCCAAAGCAGGCCCCTGAAATAGAAAGGGAGTTTATCTGTGGAATATGGATTTTGAGAGGACATGTAATTTGTCCAAAGGCACAAAATTGGGAGGAGCTAGGAAGCAGTTGCACTGTGATTGGACTAGAGTTCCTCAGACCTCTAAACGAAACATTATTTCTATAGCATTATCTTGCTCCTGACCCTTGATCTGAAGTAATTTTAATTGACTTATTTTGTAGATTGTTAATGCATCACTTTTTAAAAAGTATAAATTCCTCCAACATTATAGGGCACACTTTAGGTAAAGAGAAGTCAAGTGCAGAAGGCCGCATTTAGTCACATAAATATTCTTTTGCAATGGATATTTGTGAAAGAAACAGAGAGAGGGAGAGAGAGACAGAGAGAGAGAGAGACAGAGAGAGAGAGAGACAGAGAGAGAGAGAGAAAGAGAGAGAGAGAGAGAAATAGAGAGAGAGAGAGAGAATCACAGAGAATCACAGAGTTCTGTCCTAGGGGCCGGCTAGGTGGTAAATCGGAGGGAAAGCCAGACCTGGAGCTGACCTGACACTTATTAGCTGGGTGACCCTGGGCAAGTCATTTAACCATGCTTGCTTCAGTTTCCACATCTGCAAAATGTGCGGGATTAACAAACAATCCATTATTAAGTATCTTTGCCAAGAGAACTCGAAATGGGGTCACAAAGAGTCAGAAATGACTGAACAGCAACAACAATTGTACAATAGACTGGAAGCTCAGTCAGAGAGATAAAATCACAGTTTATCTTTTCTTAAGTATCTATGAAAGAGTTTTAGTGTGTAAGTAATTCAACTACCACTTTCAGCAAACAAAGGGTCAGATTGTTCCTCTTCACCTTCTTTGTGCAAACCTCAGAATAACCCCAAGTGTTGTTGACAATTCAATAGAATGTCAATTCTATGAGCGCAAGATCTGTTTTAATTATTTTTTTCTTTCTCTGTGCTGAGCATGGAGATTTGTACATGGTAGGTACTTAATACAAGATTATTGAACTGAATGAAACCCAAGCAGTTTTTTAGGGGCAAGATTGCTGGTGGATATATACACACACACACACATATACACACATAAATGTACATACACATGCACATAAATACAAATATGTATATATAACATATATATACAGACTTTGTATATGCATACACACATATATATGCATACATTACACTGATTGACCAACATTATGAATGAATATACTTAAAAAGCATTTATTAATCACAGCCTATCAGCCAAAGATTATGTTAATCATTACGGATGTAAACAGCAAAGACACTGTCCTCAAAGAGTTTATATTCTAAAAGAGAAGCCAACACACTAGGAGATTGGTGCTGAGAAAAGGGCGCATTCGTTGGAAAAAAGTAAGAGGGAAATGATTGGAGCCACAAAAGTTTATTTTGACAAGGAATTATAGAAGAATTTGTTTGAACGTGGTTCCCGTTTCCTTTATGAAATTCAAGAATTATGTTTGTGCAACTATCCTCAGATTGTTAGTGTCATGTAAAGTAATACAGTTGAAAGAGCACTAACTCTGGAGTTAAAGGAGCTGGCTTCAAATTCCATTTCTTATTCTTCTCAACTGCATGACTTTGGGCAAATCACAATCTTTCTGGGCCCTTAACTGCAATTAAGGTGTCCTCTGAAGGTTTCTTCCAGTTCTACATGTATAAATCTATGATTCTCTCCTCTGTGCACAATTCGAATAAAAGAAGGATTTCCTCTAAACTATGAGATCTTCCAGATGCTGCTATTTGAGCTAAGTGCAACAGGAAGGTCCCCAGTTACTATAGGTCCTCTTCAATAAGAACCATGATGAACTGAGAAATCAGCCTATCAATTCACATGGGAAAAAAAAAAGGATTAAATAAATTTTTACTCTGACATAATCATGAATGGGCAGCTCAACTCCTCATTCCCTAGCCATCTTCTCACTATTTCTGGTTTTTGCTATGGAGTCCACCCCTCAAAGGTTTAAAATCTATTATCTATGAAACTTCTGCCCTATGGTTCTATTGTTCTGATTGTTAATTGCCTTATCTACTCCACTATTTCACACAAGCTGCAGTCACTCTTCACTATATTCCCTAGTTCTTGGCCTTTTGGACACCCTCATCAATTGTCTTACTGAGAAATATATACTTGCCCATCCCTTTCAGCTCATATTCTCCAGTTCTGGAACCAGGTTCAAACAAATCCTGCCACTATTCCTCAAAAGGAATTGTCAAGCTTAACTCTTATGGCTCCAATCATTTTCCTTTTAATTTTTTCTAACCAATGTGCTCTTTTCTCAGCACCAATCTCCTAGTGTGGTGGCTTCCTTTTTTAGAATATAAAGTCTTTGAGGATAGTTTCTTTGTTGTTTGTATCCTTAATGTTTAGCATAATATTTAGAAGATAGGATGTACTTAGAAAATGCTCTTTAAGTGTACTAATTCATGATGTAGTCAATCAGTACAGAACATGAATTTGACAGGCACTGCTGTTGAATATTTATTGACATAGATCCAAACTAGAGGAAAAGGGTGAATCAAATTACATATAGTAAACAGCACCGTTCTTTAAATGATTCTAATCTACTCTTTGATATAAATAGTATAATGAGCTTCTAGCCATATCAGATGTCTTTGAGTCAGGGAGAGCTACAATCTCGAAAGAATCAAAATTGCAGGTGACAAATAGGAAAAACAAAGCAAACAAACAAACAAAAAAGAAACATTGTGGGTTTACATTCAGACCTAAGCTATGTTGTGTGTTTGGTTCCAGAGCACTTCAATAAAATAAGTACTGCAATAAAGCAAGTCATGCAAAATTTTTGGTTTCCTGGTGCAAACAAAACTTATTTTTATTCTGTATTGTAGTCTATTAAGTCTGAATTAGTTTTATGATTAAAAACAAATGTACGTATCTTAATGAAAAAGTACTTTGTTGCTAAAAATATTAAACATAATATGAATCTTAAATGAGTCTTAATATTTTTCCTGGTGGAGACTTGTTTCAATGGTAACTGATTGATCATGGGTGTGGTTGCTGAAGCAATTTCTTAAAATCAGGAAACTATGAAGTCTGCCTCATTGATTCACTCTTCTTTTCATGAAAGAGTTCTCTGTAACATGTGATATGGTTTATAGCATTTTATCCACAGTAGAACTTCTTTCAAAATTAAAGTCAGTCTTCTCAAACCCTGCTGCTGCTTTATCAACTAAGTTTATGAAATAGTCTTCAATATTATTGTGTCCCAAGGTATTGGGGAGAGGGTCAAGGAGAGGTAGAGAGAGAGTGGAACAATCAGTCCATGAAAGAGTCAGAACACACACAACATTCATCAGTTTAGTTCACTGTCTTATATGGGAGTGATTGCTCTCAAACAATTACAATATTAACATCAAAGATCATTGATCACTATATAATATATAATAATAATGAAAAAGTTTGAAATATTGAATTAGCAAAATGTGACACACAGATACAACATGAGCATGTGTTATTGGAAAAAATGATGCAGATAGACTTGCTTGATGAGAAGTTGCTACAAACCTTCAATTTGCAATAAAAAAGGCAATATCTGCAAAGCACAATAAAGCAAAGTGCAATAAAATGATGTATGCCTGAGATGAGGTAGCTCCTTGTCACCAACCAGCATGCAAGAAGTAAGGATACAATATATCCAAGAAAAGGCTGTCAATTCTATAACAAAAGGATAAAGTATAGAGAGCTCAAGTTCCCAAATGATATGTATGAAAAACTTACATAGTCTTCTCTAGATGAAAACAATCATTAGGTAGCAAATATGGAATTTAGGGAAAGAAAGGCACAGAAATCATACCAGCTGAGGAGAATTGGAGGAGCTGTGAGGTTAACCATAATACCCACATGGATGAGCTCATAAATCTTTTGAACCATTTAGAAGTTAACCACACACTAGTTTTCTATTTTTATGTTAATCATTTAATTCCTTCCTTGTGTGTGACAACAGGAAGTAAAATCTTCTTTGGTTAGAGTAAGGAAGATCATATAGATTTAAAAATAAAAATACAACAAATTTATAAATAGAACAAACACTACCTTTGTGTGGTGTACAGAGCAATTTTTTTCAATTTTTTTTAAAATAATGAAATAGCAACTATTTAATACAGTTAATAAGGAAAAATCCATTGTGCTTAGCAACGATAAATTCATCCTTTACTACCTGTGGCAAACAGACCTCATTAATTAATTTGCTTTTTTAAGAAAATCATGATTTAGTGTAAGTGGGAAAGATCTGCCAGGAGATCTGGTTCTAGTCTGGCCTCTATTTATAACTAGCCTCAGCATTTGAGAAAAGCAAATTATTTTTTTCTGAGACTCAGTTTCCTGATGCGTAAAATGAGATTTAATTAGATGACTTCTAAGGTGATTAATTATTTTTTTCATATATTTTTATTTATATCATTAAATATTTTCTGATTACCAATTTGTAAAAAAAAAGTTAACGATCATTTTTGAAAATTTTCTGAATTCTCTGTGCCCTTCTACCCTTCTCACATCCCTTGAGGAGGCAAAAAATATGTTAATTATAAATGTGAAGTCATATGATAATTCCATGTTAGCCATGATGCAAAAGAATGCATGCACGCACAAATAAGAAAAACAAAGGTGTGGTTTTTTAAAAATATGCTTCAAACTGCACTCAGAATTCATCAATTCTCTCTCTGGAGTTAGAAAATATTTTTCATCATGAGTCCTTTGGAATTGTTTTGGATGGTTGTATTGATTAGAGTAGCTAAGACTTTCCTAGGCTGATCACTATATAATATTGCTGTTGCTGTATACAATATTCTCCTGGTTCTGCTCATACTGTTTTGTGATATCACATAGATCTTCCCTGGTTTTTCTGAAACAATTTTGATCACCAACTTTTTTTTGGGGGGGGAGCAAGGAAATTGGGGTTAAGTGACTTGCCCAAGGTCACACAACTAGTAAGTGCTAAGTATCTAAGGCTGGATTTGAACTCATGTCCTCATGAACCACCTAGCTACCTGATGCTCATCATTTCTTATAGAACAATAGTATTTTGTTGCAACAAGCATAAATCACAATTTGTTCAGTCATTCCCCAGTTGTTGGGCATCCCCCAAATTTCTAGTTCTTTGCCACCACAAAAACAGTTGTTATAAATATTTTTGTACTTATTGTACTTCATTTTTCTTCATCATATTTTTAGAATACAGACATGGAAGTGGTATTGCTGAGACAAAGAGTGCACATAGTTTAATAACTCTTTGGATGTAGTTTCAGTTTGTTTTCCATAATGTTGGACTAGTTCACAACTCCACCAACAGTGGATTAGTGTCCCAGTTTTCCCACATCTCCTCAAACACTGTCCCATTCTGTTTCAGTCATGTTAGCCAATCTGTTATTTGTGAAATCTTATCTCAGAGTGGTTTTAATTTGCATAGTTTCACTTAATTTGCATAATCCATAGTTATTTAAAACATCTTTTCTTGTAAATATTGTTTTGATTTCTTCTTCTGAAAACTAGGTGTTTATATCTTTTGAACATTTATCAGCTGAGTAATTGCTAGTATTTTTATAAGTTTGGCTCAGTTCCCTATATATTTGAAAAAATGAGGTCTTTACCAGAGAAATTTCCTGTAATTCTCCCTCCCCCAAAAAATTCCTGTTTTCCTTCTAATTTTGACTGCATTTATTTTGTCTCTGCAATTTTTACGTCATGTGATCAAAATTACCCATTTTGCTTCCTGTGATCCTTTCTCTTGTTTGTTCATATATTCTCTCTTTATCCAGAAATCTGTCAGGTAAATTGTTCCAAACTTATGATATTGCCTTTTATGTCTAAACCATATACCCATTTTGACCTTGTCTTGATATATGGTGTAAGATGTTGATAGGTGATTATTTTTCTTCTAAAGTGCTTTCCAGTTTTCCCAGCAGTCTTTCTCAAAGGATAAATTTCTACCCCAAAAATTTTGATTGAGTTTATCAAACATTAAATTACTACAGCTATTTACTGTTGTGTATTGTGTACCTCATCTATTCCACTGACCAACCAATGTACTTTTTAGCCAACATAATATTGTTTTGATAATTATTGCTTTATATTACAGTTTGAAATCTGATGTGGTTGTAAGTTTTATTTTATTCCCTTTATTTTCTTGACATTTTGTTTTTCCAGATGAATGTTTGTAATAATTTTTTCTAGCTCTATAAAATAATTCTTCAGTAGTTTGGTATGGTACTGAATAAGTAAATATTACAAGTAGAAATGTCATTTTTATTATATTGGCTTTGTCTACCCATGAGCAATTAATATTTCTCTAATTATTGAGAACTGTCTTTATTTCTGTAGATAGTCCTTTACAATTGTCTTCATACAGTTCCTGGGTTTGTCTATACAGGTATACTCCTAGGTATTTTGTATTGTCTGCAGTTATTTTAAATGGAATTTCTTTTTCTTTCTCTTCATTCTGAGTTTTGTTGGTAGTATATAGAAATGCTGATGATTTACCTGGGTTTATTTTTTATCTTGAAAATTTACTGAAATTGTTTCACTAGTTTTTAGGTGATTTTCTAGGCTTCTCTAAGTATATCAATCATAACATCAGCAAAGAGTGAGGGTCTTATTTCCCTATTGCCTTTTTTATTGCTTCAGTTTATTTTTCTTGCCTTATTGTCAAAGCTAGCATTACTAATACATAATAGTACTAATAGTACTGCATAATAGTACTAATCATACACATCCTTGATTCACCATGATCTTATTTCTTTATTTTTTTTTTTGGAGGGGGGAAGGCAGGGCAATTGGGGTTAAGTAACTTACCCAAGGTCACACAGCTAGTAAGTGTCAAGTGTCTGAGGCTGAATTTGAACTCAGGTCTTCCTGACTCCAGGACCAGTACTCTAGTCACTGCTCCACCTAGCTGACCCAACTGTGATCTTACTTAGAAAGCATCAAGTTCATCCCCATTATAGATAATGACTGCTCTTTATTTTAGGTAGATACTAATCATTTTAAGAAAGGCTTTATTTATTCACATACTTTCTAGCATTTTTAATAGGAAGAGATACAATATTTTGGCAATAAAATAATTTCTTTTGTGTTTTTGTTATTGATATGATCTATTATACTAACAATTTTCCTAATATTGCATCAGTCCTGCATCCCTGGTATAAATCCCACTTGATCAGAGTGTATGTTCTTTGTGATGCATTTTTTTTTTTTTGCTTTTTTTTGGGGGGGAGGACAATTGGGGTTAAGTGACTTGCCTAAGGTCACATGGCTATTTTTGTGTGTGTGTGTTAAGTGTCTGAGGCCAGATCTGAACTCAGGTCCTCCTGACTCCAGGGCCAGTGCTCTATTCACTGTGCCACCTAGCTACCCCCATGATGCATTATTTTATCCTCTTTGCTAGTAGTTTATTTAGAGTGCTTTAATGAATATTCATTAAAAAATTTTTTATAATTTTCTTTCTCTGTTGTTCTCCCTGTTTTAGACATAAAAACACATTTGTGTCATAAAAGGAAATTAGTAAGCCTACTTCTATGCCTATTTTTTTTCAAATAGTTTATATAGTGTTGGGATGAAGTAATTCTTAAATTTTGGGTAGAATTTGCTTGTTCATCCCTCTGGTATTTCTTCAGTGAACAATATTGTTGTTACCATGTACAATGTTTTCCAGGTGAAGTTCACTTCACTAAGTATCAGTTCATGTACTTCTTTCCAGATTTTTCTGAAATCATCCTACTTGTCATTACTTACAGCACAATAATATTCCATTACAATTATCTACCACAGCTTGTCTAACCATTCCCTATTGGATGGATATCCCTCTGATTTCCAATTCTTAGCAACCACAAAAAAAGCTGCTATAAATATTGTTGTGAAAATAGGTACATATATCCCCCTCTTTTTTGGATGTTGTTGCGATATAGATCTGGCAGTGGTATTGTTGGGTCATAGGGTAGCACAGTTTCTTGGGCCTTTGGGCATAGTTCCATATTGCATGCAATCCACAATGTTTGAATCAGTTCACAACTCTACCAATAGTGCATTAATGACCCAGTTTTCCCACATTCCCTCCAACATTTTTTTTCCTTTTTAATAATATTAACCACTCTAATAGATATAAGATTGTAATTCAGAGTTATTTTAATTTGCATTTCTCTGATCAATAGTGATTCACAGCATTTTTTTTTCATGTGACTATAGAAAGTTTTGATTTCTTTGTCTGAAAAACTGACTGTTCATATCTCTTGACCATTTATCAATTGGGGAATGACTTGCAATTTTATAAATTTGATTGAGTTATCTATATATTTAAGAAATGAGGCCTTTGTTAGTGATACTTGTTTTTAATTCCCCCCCCCCCCCCCAGTTTTCTGCTTTCTTTGTACTTTTGGTTGCATTGCTTTTGTTTGTGGAAAAATTTTTTTTAGTTCTATATAATTAAAATGAACTATTTTACATTTTGCAATGCTCTTTATATCTTCTTTGGTCCTAAATTCTTCCCTTATCCATAAATTTGACAGATTAATTATTTCATGCTCTTCTAATTTGATTATGGTATCACCCTTTAAGTGTAAATCATATAACTATTTTGACCTTATCTTGGTATATGGCCTGAGACATTGGTCTATACCTACTTTCTACCATACTTTTTCCAGTTTTCTCAGCAGTTTTTGTCAAATAATGAGTTTTTGTTCCTAAAGCTTGAATCTTTGGATTTATCTATACCATGTCAGTGCTTCTTAAACTGTGGGTCATGATCCCATAATTGGCTTGCATAACTGAATTTGGGGATTGCAAAAATTTGGCAACAATGAAATATTTCTGAATGCATGATATCCAAAAATTAATTAAAAATAAAATGTATAATGAATCCAAGGTGTTTTTGGCAGTATTTTCCTGTGTTGCATAATGCAACTTTACTGCAGCTTTGGTTCTGAACACACATGTGCACTTTGCAGTGTACATGCTGACAGGCCACAGAATGTCAATAAATGTTGCCAGAAACACCTCAGCCCTGATTCAAGACAATTGTATGTTATGCATTGCAGTGTTTTTACTGTACATACAATGGTTTTTTTTTTCTGCTCTTGCAGAAACATAATAGTTTAATTATTGAAAAAAATTACTTTTTAATATTTTTAACCATCATTCTTCAGCATGTAAGTATCAGATCAGTATGTCTTTAAATTGTATTGTTTTAGAATATTTGATTTTACAATTTTCTCTTATCTCCTTCTTTTACAGAAACATAAGTATTTAATTGCAGTAAGTAAAGATAAAAACCATTTAATAATATTTCTCTACTGTCACTGTTATATGTGTTTATATAAATATCAAATTTCTAAATTAAGTGTAAACAAATGTAATTTCATAAGCTAAGTGTAGTTTTTGTTTGAGAAATAGTTAGTAACATTTATTTATATTTGGGATTAAAAATAGTTTTTGGTTATAGATAAGTGTCTAACTTTAGACAGAAGAGGTAAAAGTATTGATGACAATATGGCAGACTCTTCACTACCTGGTTGTAGTATGCCTAAATTGACAAGAAAAAGAAAATATGTTGAATTATTTTTGCAATATGGATTTACTTCTAATAAAGATGATGGTTTGTAAAAAACATTTTTGCTTAATTTGTAATGAAGATTTAGCTACAGAGAGAATGAAACAAGCCAAACTAAAATGGCATCTTAATACCATGTATGCAGCATACTGCAATAAACCAAAGGAATATTTTGAATGCCTTTTTAAAATCTTCAAATAAAGAAAAATATTTTGAGAAATTTGTTACTGTCAATGAAAAATGTTTACTTGCAGCTTATGAAACTTCTTATTTAATTGAAAAAACTAAAAAGTCATGTGATAGAAGATCCTGCATTACCCACTGCTATTACACTGTCAGAAATGTTCATGGCAAAAAGTATGGAGATGAAATACACAAATTTCCTTTATTGAATGACATTGTTTCCAAAAGAATTTCTGAAATTGGTAATCACCAATTCCACCAATTCTTATTACCAGACATAAGGATAGCCCAAAGTTTGCAATTCAGTTAAATGGAAGAATTGATATTTCTAATATGGCACAGTAGTTACTTTATGTAAGATACGTTTATGAAGGAAGCATACACGAGGAATTAATGTTTTCTTGCCCTTTGAAAGGGCATACAAGAGAGGAATATATATACCTTGAAGTCAATTAATTTTTCACTAATGAAAGTTCACAGTGAAAAAATTATATTTAAGTCTCTACTTATGGTGCTGCAGCAATGATGGGTGAGAATGTTGGATTTGTAGCAAAGGTTGAAATTGGTGTCAATGAACATATCAATAGACAATATAGTGATTCAGGTGAAACTTAGAGCAATAAAATAAATAAGAGTTGAGGCAGAACAGTAATCTTCCCCAGGTAACTAGAAGAAAAATTCCAGGACTAAGGTTTGCTACCCATGAAGTATAAACACCTCCTGGCTAGTTATGCTAAAACAGTTCATTGTGAGCCCTGGGGCAAGTTGGGTTAGGAGGTGGACTAAGCCCCAGTCACACAAATTTTCATCTCCTAGACAATGTGGGGAGTCAGCCATTTGAGCAGGGGAAGATTGAGGGGACCTCTACCGATAAGGGATGCCAGCCCTAGCTGTGCTGCCAAAAAGTAGCCCTGAGTAAGAAGGAACCAGCACACACTCAGGGAGTGCAGAAGTAGTGGAGCAGGGATACTGATGGCTATGGGAACTAACAGGAAGGCAAAGATCTTGGTTTCAATTACAAGTCAGAGGGGAGAAGTGAAGGAAGTCTTGAGGCCAAAGGCACCATTCTCCATACCCAAGAATTAAAGGTGATTGCAATAAGTTACTATAAAAAATAATCAGGCAAAGGAGAAAGAAACCAACCATAGAAAATTACTAGGCATATAGAAAACTGTGGTTCATCATCAGAGGAGGATACCGAAGTAGAAAAAAAGCCTCTTCTACCAAAAAGAGTAACAGTTGCCTGCCCAAAAAGAATCCATAGAAGAACTTTAAAAAAACTTTACAAATCAGATGAGAGAGTTTGGGGAAATTTTTTTTTAAAGGAACAATCCAAGAAAAACAAGATTATGTAAAGGAAATTAATCAACTGGAAAAAGAGATCCAGAATTTTAAGGGAGAAAATGGCTCCTTGAAAATTAGAATCGAGCAAGAGGAAGTTATAAGAGACCAAAGAATAATAAAACAATATATAGAGAATGAAAGAATAGAAGAGAATATGAAACATCTCATAAGTAAAACAACTGATCTGGAGAACAGACCAAGAAGAGAACACATAAAAATAATTGGACTACCTGAAAACTATGATGGAAAAAAAAAAGAATTGATATAATAGTACAAGAAATAATTAAAGAAAATTATCCTGAAGCACAAGAGGAAAGTAGAAATAGAAAAAATATATCATTCACCACCTGAAAGAGATCCTGTAAGGAAAATGTACAGGAGTATCATAGCTAAATTCTGAAATCCCCCAGCTCAAGGAGAAAATATGAGAAACAAGGGAAAAAATTCAAATATAGTGGAGCCACAATTAGAATCACACACAACCTGGCAGAGGAATTAAGGGCTGATAGTTCTGGAACCCTACTTTCATCAGGAATGGGATAAAGAGGGAACAATACAATGTGTGTGTGTGTATGTGTGTGTGTGTGTGTGTGTGTGTGTGTGTGTGTGTGTGTGTGTGTGTGTGTGTGTAAAAGTCTTCTAAATTCAGAAAGGGAGAGGGGAAGATTTTTTTTTTAGAGGGAATCCTACTTACATCAGTTCTGGGTTGAAGAGATAACAATAAATACATTTAAAAGAGAATAAAAATCTTTTACATTTATAAAGGAAAAAGAGGCTGAGGGAATAGCATAAGAGGGTTATGGAAGGGTGTCTGGACTGATGGGAATGGGATAAGGAGGGAACACACACATATTTCGGAGGGCTATAAAAATCTAAATTTAGATAGAAACAAGAGGGAAAGGTAAAAGGGTTGGGGTGGAGAGGATAAGGGTGGCATTCTTGGGGGGGGGTAGGTTAAGTAACAGGAGGGCAAGGTAGCAAGTAAAAGTAGAGGAGTCAGGGGGGATAGGACATAAGAGATATACACAAACATAAAATAAAGATCAGGAGTAGAATTTATTAGGAGAAAAAGCAGGGGTCATAATCATGATCTCAGACAAAGTTAAAGCTAACATAGATTTAATAAAAAGAGAAAAATAGGGATACTACACTAATTGCTGATCATATTAATCAATATTGTTTTAGACTGTTTAAAATAAACAGTATAAAGTTGGAATATTGCTTTGATTTAGGAAATGATGAGTTGGTGGATTTAGAAAAATATGGAAAGATTTGAATTTATGATGGAAAATTTTCCATCTTCAGAAAAAAAGAATACAAACATAGTACAATCTTACATAAATACATATGAATGTATATGTGTACATATAAGGGTATAATTATAGATAACTATGTATATGCCTAAATGTGTGTGTGTGTGTGTGTGTGTGTGTGTGTGTGTGTGTGTGCTTAATTGTAGCCTTCTTCTTGGAGGAGATGGGGAGGAAGGGGAAAAAAAGAACAAAGTAAAAAGTGCACAACAGAAAATAAAGCACGACCTAGAAGGAAGTAAAGATGGACAGTTATAAATACAATGTGTAGTATTTGTTATTTATGCTTTCTTGAAATAGACTCTAGGGCTGGTGATCTATTCACTGTGCCACCTAACCACCCCTTAATCTATGTTTCTATTGCCTTTTTTTGAATTGTTAATATTCACGATTATCTTCATCAGATTTCTTTGGGTGGGAATCAGGGTTAAGTGATTTGCCCAGTGTCATACAGCTAGTAAGTGTCTTGAGTCTGGATTTGAACTCAAAATCCTCCTGACTCCAGGGGCAATACTCTATCCACTGTGACATGAAGCTGCCCTTCTTATTGGATTTTGAGGGTGTAATGCCCCCAAACATGGTGAATTTCTTTGAAGCTGTCATGTAAATCTGAGAAAAAGCATACTCCTTTATATTCTCATTCAGTTTTCTCCAGAGGTCTAGCACACCTGACTCTTCTAAGATTCCATTAATCTCCTTAATTTATTCCTTATTTATTTTATGGTTTCTAGCTTTGAAAGGTGAAAGTTGCTGTCCCCTCACTAATATCATTTTGCTTTCAACTTCCTCCATCATTTCATCTAACTGTTCCTTTACTAATTTGGGTGTTATGCCATTTGGTGCATATGTGTTTAGTATTGATATTACTTCATTGTCTATAGTATCTTTTAGCAAGATGTGTTTTCCCTGATAACCTTCTCTAATTAAAACTTTTTTATTTTACTTTGACACCAGGATTGCTACCCCTATCATTTTTAGTTAGCTGAAGTATACTAGATCCTGCACCAGCCCCTTCTTTTGTTTCTGTGTGTATTTCTCTGTTTCTAATATGCTTCTTTTGAACAACATATTCTTGCATTGTTATTTCTAATCCATTCAACTATCTGCTTCCATTTTATGAATGAGTTCATCCCTTTCACTTTCACAGTTATGATTACTAACTGTGCATTTCCTTCCATCCTATTTTCTTCCGTTTATCCTCATCTCTCTCTTTTTGTCTTGTTGCTCTTCTAGAGGCTGTCTTACTTCTAATCACTGCCTTCCTTTTTTCTGCCCTCTCTTTTATTGTTCCTCTCTTTCCCTTTTCCCCTCCACCTCCTGCTTCAATATTGGACAAGATAATTTCTATACCCAATTGAGTGTATTTTCCCTCTTTGAACCAAGCTAAATGTGAGCGAGTTTCAAGCATTGCTAGCCCTGTGTCCCAACCATTTTCACCTCCACTGAAAAAAATTCTTCTTTCACATCACTTTTATGTGAGATAATGCCCCCCCCCCATTCTTCCTCTCCATTTCCCATTATTCCCAGGGCATCTCTCTTTCTTGCCCTTCCATTTAAAAATATTCAGCCAAACATGCCCAACTTATTCCCATAATCTCTGTCTTTGTATAATATTTCTAACTGCCTTAATGAAGTTCTTAGAAGTTGCATGTTTCATTTTCTCATATAAAGAAATGTAAACAGTTTAACCTTATGTTTATAATATATAGCGACAGTTCATTCTATTTTGCTCAGTACTCAGCATGGCACCTCACACATAGGAGTTGCTAGATAAATATTCATGGAATGATCTTTTTTCTAGCTTCATTTAAGAATGTGATGACCTACATCAGATAAGTTTACAGATAACTGAAGAATATTCAACTGCTAATATGTTTAATATGGATTATAAAATATTTTATCTTTAGAATAATCACACAATTTCAAGGAGTTTTGTAACAGGTACAAGGGGAACTACAGGAAGCTATATTGTAAGAGGTTTAACCAAGGAAAGTTACAGGAAGACATTATTTTTATTGTCAGAACATTTTTAGTTGTTATATCACTATGTCAGTCCATCCAAAGAATCCTTTCTTTAAAAGATTCATGTTGTCCAACTCTTAACCAAAGAAGATTTCGATTGGAAAGGCTGTATAAACTCTCGATTTTATTTAGAACCTGCTATCTAGTCTTATCTTCTCATTAGAGGTTATTGGCTAAGTGTTTACTTTCCTTGCCTCTCAAAAGAGTTTTTCCATAGACAGAAAGAGCCTAGCAATAAGCTTACTGTCCCTTCTTGGTTCACAGGTGGTCTACCTGGTTTTACTCCCTTAAAATCTTCTTTTTACCTTAGACTTATGGAATCAAAGAATCACAGATTTGGAAAAGACTTTAGAAGTCACTTAAGCTATTAAGGAATCATGAAGCACCAAAAGCTTCCCAAAAAACTATCATCCACTAAAAATCCATTCTTCTGTTCCAAAAGTAAATCCTTATATTAATAGAGGCAACACAGCCTGGTAGACAGAAAGTCAGAGTCAGGAAGACCTGGATTAAATTCCTTTTTATGTCACCTGCTGTCTGTGTGACCCTAGGAAAAGCAATTAACCTTGTCTCTCCACTCATCTATTTTTTCCTACTGTATATTTCATAACAAGTGATGATCTGCATTTTCCACATTTAAATGATGTACAATTTCCACATTCATATGGTGTGCAATTTCTACATTCAAAGTTCTTGTAAGATGAAAATATAGATGTAGGCCCCCAATCTCATCTTGCCTTGATACTTAGTATTAGAAAGTAATGAGAATTGATTACCTCACCCTGTTACACCCTTTCTACACCAAGTTGAATTCCTCTGATTACTAGATTAGACTAAAATATTCAGCATTGATGTGTCTTAGAGTGTTTTTGCTTCCTTTAAGTTTCTGAATTCTCCTTCTATCCACAGATTTCTCTTGCTAAGAGGCTTTATTCTGATCATGTGGTTGAATTTTGCGTCATCAAAAAGAATCGGGAAGCTATTTGCTGTTAGTCAGAAATGTTGTAAGGCCTGCAATCAGTAACTACTGAATTTTCGTGTTTCAACTAGCTAGCATTCTTACCAGAATCTCTTTTAAAATAGCCTTTTTATTCCTTCTGAATATTTTTTAATTAAACTTATAAAATTTTATAAATAGTTGTTGATTATTGAATATGCAATATTTTGTATATTAACAACCACCGAAACCACCGAAGAAGAATAAGTAGTCACTATGAAAATCTGATACTTAAAGAAGATTGATTGGAAGTAAATACAGAACATATTCAGAAGCCTTTTTTGCTTTTGGAAAATCATTCCTGAGAAATCCATGAAACTCAAATATATTAGTTTTCTTGAAATGCTGCTTTAAACCATAGGGAGAATGTTTTCTTTCTTTTTTTTTCATTTTCACAAGTATTTATGGACTGCACACTATGGTCGAACATTATACACAAGACTGGGGATATAAAGAGAAAAAAATTAGAAATAGCCTCTACCTCAAGGAGTTCAGGAAATCTACATTCTGCTAGAACCAGAAGAACAAAACATATACAAATAAGTTTAGCCCATAGAAACTCTGGGAACCCTCCTCCAAATTCCTGTTTTCATAGATAAGTTGTGTTCCCAAAGTTTGACTCTCTCTCCCCTCAGGTTTAAAGGGTAATCCTGAGGAATCAAGAGTGAACATATAATGCCATCAGTTTGAGCCCCCACCAGGGAACTTTCCAGTGCAATTATCACTTGAGAATCATTTTATCAGCCAGCCTTAAGTAGCATTTAGAAAAGGATGTTTACTAAGGTAGTTCAATAAAAATTGGTTGTACAAAATCTCTCCAAAATCTAGGACACCATCAATTTAGGGTAAAGGAACCTCAGGCTTAGAAAGCAAATGTGGCAAAGGGGTAATACAGCTGATGAAGGTATCTTATTTAGCACCCTGATTAGAAGATGGGGGAGCTGCTCTCTCTAGAAGTACAATGATGAAACACTGACAGGAAGTTGGGAAGACCAAAAACCTCTGGACCTTTGCAAGAAGGAAGGTCATTTTCTATTCAAGGAGAGAGGATGGGGAAACCTTTCTTTTTTTCTGCCAATTTATTTATTTATTTTTAGTTTTCAACATCCATTTGCACAAGATTTTGAGTTATGATTTTTTTCTCCCCATCTTTCCCCTACCCTCACTCCAAAATAGCTAGTCTACTGAATACCCCTTCCCCAATCTGTTCTCTCTTATATCTTCCCTCATACCTCCCCCCCAACTTTCTAGTAGGGCAACATGGATTTGAATACTCTTGCCTGTATATCTTATTTCCCAGGTGCATGTAAAAAAGCAATTTTTTTAAACAATTGTTTTTAAAACTTTGAGGTCCAGATGTTTTCCCTTCTTCCCTCCTCACCCACCCTCACTGGGAAGACAAGCAATTCACTATAGGTTGTTCATGTGAAGTTACACAAAACAATTCCATAGTAGTTATATTGTGAAAGACTAACTATAATTCCCTTCATCCTCTCCCACACCCATACTTATTCTATTTTCTCTTTTGACCCTGTCCCTTTTCAAAAGTATATGTTTCTAACTACCCTCTCCCCCAAACTGCCTCCCCTTCTGTCATCCTTCCTATTACCCCTTTGTCCCCTATTTCCCTGTAGAGTAAGATACCCAATTGAGTTTTTACATTATTCCCTCCTTAAGGCAAATTCAATGAGAGTAAGGATGATCCATTCCCTTTTACCTTCCTGCTCTTCCCCTCCATTGTAACAGTTTTCTCTTGCCTCTTTTGTATAAGATAATTTATCTTAATCTATCTCTCCCTTTCTCCTTCTCCCAATATATTCCTCTCTCA
>CM053584.1:264033290-264043562 GCA_028627135.1 Pseudochirops cupreus
ATATATATATATATATATATATATATATATATATATATATATATATGTATATATATATATTGTATGTGCAATTGGGGGAAAATGAAATATTAAAAAAATTTTTTCAAAAAAACCAATGAATAGCTAAAAAAGAGTCCAGGGCAGGAGATTTGGTTCTGTTAATGAGCATGGACTGTGTATAGAGCTTTATATTTTATTCAATACTTCATTTCACACTCTACATTTCTAGAATGTGCCATTATTGAATTTAAAGCATATGTTTGTGGGTTTTGTGGCCCATGTTAATTTATGTATGTCCAGTAATTCAGGATTAGGATTAGAATACAAGGAGATCTATATAATCCATAGAAACAAAGTGAAAACAGTTGTTGCTTAAGATAAAATTTAATAGAATTCATTTCAGAAAACATTCACCATAGTCACTGGTCACATTAGGACTGAAATTCTCAGGGCAATGAGAATTTGATTGAAACCTCCTTTCCAAATTATCCATAGGTTGAAGCTCTTATACTTCCATTGGAAAAGAAGTCAAACCAATGGTCATCTCAGTGATGTCCTCTCTGCCCTCTTAAAGGAATTTAGTACCGTGAATATAAAATAGGTGTTGCTTCTACCATGGTGTGGGTTTGGAAAGTGGAGATTTGGCAAAAATAGGGATTTAGGAAAAAGATTCTAGCTCTCTGCAAACTGAATACATCTTGGTGGCTAGAGGGAATGGTGATATTTTAGCTTCTTAGAAAGCTGTCCCACATTTGTATGGGAAATAGTTTGAACTGGATACTGGACCAGTGGTTCAAGAAAAATACCATGGGGGTAGGTAACTCAAATTTTCCACCCAAAATATCATTGGTTTACAAATAGGAAATAGAACTTCAAAAAAGATTGTCTAACACTTCACTTTATAGATTAGGATACCAAGACAGAGGTTAAATAAGTTGCCCAAGGTCATACAAGCAGAAATGCAGAGTCAGAATTTGAACCGCCATCCTGGCTCTAAAACCAGTGCTCTTTTCACTTTCCAATGGTATCTCCTCTCACTATATAATTAATATAGTGGCATGCTGCTTTTTATAGATTCAGATTGCCCTTGCACATGGGATGATTTTGACAGCTTGCATTGTGCAATACTAAATATAATACAGCAAAGTGTCACTGGTTTATAAAATCACAGCACAAGAAGTCAGAAAGATCCTATTATATTCAATATATTCTTTCAAAAACATTTTTATGGACAAAAAAATAACTCCAACCTGGAAAAATGAGTACCTTTTGATTGGAAAAAGTCTGGAAAATGTATAGCATATGAATGAAAAGGAAAAATGATAGAACTTTAAAAAGTGATAAATATGAGGCATTTAGAAAAATAGGCGAATAATACTATGAAGTGCTACAGAGTGAAGAAAGAAATAGAGAGCATTATACACAGGGACTTGAACAATGAAGATGATAGTAATGTTCAATTCAACTTATAAATTTTAATGATTGAATTTATTCCCCAACTGAAAATGAAATACATCTCTCTTTTCTCACTAGAGTTATGCGGACCCTGGATGGTATACACTGTCCATTAATCTGATGGCTAGCTTTTTTGAATGCTTGCCTGTCTTATAATAAAGGATTTACTGGGTAGTGGGAAGGTGTGACCAGAGTGAAATGATGAAGACATTTTTATAAAAACAAAAGACAACAATGAAACACTGAGGGAAAAAAATCTTCCTATTTAATATCTGCTTTTTCTCATTTCTCTTCCTTTGGTTTCCTTTATTACACTGATAAGAGTATGCATTATGAAAAGACCACACTAAATATTGCATTAGTTTTATAAATTGGGATTTTGGTGATCTCCCTTGGTTTATGTTCCCAGTTAGGGCTGTCTGCCTCCACATCAATTTTCACATGTTTATTTGGGCAATGATCTTTGTTGTATGACTCCTTTATTATGTCCTTTGATTTGGGTCAATCCATGACAGACATCAACATTTTATTTCAAGAAAAGCTAATTAGATTCATTGATTTTTTTAAACTACGGACAACTTCTTTTACTTTGCCAGTCATCTCAAAAAAGCATGTCATAGATCAGAAAGTAGATAGAATGAACAATGGATACTAGAAAAAAAAATATTTGAATATAAGTATATCATTATCAAGAAAGGAGAATATAACTATTTTAAATTAGTAATTTATTACCTAAACCTGCTTTGGTAAGTGTTCAATGAACTATCTCCAATTAATAGAGTCAATGAACATGATAAATCAGTAATGGATTACATATCTTTGAACCAATATTTCTCTAAACATTTTTTCATAGTGAACAAGATTTCAGTGGAAGGAGAAAATTCAATGGATACAATCAAAAAACTAATACTTACTGAGTATCTATTGTGGTATTAGCATATTTGGAATGCAACAGGAATATAAGACATGAGATAGGTCCTCAGGTAGGACCTATTTGGTTGTAAAAATTTAGTCAAGGAAATTTTTTTAGAAAAATATAATTTTGAAAGGAGATTTTTATTATTGCCATGGGATAATACTATGCTATAAAAATGATTAGATCAATTTTAGAAAAACATGGAAAAACTTGCATGAATGAATGAAGAGCAAAATGAGCAGAACCAAGAGAACATTGTATGCATGATGAGTAATTTTGTTTAAAGAACAATTTTGAGTGACTAAGTCATTTTGAATCTTGGAAATACCCAAAATGACTGCAAAGGAACTATGATTGAAGATTCCACCTGCTTCCAGAGATAACTGACAAATGAAAAGTATGTATAATATGGCTTTACATGCAGATAGATAGACAGATAGATAGATAGATATAGACATTGACATAGATACCCAAACATATATATGTATGTATATGTATACATATATATATATATATATATATGTATATGTATGTATGTATGTATTTGTGTATAATGATAACCATCTCTATGATGGAAAAGGAGGGAAAATATAAAAAGCACAGAGCAAGGAATAAAAAAAATGCAGAAGGAAACAGAAAGCAGAGTAGTTTTGGAAAAGATGAGTAGTATTTATATAGCTTATTTTTTAAAAAAATAAATTGTGGAATGTAAATACATGGTTTTGTAGGGAATTCTCTTTTTAGGTTGTGGTGTGCACATGGACATATTATGTTTATTTCTATATATTTAAGTTCAAAATTAATTAAAACATTTAAAAAATAAGATGAGATATTTGTAAATGTCTACTATGCTCCAGACACTCTGATAGGTACAAAGTATAGAAGGAAAGAAAAAAAAAACAGAAATAAAGAAACAATCACTGGCTTCAAGAACTTCTATTTTATTGAAAGAAATTACCTTTCTTTTTATGGTTTTATATATAGAAAATAGACAAATGATAATCTTTGGCAAGAAGACATTCAGGGAAAAGAAGCAAGGAGGAAGCAATATAATACTCCATAAAGACAGCATGAGATAATACTAAATGATTTGTTAAAATCAAAATAAACTATATTTAGAACATCAAATGTGGGTTAGTGGAGAAAGTACTTGACTTGGAGTGAGGAAAACCTGAGTTTAAATGATGCATTAGACAGAAGAGCTTTGCAGCCCTGAAAAAGCTCTTCGATCACTCTAAAGCTCAATTTCCTTACCTGTAAGATGGACATAATAACAATATTTGTGGGCATTTTTCATAGAAAACATGCAGCTAAATGTGCAAGTGGAAGATAAAGTCCCTTTGGTGGTGCTGGAATCCTCTAGATACTCCTATTTTTGACTGACACTGTGCTAAATGATTGTTCTCCAGAACACTGGGGAGCCTGTTAAATGAGATCCATATCCACACAAAAGAGATATTTGAATAAGTCAGCTATACAATTAAAGATAGATATAGATATACACATCATATATGCATGCATGTATACACACATCAGAATATATCTGTTGTTCAAAAAATGCAAGCAGGAAATGATCTGGTTCTCAAATTAAACAGAAGGAGAAAACAGGTTAGACTGTGTTTTATCTTTAAAGAATGAAATTTGAGGATGCTTTAAAGGGTGTAGAGTGCAAGAACAGACTTGTGTCATCCCAATTTGGTCCAGAAACTCTTTAATATGAAACCTATAAGATAAATGGTAAGTGTGAATCCAACATAGTTGATAAATCCTGTTGCCTTTAAAATATTGGAATGTCATATGCTCAACCTTAAAGTATTATGCTAATTCAATATTAAACTGCTGATTCGCATTTAGAATTTCTTGTTTGTAAGCTTCATTAACTGTCCATAATGACATTTATTTAAAGGCATTTTAGAATGACCATTTGCAAGTAACATGCAATGCACAAAAGCTCTAATATCTTCCTTACAACTTTACTGCCTTAGCAGCAAATTAGAATGTCTACTCTGAACCTGAGAACACTTTGGATCATATTATTTTAATTTAATAGTCATGAATGACACATACATTTGCGGAAGAGAGCTACCTACCAGCTTTGGTTTCATTTTTCTATGTGAGAATCTGGAATAACAATCAATATCCAAACTTTTATATGATGGACCTGAAGAGGTTTTAAAGACCTTTTAACAACAACAACTCAAAAGAGTTCAAAATGAGGAGCAGAACACATTTCTCTTTGTGAAGAAAATAACATAATGGAAAGAGGTTGGTGTAACACTAGATGACAAAATTTCTAGTACTGTTACTGACTATTTTTTACCCTTAAGAAGCATTTTAAAAGCTGTATGTCATGTATTAACTAAGTAACAGGCAAAAGAAAAGAAAAATAATAAAATTTGAAAGCAAAGACAAAAATGAAAAATGATAAAATAGCCTACAAAGAGAATGAAAGCTTTTTAAAATGGAGAAAATAACTGTGTCAAATTAAGTAAATACTAAAAAATGCTAAAAAATAGAAGTGATAATATTAGACAAATGATACTAAAGATATTTCCAAATAAAAATTTTATTAAGGCAGAATCATATAAGATTAATGAATATAATTAAATTCAAATTTTTTTCTTACAATGTGACAAAATCTCAAAAATATACAAGTCAATGAGGAGAAACCACATAAGTTTAATTCAAAATGTTCATAGCAAATCAGTGTTGTTTGAGGCAGAATACTGGATTTGAAGTCAGTTGTCCTGGGTTTGCTAATGTGTAACCTTGACAAGTCACTTATCTCTCCACTCCTCACTTTTCTTCTCTTTAATGTGAAGGATTTGGACTAGATTAGTTTTATCAAACTTAGAGAGAAACAGGAATCATTAGACCAAACATAAGAATCTCTGGAGATGTACATTAGTTTAGAAAACCACATATTAACATTATCTATGTTTTATTTTATTATTGTTTATTTTATTAGATATGTTTCAATTACATTTTAACCTGGTTCCAGTGGTATTCTGGAGTGTCATGGGCCTCGTGTTGGACACCTGTGAACGAGATGACTTCTATTGACCTCTTTTAACTCTAAATCTTATGACTTAAGTCGTATACAATTAGTGGTGGTTCAAAATAAAATACTTATTAATCTGCAATGTTTGGTTTATATTGAGAATAATAGATGTCTAATTATATTATGTATGTGAAAATTCATGCAATTAGTTTAAAAGAAAATTCAAAGCTGTAGAAAATAATGCATGCATCTTAATAGTTTTTTTTTTCTTCTTAAAATGTGGTCTTGGGATTAACATATCTTTGCCATGGAAAGATAAGTTCTGATTATCAAAGTATAATTGTCTTAGTGCATAGTACTATTGAATATAAATTTTATGTACCAGCAACTAATTGTAATTTTCCTGTGTGAACATGTAAAACAGAACTTTCAGTTCCTTAATATTCCTTTCATTTAAATTTGTTTTGTTATGCCTCTCAAATATCAAAATAAATTTCATTCGATATAAAGAACAACATACTATAAATAATGCATTTGCCTTGCAAATTTTCTAAATTTGTTCTAAATTTTTTCTTCTTTCCCCATAATTGGGTTTTCCTTGGCATTTTTTCATGGGAATCACAAACACCTATAGCATTTGAATTTATAAATCTGGCTCCTTGAAAAGGCAGTATTGAGCAGACAGATAAACAGCTGTTCAGGATTAGGACCATGGGGTTTATTTAGATCCCTACCTCCTTACGTTTTTTTAATGTATGACTAGACAATTCAAAAGCACTGCTTTGAGAGATTCACAAGGAATGAAAATAGAATGTGCTTATTGCAATCCACCTTTTTGTTTGATAATGCAATGTCATTAGAGAGACAAGCTGCAGCTCATCTCAAAGCTGAGATACTATTCCATCAAGGAATTCATGGTACCTGATGAATGGTTAATTGGATGTTCACCTTCTTGATCTAGCTCATCATGGGGAAAAGAAAGAACTACCATAGAGTGAACTTTGACCAACTCCCGAGGCAGATAGAAGAAAGGACAAATAATTTCAAAGATATTTGGAAATCAGAATGAAAAAGAAAGACATCTGAATTTTTGTCATTAACCTGTAATAGAGCTGTGCAACTAGAGAATCCAAAGAGATTCTTTTTATTATCTAGACTTAGGTATAGTTAGGTAACATAAATGATTTTTTGACATAAATGATTTTTTAGACTGTATTGACTTTTAGACCATTAGTGCCCTGACCAACAGCTCTATTTGATACTAATCATCTCCTTTCTGTTGTATTTCATGGTGCTGGTATCTCATTTCTCTAGTGAAATGATCAAAATATTCTCATCAAATAATATTTTAAATATAGCAATAAGAGCACATCAGGATATACTTAATGGAGGATTCAGGCCTGGCTTCATGTATCCATACTGTTTAAGGCAAGGAAATAGTTCACTGGGGAAAAGTTCATGTATGTCACTGGAATTCTATGCATCCTTTCTTCTGGATGATGGATTTTGCCAGAAAGACAGCAATAAATTCCAGGTGTAAAATGATTCTAGGAAACCAAAGGAAAATGAATGTCAGGAAGTGAGTATTTTCTGATATGTGTTTAATTTGATCTCATGGACTTCCAAATGTTTCACTCAATGACAATTTTTGAAATAAAAAAAGTACATATGAATGTGTGTTTTTTAAATAACCTAAATCCAATTTAAAAACAGATCATTACTGAATCCAGTAATTTGAGGATATCTCAGAAATAATCTAGTCTAATTCATAATTGATGAAGAATCTTTTTAAGAAAAATCTACGGCGAGAGAATTTTTTTTGTAAAACCTTAGATGGCATATTTAATTTAGAAGAAGCTCTAATTATTAGGAAGTTTCTTTCTACATCAAATCTACACCTGTGCAACTTTGACCCCAATCTCCCTCAAATTCCCTGACGTAAGAACTTAAAGAAATTGTCTAATCCCTATCCCACCTAACAAACTTCTGATTTCTCTACCTTGATTATACTTCTTGTATATCATTCCTTATCTGAAATATTTGATCTAAATATTTTTCTAGCTAAATTTTCCATTCTTATACTAGCTACACTAATTTTGTTAATGCATTTTTTTCAATTTCATGTAATCAAAATTACCTGTTTTGTCTTTTTTTATTGACTTTGTAATAGTCTACTGATTTTCTTCATCAATGACTTTAAGTACCCAGCTGAATTTTCAATAAATTTTGCTATTATTAATTAATCTGTTTTGACCCAAGAAAAAAAAGGAAAAATCTCCTGCAAGGAGACATGAGATTCAGCTGTCCATGCTTGCTTTCTCCAATTAACTCATTGTACTCAGTTCATTCAAGGATATGGGTGGCTTTGAATACCTTATACTTTCATTCATGATTCTCCTATTTTATGATTAAGGTATTAGGACAGGTAAGGGATCCCTCTGGGTTTGGGGAGGAGGCATGTCTGCTCTTTTAGAAACTTTCTGGGAAACTCCATGATGGTAGTGAGCAGGGAATAATGCTTAATCATACTCTAATAAGGCAGAGGGAATACAGGGCCAAATGTCACAGAAAGTACAAAGTCAGATGACGTGTAAAGAGGCAGATGGTGTGAGGATGGGACATGTGGATGGCGTGTTGGAGGGAGTTAGGAAGCGTGTGAAAGATAAGGAGAAGGGGGAGTTATCCAGAGAGTCATGTATGTAACCATGGATCAGAGTTGGGAGCACTTATGCAAAATAGACTTTTACAGATGAGTGAGGGTCAAAAGTTTGGAGTGTCATTTTTCAGGGATGGACTAACTCATACCCATGCCATCTTAGGGTTAGGTCATTAACATAATGATGTCATCTCTAAAGTTATCAGCATCATCATAGAGTTAATTCATTAATAATGCTTCCCTGGTGTTCTGCTGATCTTACTATGCATATTTGAAGCTTATCTATGGTTCACAGACTTCAGGGAGTTATTAGGAATAAAAAGACCTTACAGTAAAGCCTGGCTGACTTCCCCTTATTTAGGAAATAGTCCCATGATATGAAATAGTTTCCAGCGGCTCATATGTTCCTCTAATTTGTGAGACAGTTTGTAATTAATTTACAGGACAATCTGTAAGTGTCTCCTAGGTTGCTCTTTGCAAGTTTTTTTCCTACTATTGTTACTTTATGCGATTTATGAACTTGTTATATTAGCTAAAAGTTTATGTGTGTGGTGGGTGGTGCCCTTTTACTTTCAAGGGCAACATCAACCTCCTAGTACCCCAGGCTCACAACTTATGTGTCATTCTTGTTCCCTTACAATTTCTCAGCTTTCATTGGCTAGTGCAGCCCCTAATCCTTTCATCCCTGGACTATCGAAATAATGTACTCGTGAGTCTGCCAACCTCATTTTGCCTGACTCCAATCCATCCTTCATTCAACTACAGAAAAAATGCAAGTTTTCTAAAATAAAAGTCCAATTACATCTCTCCTTACTCAACAAACTCCAGTAGCTCCCTATTACCTCTAGGATAAAATACAAAATTCTTTTTTCAGTACTCAAAGTCCTTCATAACCCAGCCTCCTCCTATCCTCCCAGTCTTCTTCTACACCATATTCCCTGATGAAACAAACAAACAAACAAACAAAAAACCAAAAAAACAAAAAACCAACCCTCTTCTAACTAGAGACACTGGCTTCTTGGCTATCCCACAAACAATACACTCCATCTCTTAGCTCCAGGAATCTACTCTGGCTATCCCCATGCCTTCAATGTACTATTTCTTTTTTTTGCTTACTGACATCCTTGGTTTCAAGTCCCAACCTAAAATCTCATCTACAGGAAACCTTTCCAAACCCCTCTTAATTTTAATTCCTTCATTATTTTATTTATTTCCTTTTTCTCCTGCATGTGGTTTGTTTGTATGTATTGTCTCATCCATCAGATTGTGAATTCGTTGAGGACTGGGGCATTTTTTTGGTCTCTTTTCATATCCAGATACTCATAGCAGAGTATCTGGCACATAGTAGGTGCTTATTAAATGTTTATTGACTGACTTACTTTATCCCTATAAAGTATTATATTTTAGTTGTTGTTTATAGCACTAAATATAGGAGAATTTTTAATGTATTCAAAATACAATTCAGTTTTTTTCCTAAAGTCATAATTGTACATGTTCCCACTTCCATTCTTTTTTTTGCTTATTTGTGATGGGAACTTTTATATTAGTTTGTGTATCCATTTTTAATAATAATAGCTAGTATTTATGTTGATCTTTATAGCATATAAAGAACTTTAGATACATAATCTCATTTGATGTGAACAAAAAACTTATGAAGTAGTTGTTATTATCCTCATTTTACAAATCTAGAAATTGAGGCTGAAAAAGTTGAAGTTAAAAGTTTTACTGAGGGTCACATATATATTAAGTAGCTGGGGCAATATTTGAACTCAGGTCTTACTGATGGCAAGACCAATACTCTATCTATTTTGTCTTCCAGTTTCCCAGTCTTATTTTGTAGAAGAAGATCTTGGTCTAAAAGCTGTAATCCTAATATCACCAAAACTTCCCCCTAGTTTTCAAAGTATTTCTTGTGAAATAAGAAGTCCAACAAGAAACAGTATAGATTATGGTACTGTTGGAGTTTTTTGAATACTAGTTTATTATGTTCAATTGCTCCTGGTTTTTGTTCACTAGTTTTTAAATTATAAACAAACCATTTTAATGATTAATATTTTAGAATATCATTTAAGATCTGGGCAAATGTAAATCACCTTCACAATGGACTTTAGTCAGCCCTCAACATACTTATTGATTTCTATGGGCTATAAGGAAGGAAGGAAGGAAGGAAGGAAGGAAGGAAGGAAGGAAGGAAGGAAGGAAGGAAGGAATGAAGGAAGGAAGGAAGGAAGGAAGGAAGGAAGG
>CM053584.1:264044062-264069780 GCA_028627135.1 Pseudochirops cupreus
ATATATCTCCTATATTATTTCAAAGACATTTTGGTTACTAAGGTTGGTTTATTGGACAATGGTTCAGGTTTTTGTAAGATGGATTTATGGGATGCTATGTGTCATAGTAGAAAGGACATTGGACGTAGAGTCAGATGACTTGGGCTTCAACCTCTCCTATAGAACCTGCTACCTGGGTATTCCAATGAAAGTCATTTAACAATCAAAGATATCCTTAAACCCAACATATGTATATTTTGTGGTTGTCTAAGTTTTTCCTATCTTTATAGATCACATTATCTCAATGTAATACTGAGATGTTAGAATAAACTGGGACCAATATATCAAATGGGTCACCCCATCAATAATGACAATGATAAGCATTTGTCAGATTGGACAGTCATTCTGTCAGTCAACAAGCATTTACTAAGCACCTGCTATATACCATGAACTGTGCTAAACACTGGAGCTAGGAGCTATTAACTGCATTTGCTTGGGTTGTACTGAAATATTAAAAAATAAATAGCAGTTTTCCTCCATTTCTATCTGCCATGTCATGTCAAATTATTAAAAAAGATACAATCAGGGAAAATAATGCCAATTATTCTGCAGCAACAAAAGTTCAAGAACCTGAAGAGAAATATTTTGTTTTCAAGTGAGAAAAAGGGATTGTAGTAGTACCGTATTTCAAACTATAGTACAAAGGAAGAATCTTAAAATCAAACAAACATTGTATGCTGTTAAAAATAGAAAAATTCATCAATAGAAGGTATAGGTATATGCCATATAGTAGAAGTATATGGTATATAATAGAAGCAGTAGATATATGTTCCATAAACAAGTGAACATAGTGTGGTAGTATTCAATATATGCAAGGATTCCTACTAGAGCGATAAGGATTAACTCCAACAAAACTGCTGGGAACTTATAAAACAGTCTGACAGAACTTAGATTTTCATTTTCATTTCATAATTTCATACCATGTACCAAAATCAGAACTAGATATAAAAATGCCATAAAGAAATTAGAGGATTAGGGAAGGAGACTATTGATAAGGAAATATAGGATCATAGAAGAAGAAATGAAAATTTTTCAAGGTATGAAATTGTAAAATATTGCAAATAAACATAGTTAGAATGTTAGAATGTATTCAGGGAAATTTTATGTAGCATGTTCCTCTGATAAAATTATGATATTTGAGATGTATAGGAGATTAATTCAAATGTTTATGAACAAAGGTCATTCCCCAAGAGATAGACACATGAAGGAAATAAAAAGGCAGTTCTTAAAAGAAGAAAGGCATGCAATCAACAACCATATAAAAATTATCAAAATAATAAATTATTAGATAAGTAGCAATGAAGATGACAAAAGAGTCAGATTCACACTGGAAGGACTTGCACCAGCTAGTATACAATGAGGTGAGCAAAATGAAGATAATGACTTATAAAATGAACATGACATTATTAATTTAAAAAATACCGTGAATTAAGAAATAAGATCACTACATTGACAATGAAGACTTACAACTCCAGAAGAGTTATGATAAATCAAGCATTTCTCTCTCCCCGCCACCCTCAGGTGGCAGAGAGAGAGTAGATGGAGTAGAGATGAGGAATACTAATTATATTTTCAGACACAACTAATATGTCAATTTATAATGGTGATTTAAAAAATAGTAAAAGAGTTTTATTCAATAACTGAAAAGAAATACACAAAAGAGAAGAGAAGGAAGCCTAAAGGGAGACACAGTCAAGCATGATAATGTTTGAACTATCATATTAAAAATTAAATATACTCTTAAAAAAACCTATCTTTTACATAGTGGAGTTCATACTTTTAAATGTAGTCTTCATTTTATTTTCTTTGCATAGACAGATACTCATATCTTTTTTATGTTTATCAGATTAATAATATTTGAAACAGAAAATAAAATTAGAAAAAGGAAAAAATGTCTAACACGTGAATAAAGGAGAAACTACTTTATCCTCTTACTTATCAAAATGATCTTCCTAAAGTATAGGTCTAATCTTGCCACTTTCTTATTAAATATTCCCACGTACCCCCTTATTTATTACTTCTAAGATAAAAAGCAAGATCATTTGGCTTTTAAAGCTCTTCATAACCTGGTTCTTTCTACCTTTTCACTCGTATCTTACTTCACTCCACATACTCTATTATCCAATAACCTTAAATTTTACAAGACACTCTATCATACAAATCCATATATTTTCTCTGGCTAACACATGCCTGTAATACTTTCTATTGTCACCTCAACATCCTGGCTTCCTTCATGTCCCCAGAAAAATCACACATTCAATGAGAAGCCTTTTCTGGTCCTGTTTAATGTACACCTCAATTTGTATTCAATATATTAAATAACATTTTGAGGCAAAGAATATAATAAATTGCTAGACACAAAATAAGGTACAACCACATATTGGATGGGTGTGTGGGAATTAGGTTAAAATACAGTGTATCCCCTAAGGAATACAACTGTCCTAACAATTTTGTGATGCCTTATATTGACTTACATGTTGTATTGCAAAAATGTTGGAATTGAAATCATGTGAACCTAATTTGAATTCCTACTCTGCATTCAGTATGAATTTGAGCCAGCCAGATCATCTCAATGGCCTCCAATTTCTTTATATGCAAAATGATGATTGGACTAGATTAATTTTTAAGGTATTTTTCAACTTTATAATCTAGTAAATTGTAGTAGATCAGACTTTCATGCTCCCCTTCTTCTATGAGGCAGATATGCAGAAAGATTATAATCTTGTTGGGTAGATGCTTTCTTAGGATCTTGAAGTATTCTAGAAATTTCAGGGGATTATCAAGCCCTGTGACTCCCCGTTTGTTTGTGCCTCCAGACATGGTCCTAGGATAAAATCTTAATAAATGATTAGCCTTGGGCTGGGACAGGAGTGGTAGATTCCAAGAATTCCTGCTATAGGGAATATAAGCCTTATGATTTTCTTGTATCTTTGGCTCTGTATGAAATGGCTCTGTAATAAACAGACAATCAAATACATCCCCATCTCCCTCTCTCTTTCTCTCTCTCTCCCTCTCTCTCTCTCTTCTTATTCAGCTGGTTGCTATGCCACATTTCTGTGCTGGTCACAGCAGTAAATCTTATAAATCTATTTATTTATTTATTTATTGCTTTTTTTGGAGGGGGAAAGATGGGGCAGTTGAGGTTAAGTGACTTGCCTAAGGTCACACAGCTAGTAAGTGTTGAGGGTCTGAGGTCAGATTTGAACTCAGGTCCTCCTGACTCCAGGGCCAGTGCTCTATTCACTGTGCCACCTAGCCACCCCAAATCTTATAAATCTAAATATCAATTATAAGCATATTAAACCTTTCCCAAAAGCCTTCAATATCTCTCTATTGCTCCTAGGATGAAAAATGAAATCCTCAGCATGGTGTTTAAAGCCTTACTCAGTATGGAACCAATCTTACCTTTTCTGTCTTCTTTCATATCATCCTCCTTCTATGTTCTCTGTCTAGAATGCATCTTAATATGCATTTATTAAATGCCTACTATATGCCAGGTACTGTGCTAAACTCTGGGGATTAAAAAAAAAAAGACAACCTCTGTCCTCAAGGAATTTATAATCTAATGGGAGAAGATGACACATAAAAAGAAACTAAAGGGGTGAGAAGGGTAGAGCTATCCTGTAAAGGGGTATGATGGAGACCAGTAAAAAAGAGTGTAAGAGATTCAAATATAGCTATGTCTCATCTAGGATTCTTCTTTCAATGGAGTCTTTGGGGAGTTATTTACTCTTCAGTGAATGAGACATAGTATACTGAGAAATATCTATAATACATTCCCTTCTCACTTTTACATCATAGAATTTCCTACTTATAAGCACAAGTGCTATACAAGGTCTTTCCTGCTACTCCCACATGTTATGTTCTCTAATTAATGTTGTTGCTTTCTATTAATTTAGACACACCTTGCATTTATATGTTTGTGTACGTGGTATGTCCTCCCCACTCACACTCCCACATGGAATCTCAGTTTATTGATAACAGGTGTTGCTATAACTTTTTTCTTTGTATAAATATCACCTTATACTCTACCTGGCCCAAACAAGTCACATGACAAATGTTTATTGAATTGAATTAATTTATTACCTCAGGATTATTTAAATATGAGAGAAGTAAAATATGAAAATGAAAATATTCATAGGACTAAATATCTAGAAGGATCTTAGAGATCATCTGATCCAACACCTTTCTTTCTATAAATGAGGAAACAGGCCTATGGAGATGAAAAGATTTTGCTAAGATTACACAGGTAATAAGTATGGCTGTCAGTCTAGGTTCCCTGATTCTAAATTGAAGGCTTTTTTATTTGCCTTCAGTTTAAAGTGCTCTAGGAAACAGTTGTGACAGTTGAGCAGCATAGTGGATAGAGTCCTGGGCCTAGAATCAGAAAGAACAGAGTTAAAATCAGGCCTCAGATACTTATTACCTGTGTGAACCTGGGCAATTAACTCAACAAGTCAGTTTCTTCATCTATAAAATGATCTGGAGAAGGAAATGGAAAACCACTCCAGAATCTTTGCCAAGAAAATCCCACACAGGGTCATGAAGAGTTGGACTTGACTGAACAACAACCAGAAACTATTGTGTGGTAAAGATAAAATCGAAGAGAATTCACTTTCATTTGTCTTTTTTTGTGTACTTTATGATCCAACCACGCTGGATGTTTTGTTCTTCACTCAGAACATTCAATCTCTCATCTTCCTGCTTTGCATCTCCAGGCCTAGAATCTACTCTCTTCTTGCCTCTACATCTTAAAATATTTACTTTCCTTCAATGCCTACCTCACATGATATTGCCTATGTGAAATCATTTTTGCCTTCCCTCAAATCAATCTGTAAATATTCTAATATATTTAACATCTGATTTCTTACATAAATTAGGTCAAAGTATAATTATGAACGTATTCATACACGATTAACATTATAGCATTTTCTATCTTTAAAAATCTTAATAAGTAATATTCCCTTTTTGCTTCAATTAGGGATTATTTTACATGATTTGACAGAGTTCATAAGGTGTGTGTATATATATGTTTGTGTGTGTATGTGTGTTTTATAAAAATTCACTTAAATCATATAAGATATTAAGCATCCCACTGATTAAAAATCCATTTTCACCCAGTACCTAAATGAACACAACTACAAAACACATTTCACACAAATAAAATCACATCTAATTGGAAAAACATCCATTGCTCTTGGCTGGGTCGAGCTAATATAACAAAAATGACAATTTTACCTACATTGAATTACATATTTAGCACCACACCAATCAATCTACCAAAAAAGTTACTCTACAGAGCTAGAAAAAATGGTGACAAAATTCATTTGGAAGAACAAAAGATCCAGAATATCAAGGCAATTAATGAACAGAAATGCTAGGGAAGGTGGCCTAGCCATACCAGATTTTAATCTCTATTATAAAGCAGCAGTCATCAAAACTACTTGATACTGGCTGAGGAGTAGAGTAGTAGATCAATGGAATAGACTGGGTACAAAAGACTCAGTAGTCAATGATCATAGTAATATACTGTTTGATAAGCCCAACGACCCCAGTTTCTGGGATAAGAACTCACTATTTGACAAAAACTGCTGGGAAAACTGGAATATAGTATGGCAGAAACTGGGCGTAGACCATCATCTAACACTGTACGCCAAAATCAAGTCTAAACGGGTGCACAATCTAGGTATAAAGGCAGATACTCTAATTAATCTGGGGAAGCAAGGAATAGTTTGCCTGTCAGATTTATGGAGTAGGGAAGACTTTATGACAAAAGAAGAGTTAGAAAGCATTATAAAATACAAAATGGGTAATCTTGATTGAAAAGTTTCCGTACAAACAAAGCCAATATAACCAAGATTAAGAGGGAAGTGGGAAACTGGGAAAGAATTTTTACAACTAGTGTCTCAGATAAAGGCCTCATTTGTATAGTATACAGGGAATTAAGTAAAATCTATAAGAACACAAGTTGTTCTACAATTGACAAATAGTCAAAGCATATGAACAGGCAATTTGCAGAGGTAGAAATTAAAGATACCTATAAGCATATGAAAAAATGCTCTAAATCACTATTGATTCAAGAAATGCAAATCAAAACAACTCTGAGGTACCACATCTCACCAGTCAGATTGGCTAAGATGACAAAACAGGAAAATGACAAATGCTGGAGAGGATGTGGAAATATTGGAACACTAACATATTGTTGGTGGAACTGATACAACCATTCTGGAGAGCAATCTGGAACTATGCCCAAAGGGCTATAAATAATTGTATACCCTTTGAACCAGTAATACCACTTCTGGGGTTGTATTCCAAAGAGATAACAGAAGTGGGAGGAAGACTCATACATACAAAAATATTTATTGCAGCTCTCTTCGTGGTGGCAAAAAACTGGAAATTAAGGGGATGCCCATCAATTGGGGAATGGCTAAACAAGTTGTGGTATATGAATGTAATGGAATACTATAGTGCTATAAGAAATGGGGAGGAGATGGACTTCATATTTACCTGGAGAGACTTATACAAACTGATGTTATGTGAGAAGAACAGTACCAGGAAAAATTTGTACACAATCATAGACACATAGTATGTGTGATGACCATCCTTGATAAACTGGACTCTTTTCAGCAATGCACAGTTATAAAACAACTCTACAAGTCTCAGGATGGAAGGAGATATCTACATTCAGAGAAAGATCTAGAAAGAACAGAGTTTAAAGGGAGACTGAAGCAATACATGCTATCATTCTTTTCCATGTTTGGTTTTGTTTCTTCTTTCCCACTGTTCACTCCATCAGTTACAACCCTTCTATACAACCAGACTAATGTCCAATGTGAAAGGATTTGCAGATCCTATACTTGACTGCATGCTGCCATGGGCGGGGGGGGAGGGGGTAGGAGCGGGAGGGGAGAAAACTTGAAACTCAAGGGACTCTGGAACTGAATCTTGTAAACTAAAAGTAAATAAACAAATCAATTAAAAAATAAAAAAATAAAAAATAAATTTAAAAATTAAAAAATTTTTTAAAAAACTTCATTGATAAAAAAAAATCCATTTTCCTCATATCTAGCCTTGATATTAGCCAACAAATTTTCAGATCTATTCCTAGGTCACTGAAGCATATTTATATCAATCTCTTGGATGTATTTCATAATCTTTCCTGACATATCATATGATACAATTTCAGGTTGCTATCTTACACCATCCATTGGGAATTTCTGTAATTCTAGAACTCTACTGCTTCTCAGTATATCAATATTTTATCAGACCACATCTTCTTTCCATTGAGATAAGACTTCCAGGCTCGCTAAAAGTAAAAAATCCCTAAAGTATCTTCGAGTGGATCTTTTACAGTACAATAAAGATAACCAAATCACACAAGCTCTCCTGGACTTCTGACAATGGTTTTTGTATACGGTATTGAACGAAAAGGTGTGTTTCAACAGTAAAAATGGCTTTCTTCCACTGTACAGCACCCCAGTTACTGAAACAATTCTTAGCAGTTTGGTTTTTTTGTTGCTGTTGTTTCTTCTTTTTCTTTTCTTTTTCCCCACTGCTCTGCTTACTTTTCCCAAACTTTAAGAAATCTTTGCCAAGGTGTAAAAGAATCAATAGAAACCTGTCTGGAGATCTGCTTGTTTCCTGGGCATTAATTTGGCTACTTTTTTCTATAGCTTACCATTTGTTGGAGTTATCATTCTCAACCTCACTTTCCTTTGTGTTCCAGAGTAATGGATCCCATTTCATTTTGGTCTTTAGTGATCTTTCAAACACATGAAACACCTACTGCCATGTTACTTAAACATAATGGAATCATAACTGTGTTATCTGTAAGAGCAGAAACTTTTGAAGTTTTCCTTAGAGTAATAACCATGTTTAAAAACACAGAATTAAAAATCTCACAAATGAAAGTAATGAAATGTCTGGAATGAAATCTAATACCCAGTTGACAAAGAACTGTAATGATTGTGGGATTTGTAGATCTTCCATGCCCCTTGAACTTGCTGATGAGCAGGAAGAGTAGGGCAGGAAAAAACCAGAGCTGTGCTGGAGCCAGTGTGGTGATTGAAAGCACAAATGGTGGGAACTCATTTTTCTTGAGCCGGCCAGAATTTCTTTTAAGGACTCCTGTTGAGGACTTCCAGGGATGGGAACTGCAGGTGGCCAAAGCTGCTGCATGTACTTTGAGCTGCTGCCATGAGTGAGGAAAGGAGGATCTTTGCCTGAGGTAGCCTGTTCTGTTTTGAAGACTTGAGAATGTGGGTGTTTACTGCATTAACTGCATATGTCAACTTCATAGCTACTGTGATGGCTTTGAGTTTCTGGTTTTGGAATTCAGTTCGCTGGTATTAGAATAAATGTTTTAGCTATGTTCCCCATGTAGTGGGCCTGTTACATTTTGTGATTAATAATCATATCAGCATATTTATAGTTACTGTAGGCATTGTAAATACTGCATTGTTGGTACAAGAACTTAATACAAGTTCAATCAGTTTCATCTAATTTTGTTTTATCTATGTCCAGACATTGAGTCAGTCTAATGTCAGTAGAAACTCACAATATGATCACTGTTGTCACAAAATAGAACATATGAAAATTAGTGCTTCTTGCAAGTAATATGCACAGCAGTGCATTTATATATGATCCCATTGTTTACCATGGTAGAATAAATGCTTTTTGATATCAAAGGTTATTTCATTTTTGACTTGTTATCCTTAGTGCCTCACACAGTGCCTTACATATAGTAGTCATTTGATAAATGTGTTTTGCATTAAATTTCATTAAACACAAAAAAGCATGCACTACATATTTTAAGTTCATTATGTCTTAGTAAAAAGGTAGGGAAGATCAAATAGGCAGATGTTCTAAAATTTAAGTAATTAAAGGAACATCCCTAATGCTGCTCCTAATATCATCCTAGACATGTGGCACTGATTATTTAAAATTTCATTGATAATTGGCATCAATTAAAGTTAAATTTGACATTAGTGGAAATATAAAAATCCCCTAAATTTACCAGTAGTTTCTTTTTACAATAAGAATTATACCTTAAATCTCTAGCTTTACCCCTATGTCTGCTAACCAAGAGGAAAAAAGGGTGAGAAGCATCACAAGTAATAGTCAAGATTTCTGACAGCTCTGACAAGCATAACCAGTATAATACGTTTGTGTTCACAGCCCCCTAGAGAGGGGTCGAACAATGCCTTAATTATGTGAGGTGCTCAGGCAAGGCAGGATTCAACCCATGAAGATGAGATGATTGTTCCTCCCTTTTGGCTGACTTGCTCCATAAGGCCTTACACAAACTCCAGCTGGTGAAGGACAATGTTGCCAGGCTCTTTGTGAAAAGGACAGAATTAATCAAGTTGCATTTCACCTGGTCTAAAATCCCTTACCTGACTGCAGGTGAAATAAAAACATTAATAACAATTAAACAATGTTCTAATCCTAAAGTAGCTTTTTTAATTCAAGGGACATTGGTTGACTCAACTTCAATACATTTCCCTCCTCTCCAATGTTGTAACATTTTCAGATTCCTGGCCAACTGCTTTATTTTATCAAAGTAAACAGCATTTGCAAAGATCTATTAAGAACCTTATGGAGCAGGAGTCTTAAGTTGTTAAATATCAACTTTCCCTGCAATCCCAGAGGAATCTCACATTTTTTTTTCCATTAAAGGTTATAAATCATTTTTGTTGCCCAGAGTGATCTGTGACAAACTTTTTATTTTACTTTTGATTGCCACCCCCAATCCCCACCCCACTGCCTAGAAGCCAGGTATGATATTTTCCAGCTTTCTTCCAGTGTGCTTTGGTAGCCTTAACAGAACTTGGGGTAGAGCATCTCATCTCTCTGCCATTGGCCACACACCCCTAATTATGGTAATCCCTCCTTTTTTTTTGCTTTTTGGAGAGGGGAAGGTAGGGCAATTTGGTTTAAGTGACTTGCCCAAGGTCACACAGCTAGTTTTTTGTGTTAAGTGTCTGAGGCCGGATTTGAACTCAGGTTCTCCTGACTCCAGGGCTGGTGCTCTATTCACTGAGCCACCTAGCCACCCCTTGGTAATCCCCTCTTAAGGGGTCCTTTGTTCTAATTAACCACTCAACTTAAATTACACTTATAATCACTTAGGTTACATTTTACAGTAGAATATATACTTCATAGGTAGAGCAAGAACAAATATACAAACACTTTCTCAACTTAATCCTCTCTTACACCACCTTATTCCCTATGAAGGGAAAGGAGCTTATGTTCACAGTTTACCTCGATTCTTATATAATATATAGTCTCACTAAGTTCCAAGTAAATAGCTCAACTCCTGGGGCTCAAGTTCTGGACACCTTTGCCTTTTAGGTCTTCTTGCTGGACTAGAAGTAACATTTGTTCTAGAATCCTGCCCTCAAGGTCACTGTGGCTCATGTCTGGGTCTAGGTATTCCACTCTTTGTTCTCAGCATTGAAAAGTAGAAAATAAACAGACTAGACCAAAACCCCAAAACTCATTTCTTAAAGCCACAGGATCTAAGAGGGGAAAGGTAGCCCTTAAGCCCGCCCAGCTAAATTTATTTTTGCCTATGTTGTGGTGAAAAAGATCTATATTCAGTCCCCTACATGCCACAGGAAAGAGAATGAGATTGTCCCAGTCTGGTAGTTTTAAAAATGCAATATGTTCCAGCTATGTAGCCAACTGAAAAAGGTTGCTTCCACCCACATGGTAGAGAAATGCAAAATGTCTTCTCTCAGAAGTATGTCCCTCCATCTGAGGTGATCTGGGCATGATCATGTTGCAAGAAAATGATAGATTTAGAACTCTAAGGGAACTAAAGTATGCCTTATCTACGTATAGATTCTCTGTATAGACATAAATAGACAACAAAAAAAGCAAAAGTACCATTCTCCCAGTTCTTGGATATATTATTAAAATGTTGAAATAGAAAAGGTTTAGTAGTTAAAAAGAAAATCAAGAGTCAATCTCTCTCCCTCTCTCTCTGCCCTCCCCCCACTGATGGAGAATAAAAGTAATCAATAAAAGAAAAAATACTTTTTACTATGCCAAAAGAACAAAAAAAAATATTTGAAATACAGATGAATCAAAACTGAGACTCCAGATCAAGTAAGCACATATAACATTGTGAAAAATATGAAAGATATGCAGTATTTCTCCTAGAATGAATGCTACAGATGAGGTACAAGTCAGACACTAAGGCTCTTGTTAAGTAAAACAATCAAAGAATCAACACATTTATTAAATACTTATTACGTGTCAAACTCCACTAAGAGCTGAGGACAAAGAAAAAGGCAAAAATTGTCTCTCAAGGAAGTAACATCCTAACCCAGGAGAAAATATGTACAGTGTGTGTGTGTGTGTGTGTGTGTGTGTGTGTGTGTGTGTGTGTGTGTGTGTAGAGAGTTGTTAGTGACTCAGAAGTCTGAAGAAGCCCTGGGCTACATTAGGAATGCCATAGATTTTGTGCCACTGACAGTTACCCTAGAGAAGACATATATTAGGTAAGCTCTTCCCTTACATGTGACACTACTTGACCAGATTTGATCATAATCTCTTCAGCAGATCCTGGCTACAATGGTCACTATCCAAAAAAACCCCATAAAAATATAAAACCATCAAAATGACTTTAGTGGCTTTGGCTAAATATACTATTTTAGTAAAAAGGAATTGACCTGTTGATATGGAGATTATTGATTTAGCGTATGAGACCTAAATCGAATATGGCCTTCTCTGAGGAGCCTTGCCTCAGCTCCACCTTACCTCCCTTTTTTAACTTCACATGCCATTTTATCCCCTCTTTTATATACTTGTGTACTAGTTTGAAGGAAAGCAACTTCTGCCTTCACTAGATTGTAAGCTCTGTGAGGGCCAACATAATGTCTTTATGTTATTTGAGCAAGAAAGTGAGCAAGTGTTAAACACCTATTATATTCCAAACTCTGTATTAGATGCTGTGAACATAAAGTCGAAAGACTAGACCTGCTTTAAAAAAACTTAAATTGAGATAAGCTATATAAACATGTGTGTATGCATACACAAACATACACAAAAAAAGATAAAAGCAGATATAAAGCAAATAAAAGGTTATCCTCAAGAGAAAAGCGTTAGAAATCAGAGGGACCAGGAAAGGCATTATTGTAGAAGAATGAATTGAGCTGTTTTAAAAACAAAACAAAATAAAAGAAATACATGAAGATATCACAAACGAGTGGCATCAAGTGCATATAGCCAGATCAAAGGAAAAGAGATAAAAAATGGAGTGTTTCATGTGATTAATGGCAAATGGCAATGACAAGTAGATTACAATATATTAGAAGATTTGAAAGGTAGGAAGGGCTGAAGCAATGGGGAGTCACTGGAGTTTATTGAGTAGGGAACTGACAGTCAGATGTAAACTTCAGGAAAATCAGTTTGGCAGGTCATTGAAGGGTTGCTTAGAAAGAGGAGACTTGAGGCGAGAAGAACAATTAGGAGTCTACTTCAACAGTCTAGCTGAGATGTGATGAGGACCTGAATAAGGATGTGGGTGAGGAGAAAGGCAGAAATGTAAAAGAGGATATAGACACTGAAATAATTCAAGATTTGACAACTGATTGGATATGTAGAGTGAGAGAGAATGAAGAATGAAGAATGACACTAAGGGCAAGAACCTGGGGGATTTTGTTGCCCTTGACAGCTATCATAACAGTAATTCAGAAGAGGGGATGAGAAAAAAAAGATAATGGGTTCTGTTTTAGACACATTTTAAAATTAATCAACAAGCATATATTAGGTGATTACTATGAGCTAGATGAAATGTAAAATGCCTTTTCAGTGGCTTCAAAAAATGTTCCACTTTTTGGTTGTTTTAAGTCACAGCCTTCCAACATAGTATAACAGGAGTTATTAATCGTACTCAGCTTGTTTAAGCTTTCGCCAATTAAAAAAAGGTATAGTATTAAGTATAAGTTTTCAATCCATTTTTCTATTAATGTGAGTTGGTGAAAGCTTTTTGTGTTTGGCCATTGTGTGTGTGTGTGTGTGTGTGTGTGTGTGTGTGTGTGTGTGTGTGTGTGTGTGTGTGTGTGTTTAGGAAATACTTATCCCATAGCTGCTTCATGTTATATAGAAAGTATCTTTCTAGCAGTCTCTTGGGGAGGGGGAAGGGGGGCGCTTAGACGTGAGATAAAACCTAAGCTATAAGTAAATCTTCACCAAAATGGCAGGGTATTGTTATAAGGGACGCAGGAGTTCAAGAAAAGGAGCTCATCACAGTCCAGATCTATTCAGGACTGAATAATTTACCAGTAACATGCGCAGTTCTAGAGCAGATGGGCCTTTTAAGGGAGAGGCAGAGGGCACTGTGCCTTACCTCCCTCAGAGGAGGTTATAATTTTTAAACTAAAAGGAAGAATTAATGTTTGGTTAGTATAGGAATTGACATATTCCTCAGTATAAAGAGGAGCAGGGATAGGATCAGTGAAGAGGACGCATGGGATGGAAACGGGAAGGTAAAAGAAAAAGAAGGGAAATTGAAAACTAGAAGGAGAGAAGGATGTGGGAGGTGACAGACAGATACAGAGAGGGAAGTCAAATGCAAATTTTTCTTTTGATTATGTTACCTTGAGGTAACCATCTGACACAATTAATTCTGGGCATCAGTAGAGCATGAGACCCTTACATTTCTCTCCTAAGAGACTTATCAAACCTGCCTAGCACTTCCAAGGTCAGAATATATAGCTAATCCCAGATTTGTTTTCCTCATGGAGGAGACATTTTGTTCCATTAATTTTAATGAAATGTAAATCACCATAAATGCCAGATTAGCAAAAGCCCATGAACCTACTGTAGTGAAAAATATATTATACAACATTCCTTTTTCCATTCTCTATATTTTCTCCACTTTTTCCACAAATGTTGTGAAGAGTGATAAAATAATATTGACTTCATGGCTTTTCATTGCTATATTTCACCCTGGATTTATTGAAATTAACCTTACCAGATTTAGTCTTGACCAATGATCACTGTTAGACTCCTAATTTAGTGCTACTTAAAGTTAAGGATTGCTTCTGCTCCCTACCCCACCCCCACACATTTTGCTTAATTATTCCTCAAAATTCTGCTGTTGCAGAAAATATATAAAAGGTCAGTAAACATTTAATAAACTCCTATTATGGATTAAGTACTAGGAATACTAAGAAAGGTAAATGACAGTCTTTATTCTGAAGGAACTCGAAGTCTAATGGAGGAAACATGTCAAGTGACCATACACAAATAGAATATACATACATACATATATATGCACACACACACACACACACACACATATATATACATACATACATATATATATATGTGTGTATATCTATATCTATATCTATATCTATATATAAATATCTCAGAATGAAGGCACTAGAATTAAGGAGAACTGGAAATGGTTTGGAGCAAAAAAGTAGGATTTTAGCTAGGATGTGAAGGAAATCAGGGAAGCCAGGAGGCAAAGATGAAGGAGAACATTCTAGGAACAGAGTACAGCAGTAAATGCAGCCTGTAGTGATGAGATGGAGTTTCTTGCTGCAGCAACAGAAAGGATGTCAGAGTCACTGAATCACAGAGGAGATGAGAGAGGGATTTGTAAAGTGTAAGAGGACTAGAGCATGTGTGGAGGAGAGGGGGAAGTTATGAATGACTTTGAATGCTAAATGAACATTTTGTATTTGATCCTAAAAGGAAATCATTGGAGTTCATTGAGTAGGGGAGTGGGGAGACAACAGATAAATAAATCACTTAATTGGGCAAAATACAGGTCTTCACTTTGGGTGACAATAGCAACAACAGCAAAATTCAAGTAATTTAGATGCTCATTGACTGAGGAATAGACGAACACATTTGTATATATGAATGGAAGGATTTTTTTTCCAGATACATATATACTCAGCTTTATTTTAGTGTGATTTTCTTTAATTTTATACATGCATATACATATGTGTATATATCATATATGTGTATATGTATGTGTTTATACACGCACTGCATACATGTATACACATGCATGTGTGCACACACACATACACACATACAAGCACCTTAGGAAATGAGATAGAGTGAAGTAAATAGAACCAGGATATACATATATATTAATTTTTAAAAATAAACTTAAATTTAAATGTAAAATCAAATTAAAAATTAAGATTAAATTTACATTTAAACTGTAAAGAATATATAATGAATAACATATGTATTCTACTCCATTATCATATATATAGATAGATATATACATATACAAAACAGAAACACACAGACATATATATCTTCTGATTCTATTTTCCTTGCTTTATCTCATTTCTTAAGGTTCTATATATAATATTTATTGGAAAATAGTATTTATAATGTATACGTACACACATATTTATAATGTTAATGAAAATCACACTAAAATTAAGGTTAGTGATAAGTAAATAACATGAAAAATCCTGGCACTGAAAAGAAGATCAGGATATGCATTTCCATTCTTTTCCTTTCCTTAGAGAAATTGGGGACTCTGACTGCAAAACATTGTCTCTGCTGCTAGATGGATTACTGTTTAGGCTAGAATTGGTCAATCATTTTTTTTTTATTGTTATAAGGGATGACTCAGGGTGTGAATTGGGCTGGTGGTAGTATATGACTATTTTTAAAAAAAGTTTACATTAATATGGCAATAATAATTTAATTTAAAAAATAATGCAATAAAACAAGGGATAAGGATAGAAACTGGAACACTCTGGTGTGGAAAATCCTGGCAGCTTGTTGGAAAAATGGACAGAGTGATGGATTTGGAATCAGGAAGACCTCAGTTCAAATTCTGCCTGAGACACTTCCTAGCTGTATAACCAATAATTGACTTAAATACTGTCGAATCACTTAACTTCTCTCAGGAATAATTTCCTGATCTTTAAATGGATATTATTATGTCCTTCCCCTCAGAATTGTGAGGATAAGATGAGACATAATGTATTCAAAATGTTTTGCAAAACATAGAGAATAACATAATATTAGTTATTAACTCATTATTATTATAGTCAATTCATGTCAGCACCTTCTCTGCAATGCTTAGCCTTACAGAGTTGCTTAGAGCATCAAGTCAAATGACTTGATTGGGATCACACAGCTGTGTGTCAAAGGTGAAGTCTGAATCCACGTCTTCCTAGCTGGGATTCTGACTCTCATCCATCACCACATGCTGCTTCTCTAAAAACAAAACCACCAAGAAGCAAAACAATACATGAATTTGCTGTCTTATTTGCCACTTCGTATTTTTTTGACCAAGTGTGGGCAGCCAAATTCACACCCAGTGGAGAACTGTTTTTCCAGAGCTTCCATCACTGCTGGTAAACTCAGATTTTATACATACACACACATATGTATACATATGCACATACAAGGAAAATAGTAAGGTACTCAATTGCTGGGTTTATATTACTTACACTTCCTGAAAGTCATTAGGATGAGAATTTTAAGTCTAACAAAATAGACAAAATCTACGGTATATTTTCTTCAAATCCTTATCATTGGTTCTATTGTGTTTAAAGAAAGAAAAAAGGAATATACTCACATGCATGTTATACACTACACATATATACATAAGCATTTGTGTATATTTATAAACACACACAGATGCATATATACATATATGCACATATACATATATACATGCATATATATACACATACATATTAACTGGGGCTGCATTTAGTTGGTTGTTGGTTGGTTATTGTCCTTTGTTCTCAAAGAGGAGCAAAATGACATCACTATGCTAGAGTCAAGTTTACAGTGTGTCCAACTGTGGTTGATCAGACCAATAGGACCTCAGAATGTTCTACTGCAAGTCAAACACAAATAGTACATGTAAACAGCTGGGATAAATTCTCCGAATTTGCAGTTCTTCAATTTCTTTTGAGCCACTTCACTTCTGCTTTATTTACAGAGAACAGCATCTTCTCAGACATGGGTATGCCAAGCTGAGCAGTCCTGCACCAATGTCTTTCATGTCACACAATCATTTCCAAAGTTTTTAAGAGATACCTTGAGAGTGTCCCTGTATCACTTCTGTGAACACCACATAAGGACTTGCTCTGTGTAAATTCTCCATAAAATTGTCTTTTTAGCAAGCATATTTTTGCATTCAAACTACATGGTTAGTCCATTGAAGTAATGCTGTCTAATATACATATACATTCCTACATATATACATGTGTGTGCATTAGTATTAATTAGGGCTCTATTTAAAAATAGATGTAAAGTATCAATAAAGTTAAAGTAAGAATTAAATGAGAGTGGAGGTCTACCGAAAATAGAAGTTACACATTATTCATTTTGGAGATTCAGATTCTTCTAGCCACAGGGCACAGTTACAACCAGGAGATAAAGAGTCTAGAGTAGAAGGACCAGAATATTTTCATTGCTGGAAAATGTTCACAGTCGAGATTTTCCGACAGAGATAGAACAAGGAACATTGATAGTTAAGTGGATTAATAACATTGTTTTATATATGTGTGTGTGTGTGTGTGTGTGTATCTATATGTATATATATATATATATATATATATATATATATATATATATATATATATATAACATAATCAGCTAGGTAGGAATAGATTAAAAACATGGTAACTCTTCAAGAGCAGTGAGTGAATCCTTTTGTTACCCTATATGGGAATGGACTTCAGTGTTTATATGAATAAACTTGATAATAGTTGTGCTTACGAAAAAGAGTGCATGACTTTTTATTGTTGGAGATCTTCCTTAAATTTGGTTATTAAGTATTTGTAGATGAAGATAAGAAATTAATTATAATACTAATTTAAGAAAAAAACAACAAAATTAATTTGTGCCATTATAAATAGCTCTTTCTCTTGAAATGAGCATTTCTTATGTCATACTATGTATAATTTGATGCTATATGGACCCTTGATTTCATGGGTACAGGCAGAAGTTTTCTTGAGCTGGATTAAACCAGTTTGAGAGATACTATTTTTAAATTTTAGTGATGAGTATTTTGCCCTGAAATCAGCATTCACTATGTATGAATCAGCATATGATTTATTTTTTTTTGTGGTCTAGTTTTAAGAAAGTTTTAATATTACAAATTACACATAAAAGTGTTGCTGTATTTCCTTTTTTCTGGAGTCACTTGTTAAATATTTGCTAACACACACCTGTGTCATATTACTTGAGTTCAGCAGTACATTCTACTATTACTACTGAGCATTAATAGAAAGCTCAGGGAATGAAGTCATCACTTGATTGGAGTACTGGTTCCTGTAGGCTAATAAATATTACTGGCATTTATGTAGTGCTTTTCTTATGTAAGCCTCAATGTTCCTGAGTTTGTGTATTTACTTCATTTGTTTAGGTCATAACTCAATCATATTCTCTCATGTTATGTAATTTTTAGACATACATCTTGTTATCAAGATCTACTCACTACATGTGTAGTCTTTATCTGGTTCTCATTTCAAGGGTGTATCCTACAAATGCCACAATATAAAATAGTGGAAAGAGACTCCTTATTTGATAAGAACTAGTTAGAAAATGAAAAGCAGTTGGCAAATTATAGTTTTAGATCTTAAAATAACTTTGAGTTATTAGCTTATACCAATACAATTCATAAAGAAGAAAAATATCAATGTTGATGGGGCTCCAAGGAGACAGGGATAACAATCCATTGCTGAGAGAACTACAAATTCATTCAAATATTCTGAAAACCAATCTGGAATAATGAAAGAATTTACTAAACTCTTCTTAGGCTTGAATTAGAGATCATATTTGTATATTTGCTATACCTGGAAAACATTGAATTCTAAGAACAATACACACAGAAATAGATATATATTTTTAATCACAACAATCTGGAAAAAATTGCCCCTAATTTGGTGATTGAAACATTTTTTATTATTTTCATATGGCAATGAATCATGATATTATAAGCCAAAAGGTATAACTATTACAATTTCTGAGACACATAGGAAAAGTTTAAGAAGTGATATAAACTGATGAAAACAGAATGGAAAGAATAATTTACAAGATGATTCATAGAATCACAGAATCTTAGTTGGACAGAACCTCAGAAATCATATTGTCTATCTTACATCTGAATATTGATCTCTTCCATAAAATACATACCATGTAATCTTGTAGTCATCTTTGCCTTTTTGCACCTTCCATTATTACATCCTTTTTTAAAGTCTTGATAATCTCTCTGGGGCTAAACTGGTACGTCTAATCCCTTTTCTTCATGACAGTCTTCAAATTTTTTAATATACTGTCATATTCACCTCACTGCTACTAAGTCCTCTACTTTACAAGCTAAATATTCTCAGAACCTTCAGATGATATTCTTGTGGTAGGATCTGGAAGTTTTTCAGCATTTAAGACACTCCAGATTATTACTGTTCTTGCTTAAATATGGCACATAGAACTGAACGTAATACTTCAAATATGGTCACACCATGGCAGAATATATCAATCAATTCTATCATCTGTGTAGTTCATAATACTCTGCCTGGCTTAGTGTTCTTAATGTGTCTGAAGATCTCATTAGTATTTGTGTGTATGTGGGGGGCATATGCTGTAATATATTGATCTTGCATGGTGTTAAAACATCCGATTCATTTTCAGATGAACTGCTATCTAGTCATCTATTTTGTCCTTGTGAATAGATTTCAAGAGCACTTTTAAGATTTTATTTTTCTTCAGGTTTCAGTGATCAGGAAGAAACTACATAGCAGAAGAAAATGGAAGAGAGGTAGAAAATATGAGATTTGGAAACTTCTATACATTTTTGGAGTTCAGTATTTTGAAGAGGAGATTATTTTTTGAATGGAGGGAAACTTTTGGAAAAGTTTCAAAGCTTTAGAAGGCAAGTAATACGTAGAGAAAACCAGGGCAATTTGACACAGTCAAAAATAATTTATTATGTTTATTATGTTCTAGGCATGCACATGTATGAGGGGCATAATATCTGATTAGTCTGTAAAAATATGGCAGACTCAAATTACAAGGATCTGTAAATGTCAAATAGTTTATATTCAGTAGGAATGAGTGAAAAATGATGCATACAAGGTCTCTGTTGACCTTAAGGGAAAATTTAGGGTACACGTTGTGTATGTATCTGTTTGTGGGAAGCCTTATTTAAAAAGAAATAAGGAAAAGTTCATGAAAGAATAGGAGCATTGAATATTCTCAGTTTCCCTATCGGAACCTAGGATCAGTCATTTACACTAAAATGTGAATGAATGATATTATAGCTCCATGTCATATTCTTCTAAAACATAAATTTTAAGTCATCAAAATTTTATCATCTATAAGGATAAGGTTCCTAAGTAGAATTGCATTTAACTTAAAGGTGTGGGAAATCGATTCTGCATATTGGGGTTTGGCTCCTCATTGGTGAGGCAAAATTCTGTTACTGTTTACCTTTAAGAGATTTTTTCTCCTACTATAAACTTCTGCTGTATTAGAGTTGGATTCTAGTGATTGTTTTACATGAGAACACATGAATGGCTACTTATCACACAAAGAATTAATAGGTAAATCAACTGAGACAAAGAAAATTCAAGATTTTCATTGGTCCTGGAATCTTTTGTCTCAGCATAGTCAATGAAGTGGGATCGTAGATTTTCTTTGAAAATGGCACCTAAGGGAAAATACCCAATAGACCATAGGTTGGGAAATGAAATAAAAAATCAGGTTGGGAAAACCGAACATCTGAGAAGCATGGGAATTCAAGGCTCAAAGAAGAGCATAGGCTGCCTACAAGCTTGAATCTGTGTGCACTCATGGTCAGTGAATTTAGAAAAAAAATTATATATATATATATATATATATATATACATATATATATATATGTATGTATGTATGTATGTATGTATGCATGTATGCATGTATGTATATAGACTCCTTTCCCTGACAGAAGCATGGCTCATTTGATTCAGCTAAGTTTGCACTTACTGAGAGAATCAGTCCTATCCAAAAGAACTACATATGACTCAATAACCAGATGGTTTCTTTGCTCAATCTTTTTTTTTTTTTTTAATGTGTGTGCTAGGGTTAAAAACCAAGCTGAGACTAATAGTCACAGCAGGGTAGAGACACTAGCAGATTCATAAATTAGGGTCCTTTTGCTATTTCTTTTCTCAAGCAAAATCAAACTACAGTCTCATATACAAAATGCTTTGATGTGAAAATACTGACAGAGCATGGGTCCTGGGAAGCAGCATGGTACAAAAGAAAGAACACTTGACGTGGCATATGAAGATCTAGTTCAAATCTTGGATCTGTCATTTACTAGCTGTGTGACTCTGGGCAAATCATTTGACTTCTCTTGACCTCAGTTTCCTCTTATAGAAAATGGAGGAATTAAGTTAAAGCTTTTTCCAACCTTAAATCCATGCTACTATGATGGCTTTGAATGGTGTGATTGTAGCATTTGAACAAAATATTATTTAAATATTAATCACATTAAATATAAAGACCATAAAGGACCATAAAATTATGAATTTAAAATATAAGTATAAAGGGACACTAATGAATAAATTTATTAGTTATATGTTATTGAAAACAGATTGACACCACACACACGCATGCATGTGTGAGAAGTAATCATGCTTCTCCTTCCTTTCTAAATAAAAAAGAAGCTAATGAAAAGAAATGTCTAAAAGAAGTGACACTTCATTATTATAGAAGGCAAGGAAAAGTCTTGTGTGCATCTGCATTCATTTCTGATGCTGAATTGGCTCTTGTGAAGTGTCTTTAGGGATGTTTGTCTTCCTCAGGCAAAATTTCAGGAAAACAAAGGCATCTCCAAACAGCTGGCAGATTCTGGACTGCTGCTGACCAATATTAGGAAAAAGCTGTTGTTCCTAATCAGAACAGACACTAGTATCTTTCTCATGCAAATAATTACTTCTAACTAGCTCTCTGAATCATTCTAATTCAGTCAAGGGTTCTCGGTAATTGTATGGAGTTGCTAGGTAACACCCATTCCTGAATGTGAGTAAGAAGCTAGTTCATTTTCACAATACAGATTTTGTACAATTTGATAGATAGTTAATTTGGGGAGCTGTGTGAATTGAACGTTATTTTAAAATGAAGACAAAAGTCTATGTCTGCTCAGAATACATGTTTCTATGAAGAGAACCAGACATCTTTTAATCTGAAAATATCAGCTCTTTTAACAGAGGGGCAAAATCTCTTCTTCGCTGCTATATTTCTGTTGTGCACCTACAAGTGTCAGAGGATATTAATTAGCATGTTGTTAGGGTGTACAGGATTTTAATGGTATAACTGGAAGATCGCCCACATATCCCTAGAAAATTATAAGCAGAGATGCAATAGCAGCCACTGATAACCAGATGGATAAGTATGAAGCTAATGTTATTTCTTCTGGGGCCAGAGTGTCAAAATGAATATCAAATTAGGCTTCTGAACAACCTGAAGGAACCACAGAGAAAAAAAAATAAGTCAAGTAGCACTTTAAGGGAACAATAAAAAGGCAGGAATAAACCATGCTAATATTAGAAAATAATTAGAAAATAAGGTATATAGAAGTGAATCTTTGGAAATAAGAAGAAATAGAACATCCAAATATTATATTCTTTTAAAATGGGATATAAAATGCAATTGTCTGTTGTTACAATTGATGATTATACCACTTTATAAATTGGAGAGGTGAATGACAATGTTACAATGTACGTATAAGTCAATTACTTCAGTCAAAGGTAAAACAGATGACTGGGCATGAAAACCTCTTTTGTTATCAAGGAAAATTTTGGTAAAGATACCTCTCTAGAACCTATTTTGTTGGAATGGAATATGTTTTAATAGTTTCAAGCTGAAACAATGACCTGTAGAATTATGACACAATGTCCTTAAAATTGCTTAATTGTTTATTGAGAATAATTTTTAAAGGTAAAGTGGTTTCCAAATGACTTGACTGACATTACTACCCAGGTATGGTATAAAGGAAAAACAATCAGAAAACCTCTGGATTTGGAGTCATAGAACCAGGGACTATATTGTTCCTCTACTTCTTACTACCCATCTGACTTTGTGTAGATACTCTGCCTCCCTAATTCTCAGTTCCCTCATTTAACAAAGGAGGGGTTTAATATACATAAAAAGGGAATGAGATAGCAATGTACAGGCTGAGACCCATTTTAATCTCCCAACATTCCCCTCCAAACAACTTTAAAACAATGCCTAAAATTAAACTTTGGAGTGACAGAGCCAACAAAAGATCAAAGGGAGATATTTTTAAGCCTAAAACAAATTAAGAGGTCTGTATCAGAAGTCTATAAGACTTAAGTGTATTCAGGCCTGGAGTACAGCATAAGCACCAAGCGGGGGTTCTTGGAGGGGGCTCTGACAGCATCAACAGAAACAGCAGAAGGAGATCTCAGCTAAGAGAGGGTAAGGGAGTCATATAACTGGTCAGAAAGAAATTATATGGGGCTCTTTGCTGGAACTAAGTGCAGCTGGTGCTGATTGGCAACTTTATTGCTCATAAATAGTTCTGGGTAACAGTTCCAGGGCAGAGAGGAATGCTTCTAACAGATCAGAAAGGATAGGAGGCCTGGTCACAGTTCCAGGGTCAAGAAGAGATATAGAATTTGTGACTGCACAAAAGCAGGGGACTTTCCTAGAAAAGACCAGAGCACAGACCAACTGACCCAGTGACCACACCTTCCCCATGTAAAGCCACATACAAGCAGCTTTCCAGAGGATAGTTTTCACCACAGTGGTCATTAAGTTTTGAACAAAGAACAATCATTTAGTAACTCAATCATTCAATCATCCTTAAGGAGGTTTGCCTCCTCAAGGTACACAAAGTATACAAGTCAAAGTTCTCTACTTATGGGGTATACTAAGTAAACTCAATAAGTCACTTATTAAGTCATCCATCACTAAGCACAATCATTTAGTCAATCAATCATTCAATCAACTCAATAATTCAATCATCCTTCATCATTCACTATTCAATCATCAGAAAATACATAAGCCCTCTACCCCTAGGTCACTAGTAAATTACAATTTCTCAGTCAGTACGCAGTATCCAATTAAAGTTTTCTTTCATCTTGACTCAGGGTGGTCTCTCGGATTCCCTGCATCCCCTTCCATGGTCCCAGATCCTACCTGGATTCACCAAACTGTCACCTGGGTTCAAATGCAAACAGCTCCCAGGTCCTTGTCCAGCTCTCTGTGCAGTTCCTGCTCCATACTGGAGCTCACAGTGTCCAGTCCATCTCAAATCCTTCACAGTCTCTGTTTCTGGGAAGACAAGGCTTAACAAAGCCACCAGAAGGTTCATACAAAGTACCAGCATCACAGTCATGCTTCCTCAGTCTTTGGCAGCTCCTCAGAAATCCTTAGCAGCCTCAGCAACTCTGACTGGCCCTCAGCTCTGACTGGCTCTCAGAAATCCTCAGCAGGTCCAGCTGGCCCTCAGACTCAGCAGAAGTTTCAGCTGGTTCCCAGAATCAAAACTACTCCATCCAGGTTTTTAAAATCAAAATCATTCTCTCCAGCCTGGGGGGAATGGGGGTGCTCCTCTTCATCCTCCCCAATGCAAGCATCTTCTGCCTCCAAGGAGCTTGCTCCAAGAAGATATGACTCTCCCTCTTTGGGCTTTTCCTTACATACAGATGGCATCAGCTGCTTCCTGTTTCAGCCAACCCCTTCCTGTTACATCAGCAACAGCAATTCATGCCATCTGTTTCTTTAACAGAGGATTGATTAATTACTAAATGCTAAGGATCTGTTACCTTTGCCAATACAAAGGGACCTTCAAATTCAAATTATATTACCATTACATCCCAGGATAACACTGTCTTGGAAGCACCAAAAACTTGCAGAACTAGATCTAAAAAAACAGCACAAAAAAAACCTGAAACTTGGTGGTCATTCATTGAGGTGGAGGACTTTCAAACATTCTTGCTGAAAAACACAGAACTGAAAAGAAAGTTTGATACTCAAATACAAGAAGCATGAGAAGGTAAACATGGAAAAGAAATCATAAGGAGCTTCTCAAAGTTGAAATATTTGCATGCCAACATGGAAAAGTGGTAATTGTAACTTATGAAACTTTTCTCAGTATGTGGATAGGTGAAGGGAATACAAATGTATATATACATATACATACACATATGTCTATATAGGAGTGTTTATATATGCATACAAATGCACATTTGAGTATGTGTATATATGAGTACATAGAGGGCACAAGATCAATTGAATAGGAAGGGACAATACTCTAAAAGGTGAAATTCTGAGGGGGGAGAGGTTTAGAATGAGAGAAGACAGGGAGAGACAGAATGGGGTTAATAATTTCATAGAAGAGGCAAAGGATACTTGTTACAATGGAGTGGAAGAACAGGAAGGCAAAAGGGAAAGGGTCAACCTTACTCTCATTGAACTTGGCTTAGGGAAGGAATGACATAAACTCTAAACTGGGTATCTTGCCACACAGGAGAGTAGGGGAATGGAGGTGAGATGTGGGATGAGAAGTGGGATGATGGAGGGGAGGGTAAGGTGGGGGCAAGGGTTGATAGAAGTACACACTTCTGTAAAGGAACAGGGACAGGGACAGGGTAGAGAATAGAACAAGGTGGGGTGGGATAGGAACAAGGGACATATAATCAGTCTCTCACAAT
>CM053584.1:264079414-264096787 GCA_028627135.1 Pseudochirops cupreus
AGAATAGACTGGGGGAGGGGGGAAACACTGGGATGGCTGTTTTGGGGTGGTGGGCGGGGGAAAGACGGGGAGAAAATATGTAACTCAAAAAAAATTTAATAAATAAAAAGACCATATTAATAACAAAAAAAAAGTTGCAATAATAAATGTTGGATGAATTGCAAGGACACAGGTAAACTAGTATTCCACTGATGAAGCTATGAATTAGGCCACTCATTCTGGAAAATAATTTGAATTACATGAGAAAAGTTATGCACCTATAAAAGACTTTTTGACTCAGTAATTCCACTCCTTGTCGTATGCCTTAAGGAATTCAAACACAAAATAAAAAACTATATATACAAAAATATTCAGGGCAATACTTTTTTACAGTTGAAGAAGAGAGTGAGTGTTAATTAATTAAGGAGTTAACTAAAATGCCTTGTATTAAAATAGCATTATACATATAATAAAATACATAAGGAAGAGTAATGTGGAGATTTATATGAACTAATGGAGGGAGCCAACAGAACTAGATTATATACATACAAACACACACTCACATACACACACATATATAATGTGTATATATGTATATCTATATATCTAAAATGAAAAAAAAAATGCTAAAAGACATCTGAAGCCAGATTAATTGTAATGATCAATCTTGTTCTCAGAGGACAGTAAAAAGTGGGAGATTACAGGTATAGAATATTTCGTGCTCTTTTGGGTTCAGCATTTTACCTTTTGGTTTGGCTTCATTGTTTTGTTTTATTTATCCCCTCCCCTCCTTTTCCCTACCCTTCCCTTTCCTTTCGTTCCCTTCCCTTCCATCCCCTCCCTTTCCTTTCTCTCCCCGGCCCTTCCCTTCCCTTCCCTTCCCTTCCTTTCCCTTCCTTTCCCCTCCTTTCCTTTCCCTTCCATTCCCTTCCATTCCCTTTTCTTCCCTTCACTTTCTTTATTCTCTTCCCTTCCTCAAATTAAATTACTTACCTAAGTTGAATTTTAAGAATTTAAGGAGGGATTCATAATTTTAAGGAGGTATTCTGTATGAATATTATCTGGATTTCATCAAGGATGTTTTCTTTCAATATTCTAGTCAGTCAGACAGTAAGAATTTATTAAGTGCCTACTATATAGGCACTATGCTAAAGGCTAGGGATACAGAAAGAGACAAAAGACAGCCTCTACCTTTGAGGATCTCAAAATTTAGTGAAGGAAATCATCAGTAAATAAATATGCACAAACAACACACATACATACACACATACATATATAAGTGTGTGTTAAATAGGAAATAAATAACAGAGAAAAGGCACTAGAATTAAGAAGAATTGGGAAAGGCTTCCTTTAAAAAAGATTTAGTTAAAAGTTGAAGGAAGTCAGAAAACTAGATAGAGATAAGGAGGGAGAACATTCTAAGCCTGGATGATAGCCAGAGAAAATGCCTAGAGCCAAGAAATGGAGTTTCTTGTTCAAAGAACAGTAAAGAAGTGAGTATCACTGAATTAAAGATTACATGGGGGTTCCCAAGAAACACAAAAGTAAAGCAAGGACACTCTCTTTCCTCATCATTATTTGATATTGAAATGCTATCAATATCACTAAAACATGACATACAAGGTGTAAAGATCAGCAAAGAAGAAGCAAAAGTGTACCTATTTGCTGATGATTCTAGGATTAGAATATCTCAGAGAATTAGTAGGGAAAGAATTAATAACTTTAGCACAATGGCAAACTACAAAATAAACTCAGAAAAATCAATGACATTTTTATATAGTTATAACAAAATTCAAGATACAAAAATAGGAGAGGAAATCCCATCTACAATAATTATAAAATGCACAAAATATTTGGAAGTGAATTTATCAAAGCACACTTACTACCCATATAGACTTAATTACAAAATGCTTTCAAAATAAAGATCAATTTAATTAGTCAGAGATTCCTTTAACTAATTTGTTCAGTACTCATTTCTATGGTATATCAACATAATAAATAAAGTTGAATCAGTATATTTACATACTTAGCACTATGCCAATTTACCAAGGGACATTTTATAGAGTTAGACAATATAATGACATTCATTAAGAAAAAAATCTAGAATATGAAAGGAAATACTGAAGAAAAGCAGAAATGAAAGAGAAATAGGACTTTCAGATCTCAAACTGTATTGTAAAGCAGCAATCATCAAAGCTATTTGGAATAGGTTAAAAATATATAGAAAGTGACTTATATATAGAAAAATATTAATACCAACTATTTTTTTGTGGTGACAAAGAGTTGGAAATTGAGGGTGTGGATGTCTATCACTTTGTGAATGGTTGAACAAATTGTGGTATAAGATTGTGATGGAGTATTATGCTATAAGAAATTAAGAGGGGAATGATTTCAGAAAAACCTGGGAAGACTTACATGAACAGATACAAAATGAATGAGCAGAATCAGAAAAACATTATGCACAGTAACAGCAATGTTGTAATGATGATCAACTGAAAAACTTGACTGCTTGGATCAATACAATAATTCAAGAGAATTCCTTTGGAATTTTCCTTTAAATAATAAAAAAACCAAGCATTCTTCTAAATTCATGGGGAAAAAAATCTGCAAGCCACTATTTGGCACCTACATTGTACTTACCTTAATTGAATTGAAGATTTCACCAATTTAGTCCAATAAAAAGTTTATTTCTTTAAAAAAATAAGATTCCATTTTCTTGTTATCAATGTATTTTGAAGGTGCTAATTATCATAAAAATATTAAAATTTGCTTCATTTTGAAATTATATCTTGAATTACATATTAGCATGTAGATAAGAAAAATCTACGACAATAATTATGTAAAATATTCCACTTCATTCTTTTAATTATACTCTGATACTGTATGCTGGCCAAGGATGATTGTTGATTCTTAAGAGCCAATAATATAAGGTCTCATAATTTCTTTCAAGCTTAGAAAGGATTCATGTGCAGTTTGGCAAAGGGACATGTGTTTATGATCTAAAGACAAGCCTAATTTTCATCAGAGAAGATTATGACCAAGTTAAGTTGTGTGCAGTTTGCTCATTTTTTCAGCAAGATAAAGTCATTCAAAAATATTATTGAGATATAGAGTGGTAACAATCTACATTGGGAGAGGTTTTATAGCAATGTAATCTTAGATTCTTGTAATGTTAAAGAAAATTTTCAAAGAAAAGTAAATTTCAAGTTTCTATGCAAATAGGAGTATAAATTCTTTTAAGATTGAGAATTACTGGGGAAATGCACTAAAGCCACCTTGAACACACTGTTATGCACAACTGTTGATTAAGGACATCACTACCACCAACACCAACATGGATAGAAAAAAGCACCGACTTGCTGTAATTCTAAGCAAAGGCAACTTCCAAGGTTTGGATTACCAGCACAGCAAACCCCATTTATTCAGAAAACATTCACAGAACAGAGAAAGTCAAAATATAGTGTAACTTGTTCATTTAGAAACTAAGTTCTAAATTCAATTGCAAAGTATTAAGGTCCAAGTATCCCACTCCTGGCCAGTACATTAGTCAAAGTAGCCCACTCCTGGGCAGTACATTTAGTCAGTCAACAAAGTGTCTCCTCTCAAATGGAGATTAGTCTCCAATCATAAACAAAGTACATTCATCTGGTCAATCACAGAGCACAAAAAACTCAAAGGCTTTCTATCCCTGAATCTCCAGGAGAGCACAAAAGACCATCCACTCTTAAGTCACAACAAGGTTAGATATCATCTCAGCATTGAATACCCAAGGAAAGGCCCTTCTTTCATCCTCACTCCAGGCAAGCCGTAAGCAGTCTCAGTTCTTGGGGAGACGAGGCTCAATAAGGCCACAGCCAGTATCCTCATCGAGTCACTCTCTGCCTGTAGAACAGTCCCAGAACCCCTGAAAACATCAGCAAGTCTCTCTTCCAGGATTTCTGTAAACATACAACAGGAAAATCCTCCTTCAGGGCTTCTGAACCAACAGCAAGGTTCCAGGACCTCTACAACAGCAGCACTGTCCTTCACCAGCAGGTGAATCTGGCAAAACAATATCAAAACAGATAGACAAAATACTGGCATCACAGCCATGCCTCCTCAGTTCTTGGCAGGTCTGGGTGGCAGTTCTGAAAAGTCCTGGGCAGCTCCAATGGGCTCTCAGCAGTCTTTCTCTAAGCAACTCAGGCTCCACGATACTGGATACTGCTCTCCCAAAAGCCCTTCTGGGCTTCTCTAGGCTTGGGCCTCTCTCCCAATTCACAGCTCCTCCCATTTCAACAAGTCTCTTCACGTCAACAAGTCCATCCCACAAGTGGGATTCACAAGCTCTGGGTTTTAACACTCAACCCAAAAACCAAGCCAATACAGGGGCATCTCCAAATTCTATTACCATTACACACGTTCTTGATCCTTTTTGAGCAAGCTTTAGTGTGCTGATAGTACACACATATGCCCTCAGTTGAGTTTGTGATGGAGTGTGAAACCACAATTGAGTAAAGATTGTAAAAGGGAAAAATGTGAAAGAAGAAAACAGAACAGTTATTGGGCATGACCAAGCAGGTGTATAATACTTGTACTGAGGATGTAGGTCTACGCTTAATCAAGAATGATCATCTTTTCAGAATTCTAGAGTGATAAAGGTTATCTGAATAAGGATATTTGGAGCTCATTCTGAGAGAGATGGAGAGGCAGAGAAAGAGTATTCAAGGGTAGAATTCAGGGGTAGAAAACCTTTATCTGGGTCACTAGCCTGAAAGATTGAAGGCTCTGGGTTGCAGGGCAAATCATAAGAAAAAATTGACATGTAATTACCAAGTCATGGTAAATGTCAACTGATCTGAATCGTATATTTCTGTGTATCTCCACATGGAGATAAAAGAGAACATTCAGGAAAGTCAATGAATCAAGTATATGACATTGATGTGTTCTTTTTAGAATCAAAAAAAAAGTTCTAGGTTCAAATCTTGCCTCTGGCATTTACTTACTTCATGATCCCAGGTAGGTCTAATTAATTTGCATCATTATTATCTACAGAAGAGGAATAATAATAGCATCTATCATATTTGGTACTTGTGAGGATCAAAGAAGATAATATATTTAACTATCTTTATAAATCTTAAGGCACTATCTAAATATGAGCTATTAGATGTTGCCAATGATAAGATGAGAATGATGATTGAGGGGTAGTGTTCATGGTGAAGATGAGACTTCACAATTTGTTTGAATGTTATAAGAATTTTTTTTGACCAGCAATAGTTACATTTAACATATTTACATAGGGATTTACAGTTTGCAAAGAACTTTACAAATATTATCTCATTTAATCTTCAAAACAACACTAAGAGGCAAGTACCATTGTTATCTCCACTTTAGAGAGGAGGAAACCAAGGTACATAGAGATAAATTATTTGTCCAGAGTTAACAATCTAGTAACTATTTGAGTTCAGATTTTAACTCAAGCTTTCCTGCCTCCAGGTAGCTGAAGAATTAATTTGCCACCATAATAGCTCATTACATTATAGTTCATTTTTGTTTGTTTGTTTACCTATTCTTCTAGCCTACTTCCTGACTTCAGACTTGATATTAAGGATGGACTCTGCCACATTTCTAGAGAGAAGGTTTAAGCTAGTCCTAAAATTGTTTTGATGGAGTTTTGAGAATTATGTTATTCAAGGACCTCCAGGATAGACTGAGGTCCTTCAAGTTTTCAGCACTCCCCAAACCATCTGATCCAGGGCAAAGAATGATTGCTGCCTCCATTCCTCATCCAAAGTCTGGGCTCTACAAATTCCTTTTTTGGTTATTGGGTCCGTGGAAGAGTACACTGCTACTGCACTCAGCCAGTTGGAAAGCTCCTTTAGTTTAAAGTGAAAGAAGTGTAGGCTCCTTTTTGTACATGTAGGTCCCTTTTCCCCTTTTTATGATCTCTTTGGGATACACTTTCCCAGGTCTGGAATTTCCACTCTGTTTATTCCTCTGGAGTCTAGTCTAGGAGATAGAAGTGAGAGTATACTTTGAGCATAAGGTATGAGCCGTAGCCCAAGGCCCTCTTACTCAGGAAGGCCATTCCCCTGCTCAAGTTCACCATTAATTCTGCCATATATCTATGACCTGAAGCTGAGCAGTAACAAAGTTGACAACTATCACCCATGCACCAGCATTAATGTGATGATTCCTCCTATGAGTATGGGACCTCCTCTTGCCCTTGTTCACAGAAGTTCCTTGCACACCCAAGTACTCTATGGACACTCTGCTCATTGTTTTGATCCAATCCTGTTGGACAGAGACCTTCCTGTTTGTCTCACTCTGCTGAATTGGACTAGACAAATAACTCATTGTGACTTCTGCTATAAACAAATTAGGGGAGCAAGAAATAGTTTATCTGTCAGATTTATGGAGAATGGAGAAATCTATGACCAAACAAGAAAAAGAACGTTATGAAAGGCAAAAATTAATAATTTTGGTTACATTAAATTGAAAAGTTTTTGCACAAAGTCAATGCAATCAAGATTAGGAGGGAAGCAGAAAACTGGGAATTTTTACAACCAATGTCTCTGATAAAGGTCTCATTTCTAAAATATATAGAGAATTGAGTCAAATTTACAAGAATATAAGTCATTCCCCAATTGCTAAATGGCCAAAGGATATGAACAAGCAGTTTTCTGAGGGAGAAATCAAAGCTATCTATAGACATATGAAAAATACTATAAATAGTTTATCTGTCAGATTTATGGAGAATGGAGGAATCTATGGCCAAACAAGAAAAAGAACATTATGAAAGGCAAAAATTAATAATTTTGATTACATTAAATTGAAAAGTTTTTGCACAAAGTCAATGTTCCTACTACCCAAAATTATTTTAAAAATTATGAGGCTGAAAAGAAATGCTAGGGAAGGTGAACTAGCCATACCAGATATTAAATTCAATTATAAAGCAGCAATCATCAAAACCACTTGGTACTTGCTAAGAAATAGAGGGATAGATCATTGAAAAAGTTAGGTACACAAGACACAGTAGTCAATGATCATAAAAATCTACTGTTCGATAAACCAAAAGACCCCAGCTTCCAGGATAAGAAATCCCTGTTGGATAAAAATGGCTTGGAAAACTGGAAAATTCTATGGCAGAAACTGGGCATAGACCGTTGTCTGACACCATATACCAGAATAAAGTCCAAATGGGTACATGATATAGGTTTAAAGACTATTTTCTTTTTTGTTTTGTTTTATTTTTTTTCTTTCTCATGGTTTTTTACCATACATTATAATTCTTCAGGGCAACATGACTAACGTGAAAATGTATTTAATAGGAATTTATGTGTGGAGTCCATATAACAAGCCATCTTGGGAAAGGAGGGAGGAGGGAGAGGGAGAAAAAAATTAAAGCTCATGGAATTGAATGTTGAAAACTAAAAATAAATACTTTAATAAAAAATAAAATAAAAATTATGAGGCATTACTTCTAACTTTCAAATTTATTAATCTCTCCTTTGAGTTCCAGGATTTTTATTTTGGTGTTTAATTGTTTTTAAAATTATTTTTCTAAATTTTCTTTTTTCATTTGCATGCCCAATTTGTTAATCTATTCTTTCTCTCTTCTGTTAATGGAAGCATCTAGAGTTACGAGGTTTTCTTTACTAGTCTGTGGTATGCTGTCTCAAGGTTGCTATTATCTTTAATGTAATTATTATTTCTATGATTTGTTATTTGACCAGCTCATTCTTTAATATTAAGTTATATAGTTTCCAATTAATATTTAATCTATACTCAAAGTCTTTTTGTTGAATATGATTTTTGTTGAATTATGGTCTAAAAATGTTCATTTAATATTTGGGATTTTCAGCATTTGTTTGTGAGGATTTTGTGCTTTAATATATGGTTAATTTTGGGGGAGGTATCATATACAGCTGAGATAAAAGGTGTGCTTCTTTTTATTCTCATTCAATTTTCTTTAGGGATTTATTTTAGTTAAATTTTAAAATTATTTTCATCTCCTTACCTTCTTTTTTTATTTATTTCATGGTTAGAATTCTTTAGTTCAAGGGACCAAAAGTTGTAGGTAGTATGCACATATTGTGGTCAAAAAATACATGTTATATTTCTCTTTCTATTTGTTTTTGAAGTTTTTATACTTTTAATACATAATCAATTTTTGTGAAGGTGGCCTTCACAAAAGCAGAGAAATAAGTTATAATTTTTCCTATTCTCATTTAATACTTTCTGGAGGTCTATAATATCTACAGTTTGTAAAATTCCTTTCATCACCTTACTTCTTATTTGTGTTATGATTACATTTATTTAAATCTGAGAGAGAAAAACTGAAGTCCCCCAATATCATAGTTTTACTATCGATTTCCTCCCAAACCTCATTTACTTTTCATTCAAGAATTTTTATAATATGTCATTGGTGCATATATGTTCAATATTAAAATCATTTCAATTTCTAGGGTGCTTGGCTTTATTTTTTAGCAAAATGTACTTTTCCTAATTTAGTTCACTTTTTGATTTTGTTTTGTCTGAGATCATTATTGCTACTCCCTGCCTTTTTTACTTCAGCTGATGCATAATAGACTCTACTCTGTTTCCTTATTTTAAATGTACAAGTGTCTTTCTGTCTCAATTGTTAGTACTTTAATTAAAATATTATTTGATTCTAGTTTCTAATCTATTCTACCATCTTCTTTCAATTTGGAGGTGAGTTCATCCTATTTATATTCAGTTATGATTTCTAATTGTATATTTTCCTCCATCCTATTATCTTCCATATATCCCTCTTTTTTTTAACCTATGTCTTCCTCAAGAATCTGCTTTGCTTCTGAACATTGTCTCCCTTAATCTACCCTTCCCCTTCTTTCTCTTACCATTTTCTCTCTCAATTCTCTGTTTGTTAAATGAATTTCTGTACCCAAACAGTGTGTATGTATATTCTTCCTTCCTTGAAGCAGTTCAGATAAAATTAAGTTTCAAGTGTTGCCCACTCCACCCTTCTGCCTCTATTTTTGAAAATTCCTTCTTGTGAACCCCATTTATGAGATAATTTTCTCAATTTTCCCATTCCTTTCCCCTTTCCTGCAGTGCATCCCTTCTCACTCTTTTATTTTTCTTTTGAGATCAGTTCAACATAATACACCCATACCCCTGTCCTCTATCTAAATAGGCTCCTTCTAATATCACTAGTGATAATAAATACTGAAAGGTTAGATGTTATCCTTTCATGTAGGAATATAAATAATTTAATCTTGTTTTGTCCCTTATGATTTGTCACCCATGTTTACCTTTCAATGCTTCTTTTTGTCTCATGTTTCAACTCAGTTCTACTGAGTAGAATTGCAATTGTTTGTAATCCTAGTTCCTTTGCCTTCCAACATATCATATTCGTATCCTTATATTAGTTTAGAGTTGTAGATTAGATGCCAAATCTTGTATGATACTGACAGTGGCTCCATGTTATCTTATTTATTTTTTTTCTGTCTGTTTATAACATTATCTCTTTGACCTGGGAATTATGAATTTGATTATAATATTTCTTGGAGTTGTCATCTTAGGAATTCTTTCAGGAGGTGATTTTATTTTTTTTTAGTTTTTATTTGCCCACTAGTTCTGAGAAATCTAGGCAGCTTTCCTTCATAATTTCTTGCAATATCATGACTAGGAACTTTTTTGTCATTCGTGGATTTTGGATAGTCTGATGCATCTTAAATTATCTTCCTATCTCTTTTCTAGATCTGCTGCTTTTTCCCCCTATATTTTACATTTCCTTCTATTTTGTTTTTCATTCTTTTGGCTTTTAAAATAATGTTTCTTGGTATCTCATGGAGTCATTAGCTTTTGCTTAGCTAATTCTCATTTTTACAAAGTTATTTTCTTCAATGAGGTTTCATACATTTTTTTTCTTTTTTTCTATTTGGCCAATTCTGATTTTTAAGGAGTTATTTTCCTCAGTGTTTTTGTACCTTTAATACCAAGATGTTTATTCTCATTTCATAATTTTATTTCATAGCTCTCACTTATCTTCCCAATTTTTCTTCTACTGCACTTGTTTGATTTTATTTATTTTTGGTTTGTTTTTATCTCTTAAGCATTCCTGTAAATTTTATTGGGTTTGTGTTCAATCTGCATTTTCTCTGAGGTTTCTTCTGTAAATGTTTACAAGTTATTGTCTTCTATGTTTTGTCTTAAGCTTTCCTGTCACTAAAACAGCTTTTTATGGTCAGGGTTTTTTTGTTGTTGTTGTTGGGGGGCGGGGCAGGAAAGGAGGTTTATTCATTTTTATGGCCTGCTTCTTGACTTTGGGTTTTATTCTTGAACTCTTTTCACCTGAAGAGAGGGGTTAGCAAATGTCTGTCATGAGCTTCTGTCTGTTATGTCCTTTTACTTTGACAGCTTATTCTGAAGACTTGCAAGTTTTCAGCCTCCAAAATAGTGTGATCCATGGAAAGGTCTCTTGCCTGCCCTCCTGGTCTGCAATCTCCAAATTCCTAAACTGGTTAGGGTCCATTGACTTTCGTGTAGTTGAGTTTTTGTTGGCCTTTGCTGTACTCACTCAGGATTAGCTCACTGTAATGTTCTTCAGTTCCATAGTGACTAAAATGTGCCTTTCCCTTGATTTTGATTTCTTGGCCTGGTTTATTCCAATACAGGTTTATGTGTAGGGCTAAAGGCTAGAACAGAGTCTTACTCTGCTCTTTGGCTCAGAATCAAGCACATATATTTCTAGAACTTCCTAGTTGATTCTAAAACAGGTAGGTTCCTACTCCTTCTTGACCACAAATACTCTTCTTCACTGGGACCTGGAACTGGCTCATGGGTGAAAGAACTTCCAGATAGCACAGATTCCTGCTCCTACAACTAAGACAAAGTTCTCCTATGATTTCTTCCTGCTTAAGTTACCAGTCCGTTTGCCATCACTGGGCAATGAACTGCTCCTTGTCACTGCTGCCACTACCACAGTCCAGTGCTACTTCTATTTGTTACCCCTCTGCTACTCCTACTGATATGCTGTGTTCTGGCTAGCTCCACCCTGATGTCTACAGACCTCTGTCTTGCTCATCCTAACCTGTCCTGGCCTGGAAAAAAAATTGGTTTTCCTTCAATTTTCCATTCAGAATTTGGTTTGGTATGCTTTATAGGTCATTGTGAACAAGGTTTGGGGGTAAATGAAGGCAAAATTGTGATTTCTCACTTAATTATCTTGATTGCCTCTCAGGTGTTTGCTTCAAGAAGAAACTTGGAGTCATAAAAAAGATTCTAAAAGAAAACACTCCCTCCCCTGTCACTTCCCTCAATTCTGGGGACTATTCATTGGTATCATCTGTCCAAGATAAGTGTGCTAATGAATTATGGCCATGCATGACAGTCTATCAAACTCCTTATCATAGTCTGGACATTCATAAATGAATGAACGGCAAAATATAATTACATCAATTCTGTCTCTCACTTTGTGAATTAAAACAAACTTCAACTTAGGAAAAAATGTTTATTTCTTCTTATTATGAAGTTAATAATATATTTTATTCTCATGTCTAGGGACTTCTTTGTGTGAAATTGCTCTCTACTCACCTTTAACTTATAGATAATTGATTGGAATCACTTATAGTTTAAGTGACTTTTCTTAAATTTATACCACTAGGATGTGCCAAAGACAAGATTTGAACCCAAACTTTCATGACTCCCAAGACAGCTCCCTATTCAATGCACAATGCTGCCTCTCCCCATGTCATTTCTTAATAATGACAAGTCAGTAACATGATTTTAGTATTCACTATTTTCTTCTCTCCAAAGTAATTTCCATTTTACTCTGGTCTGATGAGTATAATTCTAAATTTAGATACTTCTCATTGTTCTCAGGAGCTAAGTAGTAGGAACTAAAACCCTGAAGCCAAAAAAAAAAAATCTAATTTGGATAATTCCATTCTGCTTATCTCAAACTCCTTTACAATTTCATTGAATATAACATTCATCTTCTGTTCTTATTTGACAGCATTATGCATTATTTAGTGCCCTCTTTAGTAGCTGCCCTTATTCCACTGGATACATTTTCCTGGTGTGACTAGTGAATAAAGTCTGAAAGCAATCTATTGTACCTTTGCATTCCTGTTGAGTCTGTTTCGTATGTGTGTCAGTGTTATTTACAGTATTCAAAATGCTAATTCTTCCAGATGAGTATATTTTTTTTCCTATTTCATATCCAAGTTATGAAGGAAAAATATATCTCTTGTTTCTTTATTTTCTTGTTTTAATTAATAATAAAATATTCTCAGGGTTCTGAAAGAGCCCCAGATAAGGCTATAGATAGGGTAGTCTAAAAGACTGTGAGTACAAAGTGGGCAGCAGTGGCAGAGGGGTCAATTTGAGCAGGTCTGGGTGTGCAGTGACAGTGTAGAGGACAGTCTATACACAGACATAATTACATCAGGTAAAGTGGGGGAAGGGGTTGCACTTTGAAGAAACTCAGAATAGTTTTGGAATGTAAGGTAAGGTATAGGGGCTATAGTAAACATAAGGGGAAAGTACATCACCCTACCATCATTCCCCTGAAGTTTAGCCTTCATATTGAATTACGATCATGGGTATCTCCTAATACCTTGCACAATTCATCACACATAGTAGGCATTTATTTAATACTTCATATATTTTGATTTCATAGGTCCTATTCAATAATGGTTCTAATAATTTTAGCCTGGTGTCTATGACATATAAAACAGGCTGTGTGAAAAATTCAACCAAAATAGTACCTATAAAAAACAAACAAGTAAACCTTGTCATGCTCTTAGGCAGCTTCTAGTTTATATTCCCTTAGAATCTTAGGCCGATCAGTGATTAGAAGACTTTAAGATATGAGATTTTTATTTTCTAATACTTTGATAGATCTGTAATTTCACAGAACTGATTATAGTTTTTAACCATGCAAATTATAATCTACTTGTGCATTCTTATCCTGTGCAATTCCTATCTTTTTTGTTTTTTCCTGCAAATTCACAAAAAGCATACAATGTTCTAAAGGACTAGTCCACCTTTTTTTTCTTGTCTTTGAAGCTGTCCTTCAATTCATTTATTGCAGGTAATTCATTGCAGGTAAGATATAATAGGCAATTTATACCCATCATCACTCTATATGCGTCTCTGTTGACCAGTAATTTTGACTCTCCCTTAATTGTGATATTCACAGATGTGCTACCATATAACAGCTCACCTATAATATAGCACTTTGAGTTGTGCAAATTGCTTTACAAACACTATCTCATTTGATCCTTAGTCAGTCAACACTTATTTGCTATCTATTTAATAAATGTTTGCTCCGTGAGATACTAATAAAAATAGAGCAACCTCTGCCCTCCAGGAGTTTACATTCTTTTGGGGCTAATAACACATAGACTTAAACTTAAATATAAAACTTTATGGTGTAATTCCAGGATAAGAGGACAAGTGGCTAATTCAAATAATACTGGCTGTTGATAAGAATGGAAAGAGTTTCCTCAGTTTGCAATTGGAGTATCAGTAAACAGACAGTAATATTTACTTTGTATTAGAAACTGTGATAAGGACTAGGTATCTAAGGAAAGGCAAAAGCTTGAACTCTGCCTTCAAAAAGCTAATATCTCCTTAATATGGTTTATTTGCTTGTTGTTCTTGCCTAAAACTTTTTTTTAAAACAAAAAAGTATAAGGAAAAGCACATTATAAGTACAAGTAGGCATAATATGATTCAGTACAAGAAAAGTAGCATAATATATATCATTGGTGAAATTTATGAATTAAAATATATGAATATAACAGACCAGTGACTTAAAATCATGAGATAAAAATGATGGATGATTGCTTTATTGGCAACCATACAAAGTCATGAGGTTCAGAGAAAGTCCCCTTCCCCCTATCATGTTGTGTGGATCTCATATGGGGAATTTATGAGAGTATATGAACAAATCCTACTGAATAGGAAGGGTTAGATGGGTTGCAAGTTGCATTTTGGAAGGGAATATCAATACCTTTGAGATCAAAGATCTACTCAAGTACATCGCAAACAGAACAGAGAAATGAGGGCAATAGAGCTGATGGAGTCCACGCAAATGTAGAAAGTACGTTACTTTATAATTCAGCAGTTCTCAATCTGTGGGTCGCAACTCCTTTGGGGGTCAAACAATCCTTTCACAGGGGTCACAAGGGTCACCTAAGACCATCAGAAAACACATATTTCCAATGGTCTTAGGAACTGAGACACCACTCCTCTATCCGTCTCCAGGCAGGTCCACTCACATGCAGATATGCCCACATACAAGTATTAAAGGGTTGTGGCATTAGGAAGATTGAGAACCACTGCTTTACATAATCTGACCACAGTCAAATTTGATCTTATGGAGTTACTTTGGTTTCCTATATGCTATATACCCCGTTGATATAGCAAAAATTAAGAGAATAAATATAATTAACATGAAGAAGAACCATGGCTACTTTTTCATGTTCTGGGAGTAATGTTCAGTGCTTACTAAGTCATTCCTTGTTACTGTTGGTTTTATTAACTCTTCAAGGCCACTAGGGGCTCGTTCAGTATACTGCAGCAAAATGGTTTTTCACTGTGAGTCCTACATGCCTGACTATGGACAGAGTGACAGGCACTGAGGGAGAAATTGGCTCATTAGTTCCCAATGTGCTATGCTCTGAATTGAATTAAAAATAGTTTCACCTCATCGAACACACAAACCATCTATAGCACAGACATGCCTGGGTTGAGGCCATATCTATTCTCTCACAACAGTGGAAAATATCTCTATCTTTCAGATTCTGAGTATACAATCTCACCTTCTTTCAAGCATTTCAAGTGAACATGTTAGGTCAGCAGAGTTTTTTAAAGGTTACATTCCAAAGAATCCTATAGCTATTCCAGGATTAGGTGATAAAGTTTCAACTTATTTCTTAATGTTGTTCGTATCAGTGCTTTACAGAACAAAGCTCAGTGCCCAGACTGTGTAAAGCAATGGAAAGCAATCTGTGGCTAAAATATATAGAAGACATGGACTATGGTACAAGTAGGAGTGGATCATAAAAGAATGGTGCTAGATTAAGCAAAGTCAAGTTGACATTTTAAAAAAACAAAGAACAGTGTTTAGCTTTTTCCCCCTTAAATTACACAGGAAGTCGTCAAAATTGTGAGAATTAGAGTAATATTCTGTTGTGTTTTAAAATTTTTTGTTTTCATAGTACTTATTGTGCATGCTTTTGATTCTAGGTTTCAAATCTCATCTCTGCTTCCTACTATTTTCATGTATCTAATTCTGAGTTTGTACAAGATCAACTCTATGGAACCTTCTAGCTCTATTAATGTATGATTTTTATGATAGTTCACTATAAAAATATCAAAATGACTTGTTATCATAATAGAAAATGTTAATTATTACACATAAAATAGAAACAAGTTTATAGTTGTATTGCTTTACTTGTGAGGGGTGTTTTTGGCATTTCAAATTTTGTTTTAAGGCATGAAAGTTACAAGAAGCGTCTCAAAGAGAACAAGGGCATAGAGCATTCCTATCTACACTTCATTGCTTTCTCCCTCCATAATCCTGGCTCTTTTGACTACTTATTTTAAAGCTTTCAGGTACTCTCTTATCCACTCTCCATGATTTCACAGTTATCAGATATTTCTCCCAATCCTCATGATCCTGGTAATTTATTTTTTGCTCTGAGGAAGAGCAAGGCCTGAAGCAGGAGGCAGCAAGGCTTAGCAGAAAGAACATTTATTTTGAAGTCAGAAGGACAAGGGTTCAAATCCTGATTTTGTTACTTTATATCTGTGTTATCTTTAACCTTTATTTTCAGAGCTATAAAAAGGAGTTGGTCTAGTTGAGGTTCTTTTCAGAACTTAATCTTTGAAAAGGACACAAAACTAGGGTTCCTGTGCTTCTGATCCAGGCAGTATGGCCTAGGAGAGAAGCGACCAGAGTATTCTTAGAATCCTAGGTAAGACCTAAAAGGGAACTTAGTAGTCATCCAAACCTTTTCATTTTAGAAATTGAAGAACTTGATTTGACAAATGCTGCTGGGGAAACTAGAAAACAGTATAGAAGAAAAAAAAGTATGGCCTAACATCTTAAATCATATAGCAAGATAAGACAAAAATGGGTACAAAGGGGATAAAGGGTGATTCCATAAACAATCAGGAGGTAAAGAATAGTTTACCTGTCAGATCCATAGAAAAAGGAAGAATTTATGACCAAATAAGAGATAAAGAGATATAAAATACAAAATTTTGATTATATTAAATAAAATAGGTTTTGCACAAACAAAACCAAAGCAACCAAGATTAGAAGGAAAGCAGAAAGCTAGGGGAAAAAATTTATGACAAGTGTCTCTGATATGGCCTCATTTCTCAAATGTGTGTGTGTGTGTGTGTGTGTGTGTGTGTGTGTGTGTGTGTGTGTGTAATTGCAACGCCATGCACAAGCAGATTCCCAAAAGAATACTACTATGAAGAGCTTTTAAGGTTTGGATTACACAGTACAGTGAACACTCCATTTATTCCATTACAAATCAAGGCAAACATTCACAACAAATCATAATATAATATTCACAACATTACATCTTATCACAGAAAGTCACAATATAGTGTTCATAACAGCTTAACATTAGAACGGCCACACAGTTTTCACTACACTGGCCACAATATTTAGAACAAAGAACAAAAGAAAAATCATCTGGTTTCCCTAAGGGGGAAACCATCCTTACTTAATCATTCAATCAATTCACAATACAATAATCAATCTTCCACTCATGGGGCAACCACTAACTTAATTGCTAATCTAGATTCACAATTACCAAATATCATTAATCACTAAGTACAGTCATTAGAAAATTACACAAACCTCCACCCCTCTGTGTCTTCAATTTCATCATTCCTCCAAGGGGAGGCCTTTTCTTCATCTTGACTAGGGGTGGTCTCCAGATTCCCTGGATCCCATTGCATAGTCCCAGATCCTACCTTAATCCACCAAACAGTCACCTGGGTTCAGGGGGAAGACAGCTCCCAAGTTCTCCTCCAGTCCTCAGAGGTAGCCTCCAGGCAGTCCCTGGCACACACCAAAGTTCACAGGGTCCAGCACATCTCAAACCCTTCACCACTTCTGTTGCCAGGAACTCAAGGATCCACCAAGACACAAACCTACAAGGCTTATGCTGGTCATCCTTCTTCAGTCCTCCAGCAGTTCAGCTGGCCCTGGGACCCAGAAGGAGTCTCAGCCTTCCAGGTAGCCTTCACCAGATTCTGGTCTCAAGAAAACTCCAACTCAGTTATTCAGTCCAGCAGCCCAGCTCCCAGATGCTGGGACAATCCCGCTTCCTCCAATAGGAGGCACCAGGAGGAAGATTCCTGATTCTGTCTCTCTGTCTCTAGCATTCTTCTTAT
>CM053584.1:264097287-264120030 GCA_028627135.1 Pseudochirops cupreus
CGAAACCACCATGAGTCTTCCCTTGGTGTTCCATTGGTTCCAGTCACTCAAATTGACTTAGTTAGTCAGCTAGCATTTACTCTGCTACTATGTGCCAGGCACCATACTAAACTCTAGTGATTAAAAAAAGGCAAAAGGAAAAAACAAAATAATCCAAACTCACAAGGAACTCATTGTTTAATAGACTCTTGAAATTTAGCAGATTTCTCTGGAGGTCATTCTTTGCTAATTATCATATCCACAATTTTAACAGGCAGTTAGGGTTAAGGGACTTGCCCAACATCACACAGTAAGTGTTAAGTACCTGAGGCTGAGATTTGAATTTTGGTCCTCCTGATACAAGGGCCAGTGCTCTATTAACTGCACCACTTAGCTAGCCCAAAAGATTTTTGAAGGAGATGGCCTATCATGTTACATGGTTGCAACTACCAGCAGAAATTTTATGACAGCCCAGCTCTGAATTTTACAGTTAATGTCGGACATAATTCTCCTGTCTAAAAGGAAGAATGTTACTTCTCACCCTGCAAATTAAAGGAAGGCATGAATGTTTATCCTGACAAGCAAATTGTCTTGAAATGTAAAGCAATAAAAAGAAAAGAGTTTTGTTTTCTTCCTTTATAAACCTGACTTCTTGTCTATCATAGAACCCTGACCTAATTGATCTTTCTCATTTTATTAAAAACTTGCCACTATTAGTGAAATGTTACTATTTTTTTATAATGGTGGTTTTACTTAATTGATACTAAATGGAAAAGTCAAAGGTATCTTTTGCAACTATAGAACATTCTTGACGTGTAATTTTCCTTAGTGACCTGTTCAGCCAACACTTTCTCCTTTTAGAGAAACAAACAAGCTTACTATCCTGATACTCCAGAAGGAATTAAGGCTCTTTGACCACATTGCCTCATTCATTATTATGACATTTTTTTAAAAAATGGTTGGGAAAAGAACCATGATTTAAAAACTATGTATCTCTGACCCCAAGACTAGCACTCTATTCATTATCCTATATCAACTCTATAAATTCCTTAAAAACTAGGGACTGTATCCTACATATCACTTCTACCTTTGCAGTGACTAAAACTGTGTTGAATATATTTTATTTATTAACAAGTATTTAATGCCTATTGAATGAGATTTCTAAATTCTCTCCTTAATTACTCTATTTTATTAGCATTTTGAGCAATTCTAACTGTAAATTAACAGCTCTGACTCACAGGTCCCAAACGAATTATTATTGGAAAGAGCATTGGATTTAGAGTGAAATGACTTAGCTTTACATACTAACTCTGACTTTGGACAAATCATTTAATGTTTCTAGACCTTAATTTCTTTTTCTGTAGATTAGGGGTTGGAGGATTGACTAGATGTTACTTAAGATCTAAATAAGAATACAAACCCTTTGTTTCCTTATTTCATTTCAATTTCTTCTATTGTTTTCTGGGGATTTTTGTATCTGTTTTGTGTTCCATGTGTGCATGTAAAGCAACAGTAGAATTTTTTAAAAGAATTTTCTCATTGATTTCCAAGACTGTGGTTTCACCTATGTTTCTATTTATTCTTTGATAAACTCCTTTAAGAAACCTCCTCCCTACTCTTCTCCAACTCTCCTGACAAATCATTATTTAACTTAAATTTTGAGGTCATTTTTCCAAAATAATTCTTTCTGAAGATCATTTCCAGTAAGGTATTCATTTTCATCCTTTTCACTTGTGCTAAACATTTCTATTTCTATTTTAGAACATAAACAGGGGGAGTATGAACAAATTCTACAAAATCTGATAGATGAACTTATCTTTGGGTGTAATGGCTTTGAGGCACTCATGAAGACTAGTAACACCCCTAAAGAACTCTTCACATCCTGCCGCTGCATTGGGCCTCTACTGTGGATCAGTTTTTGAATATATTCATGGCTAGCCTGACTCAGCTGCTTTGCCTTGGGATGATGTCATCGAATTTAAAATGAAGTAAAAGCCACTATGTTAATCCTGCTTGAGCGGAACACTTACTGTGAATTACATAACATAGTGTTCTCCCTTACGTAAGATGGAGGCTTTATGCATATTTGAAAAATCTTATGCTTTGTCCTCACCTCTTATTATGGAATAACTTCCATAATGCTATGGAATTAATCAATTCAAAAATATTTCTCCCCAAAATTGCATACTGTTGCTTAAATAATCTAGCCAACATTCGATAATAACTTATTTCTGAGAACCAAACGAGTTGACACAGTAGAAACAGTGGGAAGCTGCACATCTTGATTCCCTCTAATACTTCTCTGAAAATAATTTAAGAAGACAGGTTGAAACGGGAAAGAGAAATCAAAGGAGGGATTACATGTTTAGCCCAGGATCACAACTTGACCCTACAGGCAAGTAACCAGGATAAGTAGTAGGGAATACGAATGGCGCTGCATTACAGACTCAGTTCAGACCTCAAATATAAACCATCTCAGTGTCAAGATGTCTGGAGTAACAAAGGACTCAGCCTGGGACCCAGAAAAGCATCGAAGGATCTCTCGTGTGGCAAAAACTAAGGACTCAGTCCCCAGAGATATAAGTTGGAACTTCACAGCAGGAATACCCAGAGCAGTTCATCAACTCATTTCTAAGACCCAGCCAATATCACAAGGTCCTCCAAATGGGCCAACATGTGGAATCAGAACCCAGACAATAGAATTGCTAAGAGCAAATTGTTGAAACAAGGTTCCTAAGGAAGACAGAAGAGAATAGTGTTCAGGTTCGTTTTCCAAAGCTCCTAGCTAGGCCAATCCTGGACGGACCATGTCAGATAAAAGACACACACACACACACACACACACACACACACACACACACACACACACATACATATGTATATACATATATGCATACATGTGTATCTGTATGTGTGTATGTAGATATATATTTTATTATTATGTTATATATAATAATATTATAATATATTGATATGTAATATATTGTCATACATTGTATGATGTATTTATATATTATGTATTGTATATTATATTATGTATTTAGAGAGAGAGAGAGAGAGAGCAGATTATGGACTCAGATCCAAGTCCTGAATACAGTCAAGCCAATAGTTTGATTACTCAAAACCTACTGACTCTTCCAGTTAGCTAACAAGGTCTGAGACATATGAGCATTTTGATATTGTTTAGTGATTTTTCAAATGTAACTTTCTCTTCATGAGCTCTTTTGGAGTTTTCTTTGCAAGAATACTGGAGTGATTTGCCATGTCCTTCTCTAGCATATTTTACAGATGAAGAAATTAGGGCAAATAAGATTAAGTGATTTGCCCATGGTCACACAGCTAATAAGTGTCCAAGGCAAGATTTGAACTCAGGTTCTGAGTCCAGGTCTAGCATTCTAGCCACTATATCACCAAGCTTCCCCAATATGAACACTTACAAGAGTGCAACCTAGGGGTAAGTCTATGAACCAGAACCTAAACCTTTGAAATTCTAGGAGGACAATGATCATCCCATATCTTTCATTTGACTTCAAAAGTCCAACTGAAACTTTGCAGACCGTTGAGCAAGGCTGCCCCTATTATCCTTGAAATACAAAGAAATGTGTTCCTGATGAATGTAATTGAAACAAAACAGAACCACAAAATGCCACAAGAAGCAGACTGTACCAGTCCTAATTCAGTATCACAATCTGGGAAGCCAGTCATGAAGTGAACAAAAATTACAAAAAGCTATTATGATGTCAGGAGAACACCAATCAAAAGTACAGAACAGGAAATTATTTTTTTTTTAAAGAACAAAGCATCAAAGAAAAGCTATCATGGTTACAAGATCAATTAAATTCTTAGAACAAATGAAGCAAGAACTTCAAAAATGTTAAAAATTATATTAGTAGTAGTAGTACTCTTATTAAAATGACATATATAGAAGAAGAATTGGAGAACCAAAGATCACTATGTAGGAAAGAAATGGAAAATGAATTTACAACTTAGCGCAAGGAGAACAAAATTTTATACAAATGCCAGACAATTGGAAATAGAATGAAATAACCATGAGCAGGGGAGTGTATAAGACAAAAAGAAATAATATAAAGTGAAATAATAAATAAAAAGATTACAGAGAGATAATTTAATAACCACTGGACCAAATAAAAGTAGGACCAGAGAACCAATGTATCATATTTCTCAAGAAATAAAAGTGACCAAACATTTTTAAAAAGTGGGCAAAATGAAAATAGAATCTAACAATCACCTCCTGAAACTCCAAAATGAAATTTTCAGAGTATCCTCACCAAAATACATATGTATGTATGTATGCATGCATGCATATACATATACACAGAGCTGGGCTACCATAAAATTTCTGCTGGTAGTTGCAACCATGCAACATGATAGGCCATCTCCTTCAAAAATCTTTTGGGCTAGCTAGATGGTGCAGTTAATAGAGCACTGGCCCTTGTGTCAGGAGGACCAGAGTTCAAATCTCAGCCTCAGGTACTTAATACTTACTGTGTGATGTTGGGCAAATCCCTTAACCCTAACTGCCTGTTAAAATTGTGGATATGATAATTAGCAAAGAAATGAGCTCCAGAGAAATCTGCTAAATTTCTAGAGTGTATTAGACTATGAGTTCCTCGTGAGTTTGGATTATTTTGTTTTTTCCTTTTGCCTTTTTTTAATCACTAGAGTTTAGTATGGTGCCTGGCACATAGTAGCAGAGTAAATGCTGCTGACTAACTGAGTCAATTTGAGTGACTGGAACCAATGGAACATATATAATAGAAGTACAGCTCAACTCATGTGTGTGTATGTATGTATACGTATATGTAATAATTTAATTTAATAATTTGAGTTTGGTGGAACTATAGTCATTACCAGACCCATTTTAGGAGCTACTATTTTTTTATCTTTGATTTTTGAAGAGGACTAATTACATCACAGGGTAATGTCTTGCATGTGAATTGGATTTAAGCTAGGCAGAGGTGCACGAAGTGATTAGCCTTACTCTCTTTTCCAGAGTAATCAAAGTCCAGTGGCAAGGCAAAAGTCAAGACTGTTGGCAATGGCCCAGGAATCAGTGAATAATCTTGTTAACTTCAATGTCTGACTAGGCTTGAAGCATTTCATAGTGTCTGCTTTAGCCACCTTCATAGCCTCTGCAACAAATTGTTCTCAACCACCCATTCTACTGGGGGAAGTCTTCACATGCTTGCATTAGACATCCCTCTAACTCACCGATGCGTTTGAGGCTTGTCAGTGACCCTCAGTATAACTGAAATGATTTTACTGGTGTCTGGCTGCTGTGCATGCTACAGGTTCTTGAAGCCATGAATGAGAGTTGGGTGAAAGGTGAACCCCAAAGGTGGATAAGCAGCTTTGAAAAGAGCTTAGCAAGCCCTCACACCAGAGGTGCTTGCCCTCTGTGAACACCCCATATATCCCATTATAAAGGAATAGAGATCATGGAGTATGATATTCTAAAATGCAAAATATATAATCTTAGAATGAAGAATAACTTCCCTAGAAACAATGAGTATAATTCTATGGGAAAAGAGGAGTGTACTTTTAATAAAATAAATTTCTAAATATTCATGATTCAGAGATCAAAGCTGAATAGAGACTTTGAGATATAAGCATAGGCATAAAAATATATAAAAAGGTTGATATAAGTGAAAAATCACAAAAGACTTTGTGAAGATGCAATCTTTTCATTTTAATGGGGGAAAAAAGATAATACAACCATCCTCTAAAACTATGAAGTCATCAGTGATGATAAAGGAAACCAAAAAAGATGAAGGACTTGTGAGTGATTTTTGTTATGTTTTATGATTTTTTTAAAAGAAGGGAAGGGGACAAGGGTATAATGGAATAAAAAATCAGGAATGGAGAGAACTTATCTCAAAGAATTTAGAATTTTTTAAAAATTTCTAAAAAAAACAAAGAAGGTGAGAGGAAGCAGACTTTGTTTGAAACTCACTTTCATCTGAGTTCAATAAAGGCAGGGAGAACACACAAGCATTCAATCCAAAAGGAAAAAAATGGAGGGAATAAGGAGAGAGGAAATAGGAGAAACAAGAAAGATGATACATCAATAGATGGTATATTCATAAGTAAAATAGACCAAGTTTATAATGGAGAGGAGATAATGAAAAGAGGTTTTTAAAGGGAAAGAAAAAGTAAGAGCCTGTGATTGAGGTAAGAATGAAGTCTGGTTGAGGGGAAGAGAAGAGGGGTATAGGATGAAAGAACACGCAATCATGCTAAGTGCATCCCTATACTTTGTTTTTCTTCTTCACTGTAAAAAAGAGGTGCTGAACTAAGAGGTAAAGAATAAAAGAATACAGTCAAGAGAAACTATTAAAAAAATAGTTGTCATAGCTGTGAATGGCAATGGGATGAACTCACTCACAAAATGGAATGGATTTTGCAATAGTATTCAACAGCATATTGTTTACAAGAAGCAAGTTGGCACAAAACAATCATAAAAGAATTAAAATAATGTAATGTAACCCAACATAAGAAAAAAACCTTTTTTAATGTAAGAATAGCAGTCATGATCTTTAATAAGGTAAATTAAAAATAAGCTTAATAGATAAAATGGAAACAATTTTGCTGGAGGTTATCACAGATAATAAATTAATCTTAATTTATAACATATGCAATGAAAAGTAGGGCATACTACTATATAAAAGGTAAGCCCAAAGAGTTACAGGGAGAAACAGATAGTAAACATGGTATAGTGAAGTAACCCAATTTATTCCTTTCATATTTAAAGAATCTTACCAAAAAAAAGTGTTAACAATCTGAATACAATTTAAGGAGATGTCAGGCTAGATTTTTGCTGACTATTGAGTGGAATTAGAAAGGAGTATACTTATCATCAGTTGTACTTGCCATCACATTGGCTCCATATATTAGGGCATAAAAACCTCTGCACAAAATCAAAAATAGCTATTTTTAAAATTCTGTATTCACTGTGATGCAATAAAATATATTATAAACCATTGAACAAAAGATTAAAAATTGACTGAAAAATAAATAATCTTATAAACTTAATAGATCAGAGGACAAATCATAGAAATGACTACTAATTTTTCAAGAATGAAGGCAACAATATGAGCACTTATCACAATTTTCAAGCTTCAACAAAAATACTTCTTAAAGGAAAATTTGTATTTCTAAATACTTTTATCCTCCAAAGAGAGAAAGAACAAATCAAAGAACTGGCTATGTACATAACTAGAAAGCCAACAAATTAAGAAACTAATATTAAAAACAAAATAGAAATCCTAAAATCAAAGTAACCAAAAAATAAAATTTAGAAATTTAAACAATACATAAAACTAGAGACAATTAAAATAATAAATTAAATTAAATTAATAAATGAATGAATGATTAGCTAGATTGAATTTTTATAAGAAAGAGGACAAAATTACCAGAACAAAAATGAAAAAATAAAATTCACTACAAATTAGTAAACAAAGATATTATTAGAAAAAACATCCCATGAAATCGACAACATAAATTAATTGGATGAATGTGGTATAAGTCCATCAGAAATAGGTCTTAACCTCATACCACATAGCTAGAGAAGTTCCATGGCTGAGACACTAAAACTCACATTCTAAACATGTAAGAAAATAGATCTATGGGTAGGGAAAAGTTCATGACAAGGGGAAGAGCTCTTTAATCACAGTTACAGAGTATCACAAAAGATAAAATAGACAGTTTTGCATGCATGTTTTTTTTTTAATTCACATACCCACACACACAATTTACTGCATCTGGGACTAGAAGGGAAACATAAACTAAATCAAAATCTTTGCAAGTTTTTCTGATGAAAGTCTCATTTCGCAGATATGTAAGGAACTGATTCAAATTTATAGGATTAAGAGCTAAATGATAAATGCCTCAATGACAAGAATAGGAAGTTCTCAAGAGAGGAAATTTTAAACTATCTTTACTCATATAAAAAATGTGCCAAATCACTAATGAATAATGAATGCAAATTAATGAAACTCAGATTTCCACTGAAAACCATCAGATTGTCAAGGATGACCAAAAACAAAAAAAAAAGAAAATGATAAATGTTGGAAGGGCTGATCAAAAAAAAAAAAAAAAGACACACTGATGCACTGTTGATGGGAATTCCAAATTGACACAGCCATGGTGGAAAACATTTTGGACCTATGCCCCCAAATTTCCTAAACTGTGCTTACCTCTCACATAGAGACACATCTATACTCAAAGGAAATGAAAGAAAGATCATCTCTTTCTGTTTTGGCAGAGAACCTTAAACTATGGGGTGTCCCTCACTGGGGAAATGGATAAATAAATTATGGCATGAAAATGTAATATAATGCAAATGTGCTTTAGCACATGAAGAAAAGAAACAGGTTCAAGGAAACTTGGGTATATTTCAAGAGCTGATGAAAAGTAAAGTGAACAGAGTAGCAAAAAATATATTATAATATAAATATTGAATTAGCAGCTTTGAAGGACTTAGGAACTCTAATCAACAAAATATCAAAGACTTTAAAGGTCATCCTTTCCTACCCACTCTTTTTCCAAGTGAGGAAACTGAGACCAAGAGTTTTAAGTGACTTAAACAGTTTAAGTGCACACACCAGGAATAAGTAGATAACCAAGTTCTTCCTTTTTGGATAAACATTGTTGATATCTGTTTGATCCAGGATTAAATTAATGAGAGATAGGATATATCCCTATAAATTAACACGAGTGCAAAACTGCACGAAGTTGTATGGCTATTTTAAGCAAATACTAAATTTAAGCTTTGAATGTCTTTCATAGGGTTCTGAAAAATGCAATTTAAAAAATGTATGTTAATTTGAATTGAATTGAAATTCTAAACTACAGAAATGCACACTGTTCAATGGGATTTGCCAGACCCTTTCTTCACAATGGGTAATTTCTCATCATGCCCTAGAACCCACTGAATTGACAACCATATGAAACCCCATTTGAAGTCAATCTGTAACAAATCCATCTTTATAATTAATGTGGTCTAATACAGGGTATTAGGAATTAATTAATTAGTTAATACAGGGTACAGGAAAACATTAGGTGAAAAGATCTGACAGCACCCCATCCCTTTCGGCTTCTGACTTGGGGCTGTGTTTTTCTATTTAGTGAAATTTCATTAATCATAATTATATGGCCCCAGATAATACTATACACCACGACCATCTCTCTGCTTTAAACCTGTGCTCTACTCCTCCCTGCCCTTCTGGTCTCCTCATTTCTTCCCCGAGGCTAAGTTCTCCTGATCACTGAAAGTTTGCTGAATCTAATCAATTCTAGACTCACCATGATGCACCCTTGCCATCTTCCTGCCATGATGCTACCACTTTTCCCCCTTCTTCTTCATGCTCTGAGAATAATAAGCAAAATAGCATGATCATTCCTGCAAAGTTCATGTCAATCATTATTCTATGACTCCACTCACATTCTCAGCCTTCCCATAACAACACACCCTCACTAGCCATATACACATACACACACATATCTATATATGTGTGTGTGTATGCATATACACATATGTGGAGGGAGAGAAAGAGGGGGAGCAGAGAGAGAGAGAGACAGAGAGAGACAGACAGTGAGAGAGAGAGAGAGAGAGAGAATAGGTACAATGGTAGATATTCCTCCCTTTTAGAATATGTTTCTTGATAACTGGGGCTGTCTTGCTTTTTGTATTTTTATCACTGGCATTTAGCACAGTGCTTGGCACAGGATGCTTAAAATACTTTTTTATTACCCCAATCTATTTTTCATACATAACATTATCCATAGGAGATGACCTACCTGGATTCAGAGTAGATCTCAATAGTCTCAAGTAAAAGAACATATCTTCTGCCCTTTACCTACCACTCCACAGATTGTTGAGTCACTCTACCCTAGCAAAAGGGTCAGCCCTGATTAGAAAGGTGAATTATGCCTTTGCAAAACAAAACTTAAGAAGGCTAACTATTTACACATATTTAAAAGAAATGCTTTATACAAAGGAAAAGTTTCCTATCCATATTCCAACTGCTGTGACATCGTTCTAGTTTAAAAGTTTCTACAGAGTTACTTTCTTTAAAGAAATGGTTTCTTCCTCATTTGTAAACCAGCAAACTTCCTACTATTGATACTTATTCTCCCATCACTGTCTAATGTGCTGTCATTCCTTATTTATGCTACAAAATGTACTCTTCATAATCATCCACTTTTCAGGAGGAATCATTAGAGCCACCATGAAAAAATTTACCTTGATTACAAACATGAACAGTTACCATGCTGCTAATATAAAATAAATGTCATGCATTTTTACCAGCGCCTCTTACCAAAAGGAGCAGATATTAAGGAGTCATTAAGAAAACCTGAATCCCGAATCATTATTCATTCAACAGTCAGAAAAAGCATCTGTGTGTTAGATGCTATTAACACATGCAGAATGCCAGATATAATGACCCCATTAAATCAGATTTGATGAATAGTTCATGAAGTCTGAATTTATGTTATTTCTGGAACTTCTGCTTATATTACATCTAGATATAAGAGTCTAAGGCAAAAGAAATGCCTGCAGGCTTTGACCAGCTTTTTCTACACAGTCCCTTTGATTCCAATTCTATTCACAAGATGGAAAAGTGTAGCTACCACACAGAGCTCATGAAGGGTCCCTTGTTTCTCAACCTTCTTAAACTATAAGATAAAAAATGTACCCTAGAAGTTTCTCTTAAAGATAAAAGACTTAATATTCCTCCCAGGGTCCCTTCCAGCTCTCTTCCATTATACTCATTCATTCAAAGCCATACAGTCTCTGTCCAGTTTATTTTGCAATGGATGCAAAGGCATCCATTGTAATACTTTTTCAAACTGCCTTGTGAACTCTTTGCTGTTTAGTCTTGGCAGCACAATAACACTTAAAGATTAAGTACTGCTTCACCTGGATAGGAAGACAGGCTACACATCTTCATCTACTACTGAGATCTGGAGCTCTTTATTAAGTGAAAATGCCTCTAGGCTTTCAGCAGCATTATGTTGTCTAGATACACTATCTAACATTTGAAAATACCAGGAGGTCCAAATTTCCTGAGGTTATTCAAGGATGCTTGCTTCATGTGTGGTGAGTGTAATTAATTAATACATGATTCTTTTTCAGCTTGTGTACGTCTGTTCTTTGGCATATGTGTGCAGAAATCAAAGTAATCCTACTTTATGCACAGTACAACATTATAGAATGTGAATAACAGTGAATTAGGGGTGAGGTCAAAGGCCAATGGAGGCTATGTGGTAAACGTCAATACTACTGGATTTAGAATAACAGAATCTGGATTCAATCCAATCTTTAATACCACAACCTCTGTCATTTTGCATGTCAATCAATATCTCTAGACTTTGATTTTCTCATCTGCATTAATAAACTAAAAGTAGGGATTTGTGTAGTGATATAAAATTTGAAATGTAATTAATGTATGTCAACTTATTTAATCCTAACAAAAATTCTACTAGTCAGTCAACTAGGCTTTATTAAGTGACTGCCATGTGTCAGACACTGTCACAAATGGTGAGGATGTAAAGGAAGCCAAAACAAACAAAAACAGTCCCAGTTTCAAGCTCACAGTGTAGTGGGCAAGATAATATGCAAACCACAGTGTGCAACCAGAATATATGTGGGATAAATTGGACATAATCTCAAAGACAAGGCACCAAATTTAAGGAGGTTTGGGGATGCCTTCTTGGAGAAGTGTAAGCTTAAGTGAAACCTGAAGAAAGTCAGGGAAGCTATGAGGCAGGGATGAGGAAAGAGAGACTTCCACATGTTAGAGGAAATAACAAATACATCTGCACTAGGAAGATAATGTATCATATGCTAGGAGCAAAAGAGAGATAAGTTTCATTGTATCACAGAGTATATGGGGTGGAATGCATAGTGTTAGAATATTGAAAGTATGGGAAAGAGCAAGATATGGGGTATTAAAAATCAAGCATCTATTTGATCCTGGAGGCAATAGGGAGCCACTAGAGTTGATTAAATAAAGGGGAAACATGGTGAGAGTGCTTTAGGAAGATTAATTTGACATCTGAGTGGAGGGTAAATTGGAGAGGAGAGAGACTTGTGACAGGAAAGTCAATTTGCAGGTTATTACAGTAGTCCAGATTTGAGGTGATGAGAGTGCACAAGCACGGTCTGAGTGACAGAGGTGAGAAGGTGATGAATACAAAATATATGTTATGAAGGTAGCAATGACTGGACGTGGGAAAAGATCAGCTATGTGGGGGTAAGTAAGAGCAATACTGAGAGAGTGAGGAGTTAAGGATGAAACTGAAGTTGCAAGCTGAAGTGATTGAAAGGGTGATCCTATGATCAATAATAGAGAAGGTAGGAAAGTGGAAAGATTTGGGGAAAGATAGTGAATTCAATATTGGATTTGTTGAGTTTAAGACATCTATAGGATATCCAGTTTTAGATGCTCAGTAGATGGTTGGAAATAAAAATGGAAATCAGGAGGGAACTTAGTGCTGGACAAATTGATCTGGAAATTATGTGAAGAGACATGCAGAAAATGAATTCATGGGAGCTGATAAGATAATCAAATGAAAAATATATAAGTAGAGAAGAGGGTTCAGCACATAGTCTGTTGAGCCACATGGATAGCATATGTGACACAGATGAAGATTCAACAAAGGATATTGAGAATGAAGAAAAAAATGATTTGAGAAGGAAAGGGTGAAAATTCAAACATTGCTAAGAAAGAGTGTCCTGAAAGACTGTTAAGGAGGAAAACAGGGAGTAATGAGTTAAAGAAGAAAAATAAGATGAAAGCTAGCTTGTTACCTATGGAGCAGATATTCCAGATAGCATAGTGAAAATGATGGATCACATTAATGAAAGATTGGTAGGAGAACAATGAGGAGAGAGTAATGATATGAAACTCTAGATGGTAGAGAAAAGAATATGAAGAGGAAGATAGTTTCAAAGGCTGCAGAGTTCAAGCAATCAAAAATCAATAAACATTTATTAGGTGTCTGTGTGCTTGGGACTATGCTTAAATGTTGGAGATAGGAAAACAGGCAAAAGACAACACCTGCCCTCAAGGAGTTTACATAGAGAGTGCAAACTAAGATAAGGTCCTTAGAACTGCCAGTTAAGAAGAGATCATTGCTAACTTTATATAGACCAATTTAAGCTGAATGATGAAGTTGGAAGCCAGACTATGGAAAGTTAACAAGACAGTAAGAGAAAAGTATATGGACACATCTATTTTAGATGGTCTCTTCAAAGGGTTTAGGAGCAAAAGTTAAAAGTTATGGAAGATGATACCTAACAAAAAGAATGTATCAAATAAGGGTTTTTTGAGGATGAGGATATATAAGAAAGTTTGTAGATAGCAGGAAAGTAGCCAATAGAAAGAGACTGATGTAGCCAACAGGGAGATTGAAGAATATTGAGAGAATAGGAGTGAGGAAGAGAGAGAAAGCACAATCTGCTTCAGAAGATCAGAAGAAATAGTATCATGTGTGCCTGTGGAGGTTTACTTTGACAAGAAGGACCTTCTCTTCTCATGAGACAGGAGTTAAAGAGGAGAATGTAGCAGAAGGTTCTGAGTGATGTGGAATTTTAAAGGAGTGGATAATAGGGAACTCTTGGCTAATGGTAGTAACTGTTTTAAAGAAATATTAGACAAGGTTCTCAGTTATCAAGTGAATGAAGGAGAAGCTATGTGAAAGGAAAAAGATCAATAATCAATGCCTTGAGTTCTTTGCTCTGTATTCCTTGCTAATCTTTTATCAGCTATAATAATTAGGATAAGAAATAATTGTTTGATATATAGTAAGAGCACAGTAATGGAGGTTTGTAGCAAATGGTTTGGAGAATATAATAGCAAGTTAGTAGAGACAAATTATTTATATTCAATAAATAGGGTTGAATTGAGGTTAGTAGTGGATTCAGTCAATATAATTCAAGGAATTGCTTCAACAATACTCGGTAGCTGAGGTGTAGATCTAAAGAAAGAAGATAATGGACAGTGAAATAGAGTTGAATATTACCAAGGAAGGAGGAGAAGAAGAAGGGTAAAAAGATTCAAGGGAGGAGGACAGTTCTATTTTGAATTAGTTAATTATAATATCAAGATGTAAAATAGCAAAGTTAAAAGAGTGATGTACTCGGTGATAGACTGGAAGAACAAATACTGAAAGGACCAAAAGTTATGATGAGAATGAAGTGCAGGTTTCTAATTGGGCCACTTAAGAAATAGAAAGATTAGATACTGTTAGAAGAGAACTCAATTTCAGCGTTTATTATTTTAGAAAAGGATGCCGATGGTGAAGTCTAATGTGTTATCATCCCTAATCCTGGTACAGAAAAGGTTATGAGAGTTAAGAAGCTTTTTTCTGAACTGTGAGACTAGGTTTATCAAAGGTCTACTACATTACATCTCTTCATCTTGTCCACATGGATAGCATTAACTACATTTTCAACTGAACTTCTGATCCCCATATATGCTACACTTATATTATTCTCAGGATTTTCCAGACTAGCATATTTGATGAAAAAAGAAAAGAAAGTATTACATAACCATATGTATAGATGAAGCCATTTTAGCTCTTAGTTATCACTGCTTCTCTTTCTAAATATCCATAAGCAACCATTTCATGATGCAATCAAGTATTTTAGCAGAAATCTAAGTCATTCTCACCGACCTAGAACTTTTAGGCTTCACAAGTTTTTTTCCCATTTTCTTTTAAACTGATAAAACATTTTCCCTTTTATAATCGTCCTGCATCATAACTTCCATTCACTACAGCTTTTCAAATGTGAAAACTCTGGGAGATCATACATTTTAGATAAATACATCACTTGCAACTAAGTTTTCTTACTATCCCTACCCACATCATGTGTAAATTCATTAGGTCATTTCATCCCAAATCTAACCTATTCTCACTACATTACTACAATATCAGATCATTGTAAAGTCATTTTCCAATATTTATGTTTAAGACAAAGATCTAAATCTATGATCCTATAAGAACAGATATCCAGCAAGATGTGGGGAGAGGGATCAAGTATGGTGGAATCTACAGAAAGGCCAAAGATAGTTGAGGGAAAAAAATCAGATTGAAAAATAAAAAGATCATTTACAACCATTAAGGTATGTATTTCAGTAGAATGTTGGAATGAAAAAGGAAGTTCAGGGATTGTGGAGTGAATAGGCGGATGAGATTTAGAGATAATGAATATAAATTGTTATTACCATGAGTTTATAAGTGAAAGGGAAAAGGCAGATGTAAAGATAGTTCAGAAGGATAACAACATTAAGGGCTAATTTTTCAATGTTTATAGGCAATAGGGGAGAACGAAATAGGAAGAGACCAAATTTAAAAAAGAATTGGGAAACATGTCAAGTTCCCAAAGGTGACTGGACAGTATAAGAACAAATGAATAGATAGATAGATAGATGATAGATAGAAATATAGATAGAAGGAGATAGATAGATCCACAGAGAAATAGAGAGAAACTGCAGGAATAGTAATGTTTCATCCTTTAAGAAGGGAGCAAGAGAGATTGGTCAAGGTACCTAAAGATAGAGGTTGGAACAAAGAGTGTGATATTGGAGGAGAAAAGTAGAGCTATGGAGAAGGTAACTTGGATCTATATAAAAACAAATGAAATAAGAGACTGAAAGTGTCTTGAGAAGTCTAAGGTGTTGCACAAACTGAATATATTAATATCATGTATCAAATGGCAATAGCAAAAAAAGAAAAAAAAGGCTGGTGTCCCAATGTTACTAAGCAGTCAAGGAGGTAATAATAATTTATTATTAAATGTTTAATTGACCTCCAAGAAGAACATGTTAAGAAAGAAGAAAAAATGGACATGAAAAAGACACAAAAAATATAAAACTGCCCAGAACTTCTACATACATAAAACAAAGCACCAATTACAATAACCTAAACTACCTCCAAGAACACAAAAACCACAAAATAAAAGTATAATTCAAGCAGCACATTCTTTGAATACCGGGAGTAAGGCCTTAAAGTATAAAGAAAAAGCAATTTGAATACAGAGACTATTCTATACTCATAAACCATAGAAGTGCATAGCACAACATATTCTAAAAAGCAAAGGAAATCAAGCTGCAACTCAAAATGGCAAATTCTGTAAAACTGAGGCTATTCATCAATGAAACAAAAGGTAGGTGCTTAATAAAAGGTAGACATTTAAAATTTTGCTTAAAAAAAGAAAAGAAGAAAAAAGAGTTGTCAAGAAGGAGAGAAGAGAGGAAGAGGAAGAGAGAGGAAGGAAGGAAGGAAGGAAGGAAGAAAGGAAGGAAGGAAGGAAGGAAGGAAGAAAGAAAGGAAGGAGGGAAAGGAGGAAGGAAGGAAGGAAGGAAGGAGGGAAAGGAGGAAGAAAGATTAGGGAAGAAAGGAAGAAAATAAGGAAGAGGAAAAAGAAAAGAAGGAAAACATGAAATCTGATTTTTACCTACCCTAAATATCCAACATTCAAGAAATGTAAATAAATACCACTACTAAGGAAAGTATACATAATGAAATAAATTACCTCATAAATAATGGTATGAATTAGCTCAGAACTAGTTACTATTAAAAGAGAAAAACACTAACATGTTAATTAAAGACATTACAACAGAGGAGTCATTTAGCGAATGTTTGCTTTGTTCTGTTTTTAGGCTTCCTAAAATGCATGGATTTAGAAACAATCCTAGAAGGTGAACAATCTTAAAACATTCCCCCCTGACCACAACAGCAAATACATGGTAGCTAGATAAGATGAACTGTCACATTCATAAATCTGCTAGATATCCAATTTGGTTGTTATGCACTGTGTCTGAAGGAGAAGAATACAAAATAAGGCAGAGAAGTAGAATAAAGTTAAACTATATAGTGCTTTGGGAAAATTGATTACATATGGTGCTTAATGGGCAAGTCACTTATCCTCTGTCTTAATTCACTGGAGAAGGAAATGGCAACCCACCCCAGTATCTTTGCCAAGAGAACCCCACGGACAGTACTGGCATGCTATGGTCTGTGGGATTCTGAAGAGTCAGACAAGTAACTGAAAAATAAGTCTGGTGCTAAGCTATTGCAGCTTGAAACCCTTGGATTTGCCATGGATTTGCACTCCCAGATATTATTTTAGTTCCCATTTTTGTCACTATTTCCATTTCAGAATCAACTTCTAGACATTTTCCTTCCATGAGTACTCTTCTTCTTTTTTGCTTTTGGCTTAATTCTGACTTCCTAATACGGGAATTTCCCAGTCTCAAAGTATTGCCAACATCTCATTGCCATGGATCACAAAACAGGGAATTGTCCAACTAGTACCACAAATATCATTCAGGCATGAACCTGAAAAGGGATATGTCCAATTAGCAACACAAATATAGCTCAGGTTTGGATTTTTAAAAAAGAACAGGGAAGGAGAATATCTGAGATTCTAAACTGATCCTATTCAGTTCTGAGGAATTTGGTCCTGGGGATTCCAACATTCATCCTAGCAGTTTTCATATTTCCCAAATGAGCTGAAGTAATAAGTAAAAGTCACATACTCTATGGTTCTCAGTGAAAAATCTATCCCTCAGCTCTACCTCTCCCTGTAGGGTAGTACTGATTTGTTGTCAAAGGATGTGGTGATTTTTGGATTTACTCAATCAGAAATTGGCTTTTAACCCTAGTTTACTCGTCAAACTCCAATTTCTTCTTGAACTTGCTATATTTAGTAATCTGTAGTCATTTGAGTTTGGCATAATATGTCAAATGGACTTGTATATTACATGTGGTAGGTTTGCCCTTGGTATGAAAAAAATCAATAAGTAAGTGAACAGTGTTTGATAATAAGAAAACAGCTATCTAGAAGCTTTGGCCAATTGATGAGAAGAAAGTTCCTATATATACTAAAATATTTATAGCAATACTTTTTGTGATGACAAAGAATTGGAAACTAAGCAGATTCCTATAGTTTCTTAGGGAATGGCTAGACAAACTGTGGCAAATGATTGCAATTGACTGGTACTGAGATGTAAGAAATTATGAATGTATGAATAAAGAAAAGAATGGAAAGATCTACATGAACTAAGCAGAGTAAAGTGAGCAGGGCTACAAAAACAATATACACAATGATTATAACAACATAAAAAGAAATAATAAACATCCAAAATTCAAAAATTATTCATTAGTTAAGGTTATTTCTTAAAATGCATAATACAAAAGAAGAGCAATGAAAATATGCTGCCACTTCAACATTTTGCAAAAGTGGTATGTCCACAAGAGTCAGTATACATAGTTTCAAAGTTTTTCCATGTATTGATCAGTTATGCAGATTCTTCTCTTTTTTTTTGACTCAAAATAATATTTGTTATAGGGATGGCTCTCTGAGAGAGGAAGAGATAAGGATACTGATGGAAAATATGGTCATATAAGAAGGCAAAAGACATCAGTAAAACCTAATTTTTAAAAAAAGTGTGGGGTCAGCCATTAGACTACAACTCAAAAGTCCCTTTGGCAAGACCCAGAATTAAACCAAACTCAAAAGTTCTGAGAAATATACAATATAAATTCTGACATGAAAGGCAAATAAATGTATACAACTCTTCTGTAAGAGGTTTGACTCTTTCATCAAATCATCAAAACTTTGTTGTTTTGTTGTTTCAGTCATGTCCAACACTTCATGACCCCAATTTGGTGTTTTCTTGGCAAAGATACTGGAGTGGTTTCCTTATTCAGCACATTTTATAGATGAGGAACTGAGGCAAACAGGGTTACATAACCTCAGTGTCTGAGGTCAGATTTGACCTCAAGAAAAAGAGTCTTTTTCATTCAAAGACTATCCACTGTACCACTGATATGCCTCATCAAAACTTTATTATTGACAAAGAAAAGCTGAATTCTATTTGTGATGTCTATACAGAATGAGGCCCTTTGCACTTTCTAACTATACCATTACGTCCTTCAGGGCAAAACCTTTGTCCTATTCTTTGAACACCCTTCAGTTCCTAGCCAAGTAATTCTCATAAATTTGATAATTCAATTCAACAGGTATTTTTAGAACATTGCTGTATATCTAGCACTGTACATCAGGGAATAAAAGATTGAAAAAATTTAATCCTGGCTCTCCAAGAATTTATATTCAACTGATACTTTTTTGCTCCCTATTTGTGGATGGTAGAATACATTCAGCTAATTCATTCCTTCTTATTTGGTAAGGATGTTCAGTTCCTGTCATAATGTTTTACTTTTCACTTTGATGTTTAATTTGTTTTTATTTCATTTTAGATTATTTTTAAAAGTATATAGATATAAACCTGAGGGAGATGAAAATTAAAAAATATATTCATTGGCTTGCCATTAAGATGCATTTACCAAATATGTATTAGAGTATGGGGCTGTATAAAGATCTAATTTTAAAAAAGAGTAAAGCTGATATTTTTCTTCTACTTTGGAGACTATTTGCATTAAAGTCTTACCTGATTTCATGAAGAGACTTTTATGACACCCTCATCAAGGGGAAAGATTGACTGTTTCAGCAGGTAATGCACCCCTGACTGTTTTAAGTACAAGCAAAGTCCTCCAGAAGAACTCTTTGTTTTGCTCACTGAACCACAAAATTAAGGTACCATTGAAGAAATTCAGACATGCAACAATGCCAAAATATGTATCATTCTATACTGAAAATCTTCAAAATTACAGTATTTACACAAGGGTATTAGGGAAAGAATAAATGAAAATTTTATAGTTTAAGAAAGGAAACACAATTTTCATTAACTAGCACTTTTCTACTGCTCTAAACCTTTTAATGGGAGCACAGGGAATTTGTACTCACTGAAGTAGATCAGTGAAATGATAATTTGTCTTTGAATAGAGTACTTTTATCCCATTAATTTCTGCCATTATAGTATGAGATAAGCTGTAATCCAATGACTAACTGAAAATCAAGGTACAAAATGAAGACAAGAAAACAGAGGGCTAGGTTACGTCACATTATGCTATAAATATAAATATATGTATATGTACAAAATTAATAGTATTCAATCATTAATTGTAATTATTCTGAGCATAAATTTTATAACCCTAATTGTGCCTGAGTTGCATGTTATTACTAATAAATTATTTTGGAAGCTCCAATTTAGTAAAGTTCATTTACTACATACATAAAGGAAAAAAGAAGCACCAGCTATTTCATTAAGATTTGCTACATGAAAACAAGTTGAAGTGAAATTTAAGACCTCACTTAATGCACTTTCCATCATCTCAACTGACACATTTATTTTTCAACTTGATATACTGCCTTCTCATGTTTTTTTACACAAGGAGCCACTTTTCATACCCTTTTAAAAATACCACAAATGACAAATAACAATAAAACCTCAGAAGGTTAATCCCACCTTCGTTTTTCTGAATTATTGCTTATTTGAAAGAATTATATTTAAACATCCTTGGATTTTTTTCTATTAATAGAGAAAAAAATTACTTACTTTGGTGTAGACTTTGCTGTCACTCATTACCCTGTGATTGAATGGAGCCAAATAGGATTCCAGCAATGATATCTGGTTCTTCCATTATAATGTATGCGCATGTAAAAGGCGGTTATGTTGGGATAGCTGGAAATAGTAGCATCTTCAACCAAGAGGTAAGTTGTGAGGAGTAAGAGAATGGTCAAGATGGAGATCAAGGAATGAGGAATGAGGCTTCTGCTCAAAGTAGGAGGCTTAAGTATCATGGAACTAGAAACCTTCATCCTCATTCTATAGATGGAAACCTGAAACACAGGGAAGTTAAGTGACTTACCAAATTCAGAGAAGAAGCAAAGATCAGAGGCAAGACTTAAAGCCCAGTATTTTGACTCCACATTCCTTGCTTTTCCTATTGTTTCAGATTTATGTACAATTTGTCACATTCACTGATGAGGTCATAATGTATCTTTTTTAAGCTGAACAGTTGAGTTTCAACTGTGGATAGCTTCCAGCAAGGTTTGATTCCAACATGAGAAAAAAATATTTCAGTAGCTGCAAACAGATATAACATGTCACAGAATTTAATCATAAAATAGGTCTATCAGTAAGCTGAAGAACTTCTTTAATAAAAAAAAATCTTTAGACTATTGCCAGACTGAGATTTATTGAATCATTTTTCAGTCACATCTGACTCTTTATAACCCCATTTAGGGTTTTCTTGACAAAAATTCTGGAGTGGTTTGCCATTTCCTTCTCCTACTCATTTTACAAATGAGGAAACTGAGTCAAATGGGGTTAAGTGATTTCCTCAGGGTCACACAGCTAGTAAGCATTTGATGTCAGATTTAAATTCAGGAAGGTGAGTCTTCCTGACTCCAGGCCTATCACTCTTATCTTAGCTGCCCAGACTGAGATTAACTGTTCATTTCTCTAATGCAAGGACACCTAGTGGCATAAAATATTTTTGGCAAGTTTCTGAAGTACCAGAAAAATGCACTTGGTTCTGGAGGGCTCGCAGCTGAAAGAATTTCTCCCCTATAGTCCTAGTATGGCTTTATTGTCCATATAAATTTTAAAACTGTTTTCTCATACATCATCTCACTTTAAATCCTTTGGCTCACACATAAAAAAGAATTAATAGTCAACACAAACACTAATAATGTATAAGAGCAATGTAATACAGATTTTTTTAAAGAAAAATCTATTGCGGGGGGGGGGGGTGGAGCCAAGATGGCAGTTTAGGAGTAGCAAGGTACCGCAGCTCCCACATAGCAACCTCAAATAATATAAAATATGACTCTAAACAAATTTTAGGGCTCTAAAACTCACACAAATACACCTCCCACTGAAGGCAGTGCAGCTGGAAGAGATCGTCTCAGCACTGGGAGCAGAAACCAGCAAAGCCTGAGACCAAGGCTTGGCCTGGGTTGGGGGGGGGAAAGGAGGGAGAGGGGGAGCGTCCAGGATGAGCCGCAGCTGGAGCTTCAGCTGAGTGGATCAGTGGCAGCTGTGGCAGTTTCCAGAATTATCAAACCATGAGAAACAAGGACTAAGTGAAAGGTCAATAGAACTCAGCTAAACTTGGGGGAGAAAAGTGGTCAGGCCAAACTGCCTCCAGGGCAAGGAAGCAGCAGAAGAGGTGGACCTGCAGCTGCCTCCTCATAGCTGCTTCAGAGCTTCTGGCCTGCAGACTGCAGGGGGGCCAAGTGATCGTTCAGAGGCCAAGTGCTCTTGCATTGAGCGGCCTGGATGCAGAGCATGGTCTTGGGTGGTGGTCCTGGGGTATGTTTTCAGAGAGCCAAAGTGGGTGGGGGCTGCAAAAAAATGACAGACCCCTAATAGCTCCAGCAGCTAGGAAAGACCTAGTGATTTGTGACAGAGATTTCCCCTCTGGAATCAGAGTTCCACAGAGCTAAAAAATCATTGACTGGCCAACATGAACAGGCAAAGGAAGCAAAGTAAAAACAGCAACCAAACTCTAGATTCCTTCTTTGGTGACAAGAAGGATCAAAGCATGGAAAGGGAGGAAGACAACATAGTCAGAACTCCCACACCCAAAGCTTCCAAGAAACATGAAGACTTCCTAAAAGCCATAGGTCAGCTTAAGAAGGATTTTGAAAACCAAATGAGAGAAGTGGAGGAAAAATTGGGAAGAGAAATAAGAATGATGCAAGAAAATCATGAAAAGACAGTTAACAACCTGACTGAAGAAAATAACACCTTAAAAATAGATTAACTCAAATGGCAAAAGAGGCCCAAAAAGCCAATGAGGAGAAGAATGTCTGAAAAAGTT
>CM053584.1:264120530-264161351 GCA_028627135.1 Pseudochirops cupreus
TTAACCTGGACAATTTATATTTTTGTAAATATTCATCCATTTCACTTCTATTGCAAGATTTATTGGCATACAGTTGGTCAAAATACCTCTAATTATTCCTTAAATTTTCTCTTCATTGGTGGTGAATTCATCCTTTTCTTTTTTGATACCAGTAATTGGGTTTTATTCTCTCTTTTTAAAATTAAATTAATCAAATTTTATCTATCATTTTTTTTCTAAAACAGGATCTTAGTTTGATTTATTAGTTCAATGCTTTTCTTATTTTTAATTCTATTTGGGTTTTTTTAAGTACTAAAACTTAAATACACAGTAAGAAAAGAAAAACAACCATATTATAAACTTAACTATTGAAACAAACATGAAATAGGAAAATGAAATAAAAGCATATCATGTGCACAGCAGGATGTGAAAGAGGATTCAAAATATACAGCAAAAAATTCCATTTCAAACAAGCCTACATAATAAATAGCTTATGTGTTGAGAGCTGTCCATCTTCTTTGCTTCCTTGTTAGTTTTCTTTTGTTCTCTACTGTGAAATTTTTAATTTGTTCTTTTTTATACCTTCTTCCCCACCCTAGAAGGCTACAATTAAGCATGGATATATTTATATAGAGATATATAGATACACACATACACACACACACATATATAAACATACACACATATATAGATAAATATATTTTTCCCTAACAAATTCTACTTCGGAACTTTGTTTTTATGTTTGTCTGTAGCTCTCATTTTACATCCTTCCTAACTCCTGTACTTGACTTCTACCCACTACCTTGTCCTCCTATTACTTAATCCCTGCTCCAAGCATCCCTCTCTTATCCTCCCATTCCCATAAATCTAACCACCCTTCTATATACACCTTTGACTTAGTCCCTTTCCTTCCCCTCTAAAGGTCCCTCCTATTTTCTCCTGTTTATTCTTTTCTCTCTCCTTTCACCCTGTCACTCTTCACCAGTGTTTTACTTCTGACCACCACCTCCCTCAACCTGTCCTCCCTTATATCAGTACCCCTACCTTTTGTTTTCCCTTACCCCTACTACTTCTGCCTTCCCTCTATCTGCACCTTCCCTTTTCTTTCCCCTTCCTCTTCCTCCTTCCCTATAGAGTAAGATAAAATTCTATATCCAACTGAGTGTGTATGTTATTCCTTCTTTGAAACAAATCCCTTGAAAATAAAGTTAAATATTGCTCACCCTCCTCTCTTATTTCCCCCTACTGTAATAGCTTTTTGTACCTCTCCATGTGATGTAATTTATCATGTTTTGCTTGCTCTTTCCTCTTCTCACAGCACAATCTTTTTTCCCCACTCTTTAAATTTTTTATATCATCACATCAAAATGAACTTGCACCCACATTTCTGTCTGTGTATACACCTTCTAACTGCCCTAATAAACAAGCAGCTATCAGGAGTTACAAGTATCATCTACCTGTGTGGGAATGTAAACAGTTTAACCTTATTGAATAACATATTGTTGTTGTTGTTGTTTTCTTTCTCGTTTGCGATTTTTATGATTCTCTTGAGTCTTGTATTTGAAAGTCAAATTTTCTATTCATCCCCGGCCTTTCATCAGGGATGATTGAAAGTCTCTTGTTTCATTGAATTTCCATCTTTTCCCCAGAATGATTAGGCTCAGTTTTGCTGGGTAGTTGATTCTTGGTTGTACTTCAAGCCCCTTTGCTTCCAGAATATCATATTTCAATCCCTGTGATTCTTTAATGAAGATGTTGCTAAATCTTGAATAATCCTGAATGTATCTCCATGATATTTAAATTATTTCTTTCTGACTCCTTGCAGCATATTCTCCTTGAGCTGATAATTCTGGAATTTGATATTCCAGATTATATTCCTTGGAGTTGTCATTTGGGGATCTCTTTCAGGAGGTAAACAGTGGATTCTTTCAATGATTATTTTACTCTCTGGTTCTAGGATATGAGAGCAATCTTCCTTGATAATTTCTTGAAAGATGCTGTTGTAATGGTAATTAATTTAGCAGATACTTAGCCCTTAGTACCTTAGGGCTAAGTACCTCTTGAAAGAAACAGAAAGGGTGAACTCTGTCTCCTGCTGCTGACATAACAGGAAGGGGTTGGCTGAGACAGGAAGCCAATGTGTGTATGTGTATATAAGAAGAGTTCCAGCAACAGAGAAACAGAACCAACAATTTTCTTCCTGGTGGCTCCTGGTGGAGGGAGCAGAATTTTCACAGCATCTGGAAGCTGGGCTGCTGGATGGATAATTGAGTTGGAGTTTTCTATGAGAACAGAATCTGGTGAAGGCTGAAGTTGCCTGGAAAGATGCCTGGAAGGCTGAGAGGGCCTCCTGGAAGGCCACCTAAAAGGTCGAGATTCTTTCTGGTTCTAAGGGCCAGCTGAACTGCTGGAGGACTGAAGAAGCATGACCAGGATATGACTTTGTTTGTTTATGGCTTGGTTGATTCTTGAGTTCCCGGCAACAGAAGTGGTGAAGGTTTTGAGATGTGCTGGACCCTGTGAACTTCAAAGTGTACCAGGAACTGCCTGGAGGACTGGACAAAGACCTGGGAGTTGTCTGATTCTGAATCCAGGTGACTGGTGGATTCAGGTAGGAACTGGGACCATGGAAGGGGATCCAGGGAATCTGAGAGACCACCCCGAGTCAAGATGAAGAAAAGGCCTCTCCTTGGATATATAGAATGCCTGATGAAATTGAAGTTTACTAGACAATGAGGGGTGGAGGGTTTATATAATTTTCTATTGATTGTATTTAGTGATTAACAATACTTAGTGACTGATTGCTAGATAAGTGCCTGATTAAGTTCATCTATAATTGCCCCATAAGTGGAATATTGATCATTGCATTGTGGAATGATTGAATGATTAAGTAAGGAGTGTTTCCCCCTTAGGGAAACCAGATGATTATTCTTTTGCTCTTTTCCCTAATACTGTGGCCACTGTAGTGAAAACTAGGTGGCCATTCTAATGTTAAGCTATTGTGAACACTATATTGTGATTTTCTGTGATAAGATGTAATGTTCTGGATATTATATTGTGATTTGTTGTGAATGTTTGTCTTGATTTGCTATGGAATAAATGGAGTGTTCACTATAATGTGTAATCAGAACCTTAAAAGCTGTTCACAGTAGCATTCTCTTGGGAAGCTGCTCCTTTATGGCGTTACAGCTGTTCAGCTCCCGCCCACCCCCTTTTTTTTTTATCATGGATTTGAGGTAGTTGAATAATTCTTAAATTATCTCTCCTGGATCTATTTTCTAGGTCAGTTGTTTTTCCAATGAGGTATTTCACATTTTCTTCTATTTTTTCATGCTTTTGATTTTGTTTGACTGATTCTTGATGTATCACAATGTCATTAGCTTCCATTTGCCCAATTCTAAGTTTTAAGTAATTATTTTCTTCAGTTATTTTTTGTATCTTCTTTTGAATTTGGTCAATTCTACTTTTTAAGTAGCTGCTTTCTTCAACAGATTTTCTTTTTCATTTGGTCAATTGTATTTTTTAAGGAATTGTTTTCTTCAGTCAATTTTTGTCTTTCCTTTTCCAAGCTGTTGACTCTGTCTTGCATACCTCTCATTCTTCTCCCAATTTTTCTTTGACCTCTCTCATTTGACTTTTAAAATCTTTTTTGAGCTCTTTCAAGAAGGATTTTGGGGTTTGAGACCAATTCACATTCCCCTATGAGGTTTTGCATGTAGGCATTATGGCATTGTCATTCTCTTCCAAAGTTGTGTTTTGATCTTCTCTGTCACCAAAGTAGTCATCTATGGTCAAGATCCTTTCTTGCTTCTTAGTCATTTTTTGCCTATTTTGTGGTTTGCAAAGCTGAGCTCTGCTCCTGGGGTGTAAGGGGCACTGTCCCAAGCTTCTTGTGCTAGTGACCAGGAGCCTGGCTTTGTGCACTGGGGCTTCAGATGCTGGCCCTTTTTCACTACCTGGGGTGGCCCAGACTAGTAGTGCCTGTTACTGTCTCATTTCTGGGGCCGGGAATTTGCCTTCTGTGCAAAGTCTAGGGGCCTCACAGCTAGCCAGCCTACTGTGCCACTGGTCTGCTGAGCCAGGACTGAGAGGACTCAGTTACTCATCTGTGCTGTGCTTAAGAGCTTCTTGTTGGCTTGCCCTGATACCATCTGCTTTGAGTTGCTCTCTTCTTTTACCCAAGTGAGACAGACCTTCCCTGAAGTCCTTTTAAGTTAATCTTATATTAGAGAATTGTTTCACTCCATTTTTTTATAGGTTCTGTCACTCTAGAATCTCTTTAGAGGATTGATTTAAGCTTGTTTCAGAGAAAAACTGAAAAAAAAAACAATTTCCTGCCTTCTCTCTATCATCTTGACTCTGTTTCCAAGACCTGCTATTTTTTTCCTAAAAAAAAGAAAGGAAAAAACACTAAAGGGAAGGTAAATTTTGAATAATTGAAAAATTCAATAATGTTTCTAGAAAAAAAGATAATGAAATATGCTTCCCTCTTCTCAACAAAATATAGCATGAATTGTTCTATGCCATTCCTTTATAAAATATTTTTATTAGCTCTGTTTAATTTGATAAAAAGAGCCTTGTTTTAGGTATGAGATAGAGGCACAGGAAATGGCAGAAGTAAAAATGATGTAAAAATTAAAAGTATTAATAAAACTTATTTTAAAAGATAAATCAACAGTTTGAAATTATTTACTATTAGGAGCTAATTAACTTTACTGACAATGATTAATAATAGATACTAAACTGTTTAGTTTGGACAAGACATTCTAAATCTCTAAATAATTTTATGATTGTCAATTTTTGCTCAATATATTCCTACATTTTTGTTTCATACAAAAATAATTAGAATCTATATCAAGGCTTCCAACATTTTTCAATTAGTATAATTGAAGGAGCCATTTCTTCTTCTCAATATCTTGGTTGTTTTAAAAATCTCCTTTCTCTTTTTTTCTGTCAAAACTCTGCCTTTTGCCTCTAAAATGAACCAGAAACACAACTTTTCTGGCTTCTGTATCTTGTTTAATCCATTCTTCCATCTCCTGTGACTTGACTCTTAATTTGAAGTTTGGATAAGGTTACAAATGTCTCTCTTAATAAGTACTATTGTTTTCTCTTCCTACTACTTTAATCACTCAAATAGTTTCACTTTCTAATAATTTTCTCCTACCTTTCTCATGAATTTTTACTTAGAATTTATAACAAAGTGATAAAAAGTAAAGTCATCATCTTAATGAATATACAAGTTTGAGACATAAATACCTATGTAACTTTTTATGAAGCATTCAAGCTCTCTTGATTTTAGTTTCCTTATTTAAGAAAATGAGAGAAGAAGTGGACTAAAGGATTTCTAACATCTCTTATAGTTTTATATTTCTTTTTTTTTATTTAAATTGATTTGTTTCTTTACTTTTAGTTTACAAGATTCAGTTCCAGAGTCCCTTGAGTTTCTAATTTTCTCTCCTCCCTTCCCCCCCCCCCCCACTGCCATGGTGGCATGCAGTCAAGTACAGAATCTTCAAATACTTTCACATTGGACATTTATCTGGTTGTATGGAAGGGTTGTAACCAATAGAGTAGACAATGGGAAAAAGGAAATGAAACCAAACATGGAAAGGAGCAATAGTATGTAGATTGTTTCAGTCTCCATTTAAACTCTGTTCTTTCTAGATTTTTTTTCTGAATGTAGATAAATCCCTCCATCCTGAGACTTGTAGAGTTGTCTCATAGCTGTGCATTGCTGAGAAGAGTCCAATTTCTCAAGGTTGGTCATCACACATACGAGGTGTCTCTGATTGTGTACAAGTTTCTCCTGGCTCTGCTCTTCTCACTTAGCATCAATTTGTATAAGCCTCTTCAGGTAAATATGAAGTCCGTCTCCTCCCCATTTCTTATAGCACAATAGTATTCCATTACATTAATATACCACAACTTTTTTAGCAATTACCCAATTTATGGGCATCCCTTAATTTCCAATTTTTTGCCACCACAAAGAGAGTTGAAATAAATATTTTTGTACATATGGATCTTCCTCCTGCTTCTATGATTTCTTTGGGATACAACCCCAGAAATGGTATTACTGGGTCAAAGGGTATGCAATTATTTATAGCCCTTTGGGCATAGTTCCAGATTGCTCTCCAGAATGATTGTATCAGTTCACAGCTCCACCAACAATGCATTAGTGTTCCAATTTTTCCACATCCTCTCCAGCATTTGTCATTTTCCTGTTTTGTCATCTTAGCCAATCTGGCTGGTGACATGTGGTACCTCAAAGTTGTTTTGATTCACATTTCTTGAATCAAAAGTGATTTAGAGGATTTTTTCATATGCTTTTAGATATCTTTAATTTCTACCTCTGAGAATTGCCTGTTCATATCCTTTGAACATTTATCAGTTGGGGAATGACTTGTATTCTTATAGAGTTTACTTATTTCCCTGTATATTTGAGAAATGAGGCCTTTATCAGAGACACTGGTTGTATTTATTCTTTCCCAGTTTCCTACTTCCTTCTTAATCTTGGTTACATTGGCTTTGTTTGCACAGAAACTTTTCAATTTAATGAAATCAAGATTATCCATTTTACATTTTATAATGCTCTCCAACTCTTCTTTTATTATAAAGTCTTCTCTATGACATAAATATGACAGGTAAACTATTCCTTGCTTCCCCAGGTTGTTTACAGTATCAGCCTTTATACCTAGGTCATGCACCCATTTGGACTTGATTTTGGCGTACAGTGTTAGATGATGGTCTATGCCCAGTTTCTGCCATACTATATTCCAGTTTTCCCAGCAGTTTTTGTGGAATAGTGAGTTCTTATCCCAAAAATTGGGGTCTTTGGGTTTATCAAACAGTATATTCTTATAATCATTGACTACTGAGTCATTTGTACCCAATCTATTCCATTGATCTAATACTCTATTTCTCATCCAGTACCAAGTAGTTTTGACATCTGCTGCTTTATAATAGAGATTAAAATCTGGTATGGCTAGGCCACCTTCTCTAGCACTTCTTTTCATTAATTGCCTTGACATTCTGGACCTTTTGTTCTTCAAAATGAATTTTGTCACTTTTTTTTCTAGCTCAGTAATTTTTGGGTAGATTGATTGGTATGGCACTAAATATTTAATTTAATTTAGGTAAAATTGTCATTTTTATTATATTAGCTTGACCGAGCCACAAGCAATTGATGTTTCTCCAATTAGTTAGATCTGATTTTATTTGTGTGAAAAGTATTTTTTAGTTGTGTTCATATAGGTATTGGGTTAGTTTTATATTTCTATTCTCTTCTGTAAATAAAATGCCACTTATCATAGAACTGTCTAGACTTGGAATCAAAAGATTTGGGCTTATAATCAATAAGGGTAATTTGAAGAAACTATTAAAATCTGTGTAGAAACTAAGCAATAGAATTCTAAAGAATATGTGGATCAAAGAACAAATTATGGAAACAAGATATGATTTTACAAAGACAATTATAATAGTATATAAAAGGAGGTTGGTAATGAGACAATTCCATATAGGGAAGAGGCTAGGGATCCTGCTTCCAAGGGGCACAGTGATATACCATGGAAGTGTTTTGCTTCCCAAAATGAATTATATATCATATTATGCAACTGGTTATTGGTCTTCTAAACCTGTGGTAAAGAGAAGGCTCTTTGATTAAATTCAGAGCTGGGGTACATTCAGAGGGCACTAATTAACTAGATCCAGTGCTTTTGTTCTGACTCCTTCACACCTGGTGGCATCCTGGTGAGAGAAAGGAGTAAATATTGAAAGGGTTTTGAAAAGCCTAAGTTCCTCCCCATATAACATGAACATGGACCTTGTTTTATTATCTCAGCATTTGTTTTTACAACTTTTATGTAAGATTTACTATGACTATGAATTACAAGAAATAAGGAAAGAAAGCAAATGGGAAATCCAGGACTGAAGTATTGCTAGGTTTTTCAAGTCATCTAGTACAACACTGATGGCTGAAGAATGAATGACCTTTCAGTCCTATCTCCACAGTAACTGAGACTTGGATTCATTCAGTGGCTTTGCTACATTTGGACATGATCTTGTTGGAACTAATACCACATAGAAATTCCATTAATTCTGAGTCCGCTCTCACCAGGGACCAAGCAAGTAAAGGAGATAGTGTGCCATTCAAGTTTATGAGGGAAATATTGGTACTTCTCTTCTTGCTATACCTTCAAGGAACTATTCCTTTGTATGCTCAAATAGAACTAGAGCAAAAATCACTACCACCTAACAGGAGGGGGACCTAACAGACATGGGAATTGAGTCAATAATGTTAAAGAACGATGCCCACAAATGCCCACACATCCTCAGGAATACCCCAGTATACTTATTCAGTGACATAGTCAGGCTTGCTTTGGGAGAATGAGTCTAAAGTGTTTATTACAAATAAGATAGCAAAACAAATTTATGGTATACTACCAAAGTAATGCTTAGGGAAACACTTATTTCTCTAAACTATCTTCTCCAAGACACTTTCCAAAATAAGAGATCAATAAATCAGACATTTAACTAAAAATATAAAATGAACTAAAAATCCAGAAAAGTAACAGATACAAAAGTCCAAAATAAAACTCCAAATGTAAATTTTGAAAAATTTTAAAAAATCAAAATAATTGCAAATAAAAGATCTGGGTTTCTATTCAAGATTAATTTTGTGACTACTTAATGTGTACTCTTACTGTCTTGCTTTACCTATGTATTTATAGGCAAATCACAATCTCCAGGTACTTTACTTTTGTCTACTGCAAAATTGAAATAATAATGATAACAATAATATTTGCACTACCTTCCTTAAAATCATGTTCAAGGGTAATGATGTTTGAAGAAAAGTGTGTTCTGATATGTTTTTCAAATGATGATGATCATGATGATCATGATGTCCTAAAAAGTAAGACAACATGTTTCCTTAGCCACAGGAATTTTGCTATTACCATCATTCAGACAAAAACTAATTGCCACGTCTTTTTAACTCTGCTTTTATAGATGGGACCTGCCTTGATAGTGGAGTTAGAAGACATTTGAGAGAATAACTTGTTCATAGCCCTCGGAAGTTTTACCATTTTTTAAATTATAGAAATTATGGGGTTAGGCATGGCAGTTCATAGCTCTACTAAGGCATTTAGAATATTATTCAAAGTAGAAAAATTTGATTAAATATATGGTTTTAAGAAATAGTGATATTGTAGATGTATCCATATTTATGTTATCAAGTAGGATTTTTAAGTGACTGTTCATCGATTACATGAAATTAAGATCATATCTTGTCTTCTCATGATATACTGGTGAAGGTAATAGATTTGGTGTCAGGAGTCCTAGATTCAACAGCTTTGCATCATACTGTCTGTGTGACTTTGTGTAAGCCTTTTTAGCTCTGAAACCTCAGTTTCCTTACATAGAATTAGGAAGGCAGAGGAGAGTATCTCTACTATCTCTTCAACCTCAAAATTATCTCATCTCTTAGTTTACATGGACACACATTACTTTATATCATTTCTGGAGAAAATGTTTCCAAATTAGGATACCAGCGTCTTTTCAAAAGGTTATTGCATTAAATGTTCAATTTTGGAAGGGCACATTTACAAAGAGGTTTCCACTTTAATTCAAATAATTGAGTTTCAGTGTAGGCTGTTAGATTTGTTAGTCAAGGAAAGGGAAACGTTTGGAAGTAAAATTTTGTTGTGTAATGTCAATATACATCAAAGAGATTTAAAGATGTGTTAAATATATGCCTATATATTATGCTAATAGAAAAATCCAGTATTCCAATACTGTGAAAATTGTATATTAAATTTTGGCCTGGGGAAAATTTTTATAGCTCACTGTATTGAAATTTTTGACAGAACCTTAACAGTAGTAATGATGTTGCATTACTAATTTAATGACAAAACAGTCATATAAATTATGGTGACTGAAAAACATGTAGAGGTCAAAATAATTCTTCTCTGATAGCGAACTAAATGATAGCCCTTCTTTTAAATACTTCAATATCCAATTATTTGTTTGCCCTAAGAAAGCATCATAAAGTAGAGTACTTCAGTTCTTTCAGACTGGTGACAAAACTTGGTAAAGTTTATAGCATAAACAGTCCTGTGACCAGTATTTCAGATCTGGCAGTTACCCTGTTGAATTTCTTCTTTGTATTGATTTTAAAATTAAATTATATATCATAAGAAAGTGTGGCCCATTTTGCAAAAAGAAAGGCGTAGTAGCATAGAGAAGAAATGAGTTTATGTATATGACAATGAAAGAGCTAATTACACTACCACAAAAAGTCAGTTCAACTTACGGTATCATCTTCTTATTGTTAGCTCCCTTGGAAAAGTGAACATTTGATTTGAACTTGTGACAAGGAGGTAATCTTGATTGCTTGAAGATCATACCAATATCTGATGGTACCTAACAAGCTGGAAAGACTTCCATTGTGGACAACATGTCATTCATAGGACATTTAATTATATATACCTCAAGAAAATCAAAGGCAAGAAGAAATGTCTAATATATGTGAAATCATCCATTCTGAATTGTTGTACATACTGTTGTTTATAAATGCAATATGATATTATTGTGCCACAAAATATAGTAAATATAGGGAATTCAGAGAAACATGGGTAGATTTATATGAACTAATGGAAAGTGAAAGAAGTAGTACCACAAAAAATATGCTTGATACTTACTAAAATGTTAATCAAAAGGAGACAAGTCAATAAATACATGTTTAACACCAACTATGTACCAGTCATTATGCTAAAAGCTGGGTACGTAAAAAAATAGAAAGCATTCCTTCAAGGAGAGAATGGAATAATATGTCGTGAAAGGCAACGGAGCTCAAGATACAACCCAGGATGACCCACTCTCCAAATCAGAACCTAACTGTAAAAGAGAAAAAATACGCTCAGCAACAAAGAAAACCAGACCCAAAGAGATCATTTGCTCCTTGAATACCTCAGACAACAGAAACGCAAGAGTGTTAAATGTACGCTACAACCAAGATAAACAAAAACAACATAATGATAGCAGAAGAGCACAAAGAGATTATTTCTGAACATACAAAAAGACAGAGGGGTAAAAGCAAAAGTCAGGTGGAGGGGATGGTGTGGAAAAAAACCTGGGACATTACGGATAGAACTTCATGGCACCCAACCTACAGGAGAATCACTTTTTATTGTTTTGGTTTTTATTTTATTGTGTGTTTTTATTCTTTTTAGTGATACTAAATTACAAAATAGCATGGATATTTGGAAGGGAGAGGAAAAGAGGAAAAAAGTGGGGAACGTGTGATTTGTCTCTTATCAACACAAAAGTTCTGAGAGAATATGAACAAACAATTACTAAAGGAGAATTATGAAGTGTTTGTAGCCATGTGAAAGAATGTGCCAAATCATTAATATTAAGAGAAACATAAATTAAAATATCCATACTATTCTACTGTTCTAACTCAATGCCTGGAAACTGGCAAAGATGACAAAAATGGCAGCAGTCAATGTCGGGCGGTGGGGTTGTAGGATGATAGACTTACTAATATATTGTTAGTAGAGCTGCAAAATGATATAAATATTATGGGAAGCAATTTGGAACTATGCAAATAAAGTCACCGCAATTCTATGCCCTTTGAACCAAGACTTCATTCCTGGGTTATACCCAAAGGAAGGAATCAATAAGAATATTTTTTTTTCATATACAACAGAATATTTTTAGCAGCACTTTTTGTAGCAAAAAAGAATTGAAAACAAAGTAGATGCCCATTGATTGGGGAATGGCTCAATAAATTGTGGTACATGAATGTAATGGAATGTTACTGTGCTGTAAGAAATGATAAATGTGAAAAATACAGAGATGCATAGCAAGATCTACATGAACTAATGTAGAGTGATTTAAATAGAGCCAGAAGAAAAAAAACCCAGAACAACAATATACATAATAACTACAATATAAACAGAAAAATTACACATAAAATTTCCCCTGAGACTTGCTGAATTGGTCTGGGGTTATGTTCTTTGGTTCTCAATTCATAGCAAGTCCCTTAAATTAGAATCCTTACTAACATTAAACCTCAGCAGTCTTCTTAATCTATCAATGGCAACATCAGCAGCATATATTGAGCATATAATAATAATTAACACTTACATAGTGAGTACTATGTGCCAGACACTCTAAGCTCAGCACTTTATATCTCATTAGATAATCACAAGAAGTTTGGGAGGTCAATGCCATTATTACTTTCATTTTGCAGATGAAGAAACTGAGACAAAAAGAGGTTAAGTGACTTGCACAGGGTTATATAGCTAGTAAGTGTTTAGGGCCAGATTTTAACTCAGTTCTTACTGACTTTATGATAGCATTCCATCCACTGTGCCACAGAATCATAGGATTAATAGAACCTTAGCAGTCAACTAATCCAACCTAAACCCTTCACACTCAAATTCCCAATATAACATTTCTGATGAATGGTCATATAGCTTTTTTGCTTGAAACATCCTTGAAGAGGGGGTCTACTACATTTTGAGGAAAGCCATAAAAAGGAAAACAAATAAATTTACATAATAACTTTGCTTTATATTTAAAAGGAATAGCAAGTTTTACATAGTAGATTTGCATTTTCATACATAATGCCCCCCTGATATCAGGTATAAATCTATTTGAGATTTCCACTGCTTGATTGTTTTTGCTTCTTCAAATACATGATGATAGCTTATCAATGTCCTTCTTAAACTGTGTTGCCCAGAAGTAAACAATACAGTATAAATAAGGTATGATAGAGGTAGAATACAGATGCAAATCAGTCTCTTCCTTGTTTCTGAATTGAAGTATATCAGTGACTAATGGGAAATCTGGAATTTTCTTATGTTTTTTTGAAAAAAGAAAAAAATAGCATGAACCTAGTATTTTACCCAAAATCCAGAATAGTAGCTTGGAATCTTGAGAATTTACTGCTTTTGTGAAGATGCCTTATGTCTAAAATGACTGGATTTTTGACTTTATTATTTGACTTCCTCTGTTTCTTGGGGCAACTAGGTAGTGGCAATGGATGGCCTTTCCTGGGCCTGAAGTCAGGAAAACTCATTTTCCTGAGTTCATATTCAGCCTCCGACATTTACTAGCTATGTGACCCTGGGCAAGTCACTTAATCCTGTTTACCTCACTTCCTCATCAGTAAAAATGAGCTGGAGAAAGAAATGGCACATCATTCTATTATCTTTGCCAAGAAAACCCTGAATGGAGTCCCAAATACTCAGATGTGACTGAAAAAGACTGAAGAATGACAAAAGTCTTTATTTCTCATCTCTATCATATATTAAATGATTTTCAGGTATGAAATATTATGAAAAGCTTTTCCCTGGTCTAAAAAAAGTGGATCTTGTGTTTCTGTTTGGGGAAAACAATTAGTTATTTTTAAGTATCATATGAAAGTGGTACCATAGGAGAGTAAATTATTTTCACCAAATGTTTTACCGTAGACATACAATTAGTAATTAGGTGTTAAGTATACTTTTTATGTGCTTATAAAGGCTGGGTGAAAAATAGTAGACTGCCTACCAGGAATTTCACAGGACTTGTTAAACTGGCTAGGGATTTTCATATTCTTTGGTTCTTAGTTCATGGCAAATTTCTGCAATCAGGAGTCATTACTAACCTTAGAGCTCAACAGTCTCTTTAATCAGTCATTGGCAAAGTCACCAGCAGTATAGAGAGCAGTTGCATTTTCCTTATAATCCACCACTGATTATTGCTTTTTACTTCAGGAGAAACAGTGTGATATAGTGAGGAATCAATGCTTTTAGAATCAAATCTGACTGTGCTGTTTCAGATGGTTTTAGAACAATAGAAATACTCCCTAATTCAAGAGAAACTATTGTTGATTATTCATATGGTTGATGGAGCAAATTTCCTAACCATTCTATACATTATCAAAATTTACCTGAGGCTCAGGCTTTAGGCATAAAAGATGGAATAAGATGTAGATAGATAAATAGACATAAATTTGTATGCATAAATATGGGTGTATATAATGTCTGCGTATTATATACACAGGTAAAAAGAAATGAGACATACTTAAATCCTAAAGAAATCTAATTCTTATTTAAATAACAATTATAGAATCAATATCATTCCAACTGATATGCACAATTTCTCATTAGATTAAAAAGGTACAGTGAAATAACAAGAAAAGAGTACAAGAAAAAATACTGTTCTCTTTAACCATTTACGTAATTATTCATTTATTCAACAAGTCCTTATTAAATTTCAATTATGCTCAAGCCATTATATTAGGCATTGTTGACAATAACACATACATAAACACTCATACATGATCACATTTTATTAAACATATTGATTCTTTAGATTAAAGGATAATTATTCACATGACTTCTCACAGTTTCTTGCCCATAGTCAAGGTTCAGAAAATGATTCCTAAATGAATGATTGATGGAAATTCAAATGAATTTTAAAATAATAATTTATTCATATAGAAAAATTGTCAAAGTTGATTTATTCCACATAGTTCTATATTTTAGTATTTAAATAATAAAAAGTATAAGAAAGATGCTGATTTAATTCTAATGAGGAACTTTGGGATCAATAAATATAAATTTTTTTTCCAAGTCAGTATTGCCTATTTTTTTCAAGGCAATAAAGCAAAATAGCATAAGAAAGACATTCTAATAGCTAATGAAAATAAAATTATAACTATGAGTTTTAACATAAAATCATATATACTTTCATGCATATGGTATTTTTGCCAAATAAATAGATGCAGAAAGAAAAATAACTGTAGAAAATCAGAAGACAAAAAGATTGTAAGAAAACATGAAAACTCAACAAAACAAGAATTTTGGAATTGGACATGATATTCAAAGATAATTTAAAGACTACCAGTTATGCAGGAAAAAATGATTAGGAAAAAATAACTGAAAACAGACACAAGGAAATCCTGCATAAACAGTCACCCCCAAAAAGAAATTGGAAGCAGATGTCAAATATCAGCTTGAGAAAAGTGATAGAAATTTTAAAGAGAGTAACCTAAACTTTAATTAATTCAAGAACTTCATGGTCAAATCTTAGCACTATAACAAACGATAAACATTATAGGGGATAAAAAAAAAAAGATCATCCGCATTTCAATTGCCTTACTGGCCCCTTGTTTGTAGCACAAAGTTTTTTAAAAATAATATTAAAAACATGAGAGGAAAAGCAGATGGAGGCTTTTTAGATCTCTCCTTGATATGAGGTCTGTGGAAGAGTAGAGATAGAATAATACTAGAATAGTCTGAGAAAGTGGAATAAGGTGTAAGTTGTCAATGGAGAGAGCATGTTCTGGCATCTCTAGAGAGTGAACCTAGAGAGATATGACAGAGATTTGTCAATAGATTCTATTTTTGAATGTGGGATTTAGACATTTCAGGAAACCTCTTTTTTAAACAAGGGTCATTCATCTTAGCACCACCATTCACTAGAAGAGTGAGTTGTCATAGCTCAGAGAAATGTTAACAGGGAAATAGTTCTAGAATGGAGGAAAGAGCAAAGAATTGAAGAAGGCCTTGTGTATTTAGATTAAAAAGTACTCAATGCATGTCACTGCCTCATTCATAAATTCATATTCCCATCAATGCTTATTTTCTTCATAATAAGATCCTCGTAAGAAAACACTTACAACTCTTTGGAGAATGGGGACAAGAAGCATGGGTGAACATGAACGGTCTCATATATAACATAATACTTATGCTGAGTCTTGAAGGGAACCATTGGTTCCAAAATGTTGGAATGAGAACCAACAACATTGTAAGCACAGGGAATAACAGGTCAAAGATGTGTAGTAAATAGGCTATTAAGTCTGGAAATTGGAATAGGATGACATGTAAGAAGGCTGAAAAGGTAAAATGGGAGCAATTACCAAAAGAATTTCTTTTTTACATCCTAGACTTAGTGGGGAACACCTGAAATTTATTGAGGTGATATGATCAGACTTGAGGGAAATTACTTCATCGGGTAGATGGAGGATTGATTAGAGTGGGATCCACTGAGGCAGGAGGCTATAAGTCTAAGTGATTAACTCATTAATGATCAAACAGTACCTTGGAAACCTGTTGCAGTACAGTATGTATTCCGGATCCCTTCAAATGTTCTTGTGCTCCCTACTAAGTTTATGTCCCTTGATTTTTCTGTGTATACATCTTGTGTATTCTTGGTTAACTACATGCTTTCTACCCCATAAGAATGGAAGCACTTTGAAGGGAAAGGGGTTTGGTTTTTTTTTCTTTGTTATCCTATTTCTTAGTATAGTTCCTGGTTGGAAATTAGCAAATGTTTGTTGACTTCTGATTTTATCCACATAGGGTGCTTCCAGTTGTGGAATCACCTTCCACCAATTTATTGTTGTAAAAAGTTGATTAAAGATCTGTGAGTATAAGAAACTCACTGAAGGTTGCACAATTGCTATGTTCCAGAGGTCAGAGTTAAACTCAGTTCTTTTTGGCTTCCAAGTCAGTTCTTGATTTATTTGATCCCATTGCCTAAATAACAAAAATTTTAGGATGAAGTCAAGAAGCTAAGCAATGGAAAATTATTTTCTCCAACGACTAGGAAACATTAGGAAACAAACATTATGAAACAAAGAATGTTTTTTAAAAGAAAAAAAATATTTGATAATACCAGCTAGAAAAAACAAACAGAGATAGTGTGTTATGTTAATAAACACTAAGCACAAAGACAATTTATGCTGGCACACAGCACATTTTATGATGATTGTAAATAAGTAAACTCAAATGAACTAGAAATCAAACTTCTGGAGAGAGAGATGGAAAGAATGAGAGAAACAAAGACAATCAGAGAGAGGGAAGGAGGGAGCGAGGGTGAGAGAGAGAGAGAAAAAGGTGGGGAGAGGGAGGAATCAGAATAAGATTAGAATTTTTAAAAAGTAAAATCTACATAACTATGAAGCCTAGAGAGCAATAATAAAAAATATGACACATATAGTCAGGAAACAGAAGAGAAAATAAGGCATACTAAAGTGGCTTTTGCCTTGCATCATCAAATTTTATGTAAAGACTAAAGAACAAATTAAGATAAAGTTATCCATAGCTTTTTGAATAGTTACATCATAAATTATATTATTCTAGGACATTTGAATTATGATTCATTCCTGAATGATGATGAAATAAAAATCTAACCATTATTAAAGTCAAAATAACTACTTTGTTAGAGAATACTTAAAATGCATATATTATATTGTAGGACTTTTTCTTTTATCACATTGAGGAATACATATTATAATTCACTACTATATTACTTTATGGTAGTGAGAAAGAGAAACTTATTTCTAGTAAAATATGAAAGCATTGCTAGTAGAAGAACATTGCTAGTAAACATAGGGTCATAATTTGTACCAAGATGGAAAACCTGCGACTAATTTCACACACACACACACACACACACACACACACACACACACACACACACACACACACACACATTGTATTTTTTCCTCTGACAGTCAGGCAGAACAAATTTGCAGATAGGTAGATATATTTGGGTTGCCACACTTATCAATAGAGGGAGTACTTATATTGATCTGTCCAATGCTCATGAGTGGAATAGAATCCCTCTCTTCCTTCAACATACAGGTCAAGTACTAATTTCTACATAAAGCCTTTTCTGAACCCCCAATTGCTGACATCCTTTCTTTCTAACTCTCTTGTACTTAAATGCCTTTCATTTATTTGGGGCTTATTTTGCATGTATTTATTCTATATATAATGATTTATATATGAAGATTCTGTCTACTTCAATAAAACATAAGCTCTTGAGAGTAAAGATTGTTTCATTTTTATATTAAATTCTCATCCAGAACCAAGGACACTGCCTATCACATAAGTCACTTAATAAATGTTTTCTGAGGGATGTAAAAATGAAATTCTGGATCCATAATATATGGAAGTCAGTCTATATATGGTTCTCTTTGAGACTGTCGAACTGTGTCTGCAGTAATCTTTTCATATTATTTCTGAATGCTGAGCACCTTCTATATTGTTTCTGAGCAAATGTTTGAATCTTAGCATTGTTGTTACTAATAATCTCAGTTTTCCACTGAAAATAAAAATGAATTGATGGTGCTTTCTAGAGAATATATACATGTACACACACAATAAAATTAAAAATATTAAGAGAAGCAGGTTTCCCCACCCCCATTTTATTATTCTTATGTATTGGAAGTTAATTATGACTTTCCTTATGTAATCTGAGTAAGAATTCATAAGTAGAATTTTAAAGGGGAAAATTGTAAGCTCTTCTATCAAAGGACCTTTGATCTCTCCCTTAAGAGAAAAATCCAAGGCCGGTCCCTGGCAATGAAGAGGCAACTTAAAAATAACTCCAGGTGGTACTGCTTCCCATAATGTTTGGTTACTGTCCTTTATACCTACTTAATTTTAATTGCTCCTCACTTTCCTTTGTGCTCATACCTAAAACCCAACAGGGGAATATTCCCTCTGTTATCTAATAAAAATGTCATAAATATGCACTTGGGCCCAAATGGTTGCAACCCATCTGAAATGTCATATGAGATTTTTTGCATTCCTCTTAACAGACTTCAAGTATATAGAATACTATGGCTCCCATTCCTTTCAATCAATTACAATGTCCAATGACCTTAAAGGATTCTGGATCAGGATTCAGAAAGAAGCAGATAAAATCTTGCTTCACTATTAATCACCATCCTGAAATCCTTAAAAAGTGAGGATACTGAAAAAAAAACATTTAGAGCTACTTCACCATCATATCAGAATGGATGTAGACTTGAAGATTTCTCACACCCCATCCTTCTACCCTTCCACTACGTTTCCTGAGATCTTCATTAAATACACTTGAATAAATTTAGTTGGAAACAGTTCATGTAAGTGTTTTATTCTTTCCTCTTCCCTTCTGTGGACATTGACTTAACATTTAATCATTCATTTGGATAATCTGCTGCTGCCAAATAGAGGAAAAAAGGGGTAGGAAAAACTGATCAAGTCTCTTTCTCATTTTAAAACATAAAGAAATTACAGAAATAACCTCTGTTCAAATTAATGACATAAGTGACTGTAATTAAGATAGAGATATTCCCTATCATTGAAGTTCCCATAAATAAATGATATAACTATAACCAGATATCCTATGAAGAAAATAAGTAATTTAAAATAAGATGATCCTCCATATAAAAAAAATCTTCCTAAGAAAATATATTATTAATTTTAAAATTAATGTCAAGTTATAAAGGATTTTCTGCAGGTTTTGAGCTGACAAGCATGTAAACTTTGGAAAGTTTCTTGTGGTACATTGACACAAAACTTAGAGAATGTCAATTGAAATTCCACCTATGATGCTTAATATTGATGTGACCTTGGGTAAGTCACTTAAACTTCCTAAGCCTCAGTTTCATCTGTTAAATAATGGGCTTGAACTAAATGGTTTTTGAGGTCTTTTGCAGTTCTATATCTATAATGCTAAAATCTTAAGATCTTTAATTTAGAAACTGAATCTTAAAGATTAGAGTCCCTATTTCTAATTATATTTCCAAAAATGATTAAAGAAAACAGGGTTCTTGGTATGTAACAAGATATAACAAGATCTACAATCTACAGTTTCTGGATGGAATTTGGAAGAGGATTACTTTTGGATAAGAGAACAACATTTTTAAGTGAAAGAAGAAATACACAGATTCAATTAGTTGAATGAAGAATCTGGAGAGAATACTTAAGCAATATATTGACAGCATACAGAGGTGCAAAGAATACAGTGAGCTAAAGTGGGGTGGCAAAAACTAGAATTCTTAATTGGAACCCTCAGAGAAAAGTTTCTGTGACTAACAGTCACACATAACCAGTGTGGCAGAACATTCTGTACTTCTGGACCTTACTGAACATCCCCTTCAACTAGATAGTCTTTTCTAAATTGTCCTCAGAGATACCATCTTCTCCTAGATCTTTTCTTTCTAGTCTAAATGCTTCTCTTTTCCATTTGATTGTCCCCACACTCTGACCTCATGATGTGTGTGATCCACAATGTCTTATTAATGCACCTTGCGGCACAGGGAATAAAGCACAGGGTCTGAAGATAGGAAGACTGAGCTCAATTCTGGCATCAGACATCTACCATCTGTGTGATACTGGGCAAGTCACATAACCTCTATTTGCCTATGTTTCCTAAACTGTAAAATGGGGGTTGATGTGAGGATTAAATAAGATATTAGTTAAAAAAAAACAGCACCGTATCTAGCACATAGGAGTCCTTATATAAGTGTTTTTTTTCCTTTCCTTTTCCCTACTGCTTATTTCAGTCTGAAACATACAAATGACTCCATTCAGTTTCAGAATAAGGGAGATGTGAATAAAACCATTATAGCTGCTAATTTTTATTGAAATTCCTTTATTTGGAATCCCACATTGGTTTGAGATATAATAAATCAAAGACAAACATTTTCACAATTTGTGTGTGTGTGTATATACACATATACACATACATATACATATACATACATATATACATATATAATCTATTTCTATATCATCCATAACATATGCTATGTATTATGTATATTTTTAGAAATATATTTGTCATTATATTATAATAATAACTATTTACTAGTAAATTTAACCCCTCAACTCAAAAAATGATCAATTACTTATACATTAGAACACTAGGTTACACTATTTCTGTTTTGCTGAATGTGACAAAATAAATGAGAATTCCCCATTATAATCCTAAGATTACATGGGTTCATGAGTCCTTTACACTAAGAATTTGAAGTCTATACCTTCAGATAAGGATTCTTTTAAAAAAATATTAATTTTGGTTTTCAACATTCATTTCCACAAAATTTGAGTTCCAAATTTTCTCCCTATCTCTCTCTTCCTCCACAACCCAGGATTGGCATGCATTCTGACTATCCCTTCCCCCAGTCTCCCTTCTCTCCTATCACCCCACTCCCCAGCCATTATCCCCTTTCTCATTACTTTCTTGAAGAGAAAATAGATTTCAAAGCTTCATTGCCTGTATATCTTATTTCCCAGTGACATGTATAAACAATTTTTAACATTTATTTTTAAAACTTTGAGTTCCAAATTCTCTCCTTTCCCCCTCTTCCACCCACCCATATGCAAAACCTTTCCAAAATAGTCATGTTATAAAAGACTAACTATATTTCTCTAGATACTATGCTACCCCCCCCCCATATATTCTATTTTCTCCTTAGACCCTGCACCATTTCAAAAGTGTTAGCTTCTGATTACCCCCTCATCCAATCTGCCATCCTCTTATATCCTTCCCCCCCTACTTTCCTGTAGGGTAAGATATCCAATTGAGTGTGTATGTTATTCCCTCTTTAAACCAAGTCCAATGGGAGTAAGGTTCACTCATTCCCTCTCGCCTCTCACCACTGCACTCTCTATGGTAAAAGATTTTTCTTGCCTCTTTTATATACCCCATTCTATCTCTCCCTTTCTCCTTCTCCCAATATATTCCTCTCTCACCCCTTAATTTTATTTTTTTAGAAATCAACCCTTCATATACAACTCACAGTGTGATATACCCATATGTATGAATGTATGTATGTAGTTATGCATGTATGTATGTTTATATATATGTATGTATATATTCCCTCCACCACCCCTAATACTGAGAAAGGTCTCAAATACAAATTCAAACATCATCTTTCCATGTCGGAATATGAACAGATCAACTTTAATAAGTCCTTTATGATTTCTCTTTCCTGTTTACCTTTTCATGCATCTCTTGATTTTTGCATTTGAAAGTCAAATTTTCTATTCAGCTCTGGTCTTTTCATCAAGAATGTTTTTAAGTCCTCTATTTCATTAAATATCCTTTTTCCTCCTGAAGTATTATACTCAGCTTTGCTAGGTAGGTGATTCTTGGTTTTTATCCTAGCTCCATTAACTTCCAAAATATTCTATTCAAAGACTACTGATCCCTTAATGTAGAAGCTGCTAGATCCTGTATTATTCTGATTGTGTTTCCAAAATGCTCAAACTGTTTCTTTCTGGCCGCTCACAATATTTTCTCCTTGACCTGGGAACTCTGGAATTTAACTACAATACTCGAAGGAGTTGTCCTTTTGGAATCTCTTTCAAGAGGACATTGGTGGATATTTCAATTTCTAGTTTACCCTCTGGTTCTAGAATATCAGGGAGATTTTCCTTGATACTTTCTTGAAAGATGATATCTGAGCTCTTTTTTTTTTATCATGGCTTTCAGATAGTACAATAATTTTTAAATTCTCCCCCCTGGATCTATTTTCCAGGTCAGTGGTTTTTCTAATGAGATATTTAATATTGTGTTCTATTTTCTTCATTCTTTTGGTTCTGTTTTATAAATTCTTGATTTATCATAAAGTCATTAGCTTCCATTTGCTTCATTCTAATTTTTAAGGAATCATTTTCTTCAGTGAGCTTTTGGACCTCCTTTTCCATTTAGCCAATTCTGATTTTTAAGCATTCTTCTCATTGGCTTTTTGCCATTGGGTTCGTGTGTCTTTTAAGGTGTTATTTTCTTCAGCATTTGTGTGTGTGTGTTTCTCCTGTAGAAAGCTGTTGACTCATTTTTCATGATTTTTTTGCATCACTCTCATTTCTCTTCCTAATTTTTCCTCTACTTCTCTTACTTGATTTTCAAATTTCTTTTTCACTTTTCCATAGCTTGTGACCAATTCATATTTTTCTTGGAATGTTTTGATGTTGGAGTTTTGACTTTTCTGTCTTCTTCTGGATGTATGTTTTGATCTTCTTTGTCACCAAAGTAAGATTCTATGGTAGTTTTTTTTTTAATGCTGTTTACTCATTTTCCCAGCCAAGTGCTTGAATTTCTAACTCTTTGTCAAGGTAGGACTCTGCATCTCATGGACATGGGGGTGAGAAAGGGTGTACTGTCCCAAGTCTCAGGGATTCTATGTACCTGTTTTCAAAGATATTTCTAAGGACCTGTAAATTTTCAGCTCTTCCATGGTAGTATGATCAAAGGAGAGGTGTTTACTCCTTTCCTGGCCTGTGCTCTGGTCTGTGAGTGACCACAAGTACTTTTTTCTGCCTTGGAACTTTGAAGAGGATTCCCTCTCTACCTCTACCACTGCCACTGCCACATCCACTGCCCTGGGGCTAGGCTTGGACCACTCCTCTCTCACGTAGGTTTAACAGAGTTTTTCCACTGACCTTCTAGTTTTCTTTGGCATTTGCGGGTTGAAAAGTCTGGAAACTTCCACAGCTGCCAGTGATTCAGTCCCCTAAGGTCTGCTCTATCTTTGTCTCTGCTGGCACAGCCCAAGTTGGACTGTACTCCATTCCCAGCTAGTGTGATAGACTTTTCCTGTCAACCTTTCAGGTTGTCTTGGACTGAAGATTTGTTTCACTCTGTCATTTTGTGAGTTCTGTAGCTCTAGAATGTGTTTAGAGTCATTTTTCCAGGTATTTGGAGGGCTTTGGGGGATAGCTCAAGAAAGTCCCTGATTTTACTCTGCCACCTTGGCTTTGCCCCTGCCCACTCTGGTTATTATGTATCTTTATGTGGTTCGTTGCTGTCAAGAAAGGCTTTAGAGGATTGTGGAAAGAATGTTGGAGCAGATATCAAAGGATCTATGTTTGAATCCTTATTTTTGCTTCTTATTGACTGAACTTGAGAAACCTATGTTAAGCTCTCTGAATCTTAGTTTTTCAATTGTCAAATAAGGGGGAACAGTGAATATATAGCTTGAAAAGTGCCTTCCATTCCAGCATATGCTGCTAAATGTTTAACAAGCAGGCCTCCAAAAATGTATCACAAAAAGTTTAATTTTAATTTGCATTATTAACATTTTCTCCATCATTTTCTTTGGTCTAGGCAATCAAGAAAACAATGAATAAAGCCCTGATTTGTACCATTTGCCAGTTCTCAAGGTGCAAATAGTCACACTGAAAATTTAATAATTTGGTCCCCAGCATCTACAAACTGGCTACAGCACAGTCATGCTTCTGCTCCTAAAGTTGTGATGCTATGACTTGAACTTAAAACTTACATAATGTTTTTGAGCATTGATATCTGGACTAAGGTAAAATTTGGAAATACAGAAATATACATGACTTGGGAGTTTGGGAAAAAGATTTGACTTCTGATAGGGAATAGTCAGATGAATATTCTATCACTTAATTTTATACTTTGAGGTTCTATAATTCTGTAAAATAAATGAGATGAAATGTGTGAGAGACTTACTAAGGCAACAGAAGTCATTATATCTAACTGATCAGGTACAGCCTCTGGGAGCCCCCTTGACCTCTCCTTGTAAGGCATTTGCCTGAGGCCATAGGCCTTTCCTTGTGGCTCTGCCCAAGTCTTTAGCTAGCCATCTTGTCCAGCAATTTCCCACCCTTTATCCTCCTATTCCACCCTTGAACTAGCCTAGCCCACCATTGTCTATCAGCTTCAGGTAGCCTCCAGCAACTTCCCACCCATAATCACTCATTACTTGAGTCTAACCTCATCTGACTCCAGAAGACCTTCTCCAAACTCATTACTGGAGTCTGACCGTGTCTTAAGGATATCACAAAAGACCCCCTTCTCTTCTTTGCAAATTTTTGTTCTCAAACGAATTTTCCTTATCTGTCATTTTTTTATAAAGAGTTGACTCAAATGCCTGAAATAAGCTAAATTATACCTGTTGGTTGTATATACTGTCAGAGAATTTTATGGAATCTTATTAAACTTTTTAATTAAAAAGCAAATGTTTAAAGTGGTAACAGCAGTGGTTGGAATTTAAGGAAATCAAATCTTGGCCAGCAGGCAGGAGCAGTTAGAAGACTGATAGCATCTCCTTTGTATTTAATGCTCCCATATGTTTACCAACCAAAGTCTTTCCTATTATTCCCTTGAGCCCAATTTAAACTTTTCATTGTTATTTAAGGGTCCTCAATTGGTAACAATAAAAAGCACTTCTTCAACTTTTAAAATAACATAAAAATAGAAATCCTCCAAGGTTAAGCATCTTGGCAACTTCTGGTAAAATTAGAAAGGTTGCAAAAGGAACCTATAAAATTAAGTAGTAATTTTTTGAAAAGGGAAAAAAAATATTTGAAGATTGTGTCTCTGTGAAAAGAGCCTAAATGTAGAGTTATAAGGCATTAAAGAAGTCACTGAGTTCAATATCCTCATTTTAAAATTGAAGAAATTGAGGCAGAGAAGATCATGTCTGAAGTAGGATTTAAGCTTGGTCTATTCTCATTCATTTTCAATGTCCCTTTCATTATTCAACAGACATAGTTTCTCCTACTTTGTATCTTGTTAAAGTATTTTTCTGGTGTCTACTCTTTTAACATTTGTATAGCAAAATACCACTGCCAAGTCTATATCCCAAAAATATCCCAAAAAAGAGGGTGAAAGGAATCACATGTACAAAAATATTTAGAGTAGCTCTTTTTGTGCTGGCTTAGATTTGGAAATGGAAGAGATGGCCATTAGTTCAGAAATGCTGGGCATGTGATTGTAATGGAATATTATTGTGCTATAAGAAATCACAAGCAGGATGATTTCAGAAAAAAACCTGGAAAGACCTACAAGAACTGATGCAGAGTGAAGTGAGCAGAACCAGGAGAATGTTGTACATAGTTACAGCAATATCAATCAATGAAGAACTTAGCTATTCTCAGCAATAAAATGTTCCAAGACAATCCCAAAGGACTAATGGTGAAGCATACTACCTACCTCCAGGGAAAGAACCAATATTGTCTGAATACAGATTGAAGGATGCTATTTTTTACTTTCATTCTTTTTTCTTATTCAAATCTTCTTGTACAAAATGACCAAAATGGAAATGTTTTACATGATTGCCCATGTATAACCTTTGTCTAATGGAGAGGGGAGGGAAGGATAGAATATGTAACTCAAAACTTTAAAAACAAAGAAATGTATTGTTTTAACATGTAATTGGTTGGAAATGAAATTTTATGTATATGTGTATGTATGCATGCATGCATGTATATGTATAAATGTGTGTATAAGCACGTATATATGTATGTGTATATATGCATACGTGTGTACATGTATATGTGTGTATGCATTTTTTTAAACAGGCCTCCTAATTGAAGCCAAGCACTATAAAAAAGTCCCTAGAAGAAAATCTGAACCAAGGAATAGTGTCTTGGGACCCTGAAATGAAGCAGAAGACTGCCAGGCAGGGAAGCAGTCAAAATCAAGGAGGCTCAGCATCAATTAAAAGAGGATTATTTCAGTAGGTGGGAGGAGCACAATGTCAAGATAAACTAAATGCAGAATACTGGCAAATATCCAAGCATTCAGGCAGTGTCTTGGAGGTCTAGTACCACAGTAGACAGGGAGAATTTAGGAAGAACAAGAACAAGAAGAAAGAGAACAAAAAGAACAAGTAAAAGAACAAGGGGAAGAGGAAGAAGAACAAGAACAATGAAAAGAAAAAGAACAAGAAGGATGCTGCTGCTGAAAGTAATGGCAATAACAGAAAGTCAACCAACAAGAGGAATTAGCTTCTATGTGGAACTTTAAAGCTTCCAAAATTAGATAGATAGACAGATATAGATGTATAATCTCATTTATACAGCAATCTTAAAAGAGATGCATTCTTATTCAAATTTAACATATGAGGAATCTGAAACAGACAGAAGTAAAGTGATTAATGTAGGATCACATAGTTACTAAGTACCTGAGATAATAGTTGAACTTAACTTTTCCTGACTCCAAGTTCAGTATTCTATAGAATATTTTAGCACATAAGTGTTCTAATCACTGCAAGTACTAAGGAAATCATGGCTGATCCTGACAATCACTTTCCTATATGTGTTCTCTACCATTATTAGAATGTAAGTTTTTTGAGAATAGGAACATTCATATAACATATAGTGAACAATTAAAAAATGGTTTCTTATTCATCCATTCCTGCATTCACTCATTCATTCATTTACTCTAAATATATTTTAGCAACTACGACATGTCATGCAATGTGCTAGGAGCTAGGGGCACAAAACAACAGTGAAACAGCTCCTACACTTAAGGATTTTATAATAGCATCCCACATATACAGCCATGTGCTATATGTACATACATATGATTAATAAGGATGATAATAAAGATGATTATAATGGGGAGTCAAGATAGAAGAACAGTAGGAAGCATTGCAATGGGTTATCCTCCAAACAGATCTAGAAAATTCACCTGACAAATGCTAAGGGAAAAATTCAGAAAACGTGACAATGAGTCATTTGTTTTCAGTCTAGCTTGGCATAGGGAGGGAGAGAGGGAGGTCTGTGGATACTTGTAATGGGTTAGGGACAAGAGGACATGATGAACAGAGTGCTCAAATGCCAAGGAACTAGCTACATACCAGGGCAAAAAGATGTCGAAGAGCAATACTAGGGCACCAGCAGACCCAAGGGGACAGGTGCACGCTGAAAACTTTTTTGCCTATGACTCAGCTCCAGTTCAAAGATCCTAGGCAGTCTGAGAAAGGAAAATGCTTGAGAGGGAAGGGAGGTGGCATTCCCAGGTAAGGAGACCCTGGAGTGTGTATGGAGAAAGGAAGAAGTTCAGAAACTAGAAGAAACCACAGTGTGGCTGAAACCCAAGTCAAAGAACAGAATTTTAATTCCAGCCTGTAGAGGAGTGACCAAAGCAGGAAATCCTAGACCAGTCAGGAGCTTATGATTCTGCTAATTTGAAATAACAGAGCTTTCCATCTAAAAGATAGAAGTTAAGTCCAGCAACAGCCTACTCTTACATAGAACCAAACCCAGGTCAGGAACTTGTAGAACCCAGACCAAAGAGAGGATAAATCATACTTTACCCTGGATCAGACCACTTTAGGAGCACTAAAAATTTGCAGGATGCCAGCCTCTCCCTGACATCTTACAAGAATACTAACATTAATACTCTAAGAAAACAGCAGTAAGAGGATCTCAGATCTTCCCTCCAGACTTGTCTTAAAGCTCAACACTAACATCAAATCCAACATCAGAAAATAGGCTGATAGAATGGGCAAACAGAAAAACAAACAAACCATAATAATCAAAGTCTTCCTGACTCTGAAGTCAGCTTTCCAACCACTGTCACACTGTTTCTATCAAAAGATGAATAGATATCTAAAGATATATTAATAGAATCTAACTTGTTTTCTATTCCTCTATATTGATGATTGCTCTAGCAAGAGAGCTGCAAATGAGTGAATTTTAACCATTAACAGATAAGGTAGTTAATCTGTATCACCTATGCTGTAAACTTCAAAACACATTGTCATTAAATATAATAATTCCCTTGACAAAAAGCAAATACAGCCAGTAAAAAAGAGAAATACCTGCAATACTGGATATCAGATTTTTTTTTTCTCATCAATATGATGTTGAAACTGCAGCATTTATTCACTAAGCTAATTGTTGTTTGGTCTTTTTCAGTTGTGTCCAAATTTTTGTGGCCCCATTTGGGATTTTCTTGGCAAAGATACTGGAGTGGTTTGCCTTTTCCTTCTCCAATTTATTTGACAAAGGAGAAGACTGAGGCAGAGAGAGTTAAGTAACTTGCCTAGGGTTTGACAACTAGTAAAGGGTCTGAGGCTAGATTTGAGCTGAGAAAGATGTCTTCCCAACTCCAGACCCAGCACTCTACCCACTGTACCACCTATTTGCCTTAAGCTAATTGATGTCTAAAAATATATGAACCTGTGATGCTGTATGAGGTTATAAAATAGTGGTTGATAGATTGCATGTTTATATTGATGTTTCATGTGTATTATCTCTACATTTTTATCTCTCTCCCACACATACATAAAAATACATTATTTTGTATTTGTATAAAATTATGTATATTACATATGTGAACTTCTTTGATATAATGAAGATATGGATACAAATGCTGATGTCTATCTGTATCTGCTTCTATATCTACATCTCTATACATACATATGTACACATAGAGAGAGATCTATAATATGCCAACATAGAGGTAGATATAAATAGATATATTAGCATATTATTACAGAAATAGATATAGATAGATATCTTAGCATCCATTTTTATCCATATCTTCATTATATTATATATATATATATTATGTACAGTATATATCAATATATTGATATTGATATATTGATATATAACCTTGTATTGCTAGAGAGGTACCTATAGATATATGGAAAAGTGATCAGACCTGTGATTTCATTTGTATATGGAATTATCAGAGAAACTTGCACTTTTAATTGAGGTCAGCACATTCTCTGCAATATATAGATTAGAGAGTTGCTTAGTCAGTATGAGTCAGAAGTGAGATGTGAACCTAGGATTTTCTGACATGTCTCTGAGATCAGCTGTCTATCCACTACATCACACTCACTTGAGAAGTAAAGATTTATCAAGATCTATTGATATAATAGTTTGTTTTCTAATTCCTTATATTGATTGTCCTGGTAACATAATTGTTTGTAAGTTTTAACAATTAGAAATGCAGAAGTCTATCCCAGGAGAAGCAGCTACATGTTGTCCCCCCATTGTCTCTTTGCATGACTGACTTCCCTTCATTTCATAAGATACATGACATGGAGATTTCTTTTTCGCTAGTTCTTATACTTATCATCATGGAGCATGAGCTTCTAGAGTCCTAGTCTCCACTAGGGCTACCTGATGCCAAAGACTGTCTATGCTGACCAGAGGCTTCACTTATACAAAATCTCTAAAATGTTGAGCAACATATAAAGTTGAAGATGTGATTTTCTACTTGTTAAAATATGCTGGATGCATTCATCAAAATAACTTTGCTAGTCATTCTCTTAATTCTTTTCTTTGCTATGATAGATTGCTGCAAATCAGGGAACATCACAATTTCATAATAACCACAATTGTAGGTATCTAGTTTGAAATTTATTCATTCAAAATTTGCATCTAGATCTTTATTCCATAGACTTTCCCCAGGTAAATGTAAGGAATAAAAATGACTCCACAAAAGTGTCATGATACTATTGTCTGCATGTTGAAGGACACTACCTCTTATTAGAAATCAAACCTATCTTTATTTTTCTCAACAACCAAAAGCAGAAATTTTTAATTTTCACTCTATCTGTTCAAAAAGCCAATCAACTGATCAACCACAGCACAGCATCATGTCTTCTCTTTTCAGGACTGAACTTTCCTTAGCTTCTACTTGTAACTTCCACATTCACCTCAGTCTCTCCTGATATAAATGCTTTTATGTTTTTTTCAATTTTTTAAAACATTTTTATTTAAAGTTTTGAGTTCCAAATTTTACCGCTCTCTCTTTTCCTCCCCCTCCTTCCTCCCTGGGATGGTAAGCAATCAGATATAGGTTATACATGTATGATTATATAAACCACTTCCATATCAGTCATTTTGTACAAGAAGATTCAAATTAAAATGAAAGTGGAAAATAGTATGCTTCAGTCTGTATTCAAACAATATCAGTTCTTTCTCTGCAGCAGTTACTATGCTTCATCGTTAGTGCTTTGGGATTGTCATAGACCATGTTATTGCTTAAGAATAGTTAAGTCATTAACAGTTCTTCATTGAACAGTGTTGTCATTTCTGTGTACAACATTCTCTTGGTTCTGCTCACATCATGATATATCAGTTCATGTCTTTCCAGATTTTTCTGAAACCATCCTGCTTGTCATTTCTTATAGCACAATAATATTCCATTGTAATCATATACCCCTTCTTGTTTAGCTGTTCTCTAATTGATAGATATTCCTCTTATTTCAATTATTAGACACCACAAAGAATAACTATAAATATTTTTTTGTAAAAATAGGTATTCTTTCCTTTTTTTGGAGGTCTTTGTGATATATACCCAGCATATTGATATTGCTGGATCAAAGGGTAGCACAGTTTTATAGCTCTTTGGGCATATTTCCGAATTGCTTTCCAGAATGGTTGGATAAGTTCACACTCCACCAATACTGTATTACTGACCTAGTTTTCCCACATCCCTTCCAACATCCAACTTTTTCCTTTTTTGTCATAATAGACAATCATAGATGCTTTTAAAGTTGCACCAATGCTGCATTCATTACCCAGGACATTTATTTGATGGACAAACCAGCAAGGGGACAATATAACACAAGAGGCATGACACAACAGTTGGGTCACTAGAAGTGAAGAAAGATGTATTTTATGTCCCTTCACCAACACTTAACAATGCGTGACCTCATGTAAATTGCGTATGTTTTTGAGCTTCAGTTTCCTCAATTATAAAATAAAATTAACAATAGTACCAACCTTACAGGATCATTGTGAGGCTCAGATGAGATGGTGCATGTAAATTATTTTAAAGAACTATCAAAATGTAAACTTACTGAATAATGTAAATAAAAATATGTTGCTTTTTTTTTCCATTTCCTGAGCAATGCTATCACCAAATACTATGCTTTGCAGGCGCTGAATGATTGGAGATTTCAGGTGCTATGACTAATAAGAATGATTTCAGGGCACAGAATGAGGCAATGTGATAGCAGCATAAAGAAAAATTGTTCAATGAATTCAAATGAGGAGAATCCTTACAAAGTCAAGTTGCAGAAAATTATTTAATGGACACCTGCCAACAATTTGCACAACACACTCTTTGGTAAAACCATACTTATGAAAGCTCTTTTGAGTAGAAATAGACAGAATTGATGCCACTCTATCAGTCAAACAATCAATCAAAACATGAGCACTTTTTATGTGCCTGACACTGTGTTAAATTCTGGGATAAAAAGCAAAAAAAAAAACAAAACTCTTGCACTTACATAATTCCCATATTAATTCCAAGTTGAATCCATTGATAAGAGGACTATAAAGGAAACAAATTTAGTAAATCTACTCAATGAAGCTGTTTCTCCATTTCACTGGATGAAAGTCAGGTGTGAAAAGTCACAACTACCACATTTGCTAAACCAGTTAATCTGGGATTCTCTCACTCTAAGGGAATAAAAAAAAAAAGAACATTCACAGTAAATTTTTCCATTTCACTCTTTCTGATTCAGGGAAACCACCCTTTGGCTGATTTCTGAACAGATCAGTAGACAATGTTAGTTAATAGAAATGATCGTTTATCCTACATGCTCCTTTCAATATGGACTTGGATAATTTAGGGATTCTTAATCTATTTTAAATTCATTATCAAAACCACAGTATTTGTCACAAGTGTAGACTATAAGCTCCACAGTGAAGGTACTGTTTGACTGTTGTCTTTGTATCTCCAGTACTTGCCACAGTGTCTGGCTTGTACTCTGTGCTTAATAAGTGCTTGTTGTTGAATTGCCTTGGAAGGTTTGTTGACACAAATCATGTGCCTGAGCATTGAGCTGTAAAGACATAAGCACTTGCCAAATCAGTCGATGAATATATACAAAATAAATAAAACAATCTCTCTATATAACAACCTAATAAACATTCAGTCATTATGTATTAGCTATGAATAATGAATGAATAATTTTTTAAAATCCTTTTAATAATATAGCTTTAAACTGAGGTCTGAAATAAACCACAGTTGAATGCAAAAGCAGAGATTTTCTTTTTCAAGGAGGGGGGGTGGATTTTGTTGTTCAGTCATTTTTCAGTCACTTTCAGTGACCCTATTTGTGGTTTACTTGGCAAGTATACTGGGGTGGTTTGCTATTTCCTTCTCCAGTTCATTTGACAGATGAGGAAACTGGGGCAACAGGGTTAAATGACTTGTCCAGGGTCACACAGCTAGTAAGTACCTGAGGCTGGATTTAAATCCAGGAAGATGAGTCTTCCTGACTCCAGACTCAGCACTCTATCCACTGTACCATCTAACTGCCCCAGAGGTTGCATATTATTTGGAAATAGCTAGAGTTTGATTGCTAGGGTTTGACTTTACAAATTACTTCAGTAAAATTAGAAAGACAAGGGAAGAATTTTAGATAGCAAACATGCTAATTATGTCAAGAAATTATGTAGTTATAAAACACTATTTCCTATTAAATAAAATTAAGGGTTGAGAGAGAAATGTACTGGGAGAAAGAGAAAGGGAGAGGTAGAATGGAGTAAATTATCTCACATAAAAAAAAAGAAAAAGCTTTTACAGTGGAATTGAAGAGGAGGGAGGTGAGGAGGAGTGAACCTTAATCTCATCAGAATTGGCTAAAAGAGGGAATAACATACACAATTGGGTTTAGAAATCTATCTTACTCTATAGCAGTGGTTCTCAACCTTCCTAATACTGCCACCCTTTAATATAGTTCCTCATGTTGTGGTGACCTCCAACCATAAAATTATTTTCATTGTTACTTCATAACTGTAATTTTGCTACTGTTATGAATTGTAATGTAAATATCTGATATGCAGGATGTATTTAAATTGAACATAACCCACAGGCTGACAACTGATGCTTTATAGGAAAGTAGGAAGGGAAAGAGATAAGAAGGGCGGGGTGGGGGAGGGGGGTGGGAGGGGGCAGATGTACTAGAAAGGAAGGCAAATTGAGGGAGGGGGTCGTCAGAAGCAAGACACTTTTGAGGAGCGACAGAGTAAAAGGAGAAAGAGTAGATAGGATGGAGGGAAACACCATTCTCATTCTCACTTTTATTCTAATTCTTCCTTTGCAACATGATTAATGTGGAAATATATCTAATAGGACTGTATATGTATAGCCTATATAAGATTGCATGTCATCTTGGGGAGGGTAGAGGGGATGGAGAGAGAAAAAAAATTTGGAACTTAAAATCTTATAAAAGTAAATGTTTAAAACTACTTTTACATGTAATTGGAAAAAACAAAATACTCTTAAGTGGGGAAAAATAAAGAAAGATTAGCAGAGATCCTACCAAGCAAAGTCATACCAAGAATATTTAAGGATAAAAGTGTAAGGAGGATAATGAATATAAAAGTGAAAAAGACATGTAAATAATGGTGCATATAATAAACTATTTTAGCACCCCCCAAAAAACCACTATTGTATTAGACCTCAAGTCAAGCATAAAATGTCCTACTTGAAATCTTTTTCATATCATGCATTTAAATTCATTCATAGTGAAATTCTCCCTCCTCTCAAAAAACAAAAAAGCCAACAATCTCCAGAAGTTAAGGACAAAAAAAAACATTTTCATAGGTGACTATAAATCATTGTTGAACCTATGGACTGCAATAATATGTAATCAACTAGTTGGCAAATTGGTCTAGAATATTGTCTTCTAATTTGCATAAATGATTTTTTTTTCTGCTACTGGTTACTTTTTTATTGTATGTAGCCATATGCTATGAGAAGACATAATGGTTTCCACCACTATAATGCAGTAAGAGTAGTCATTTTGCTCCAATGGAATTGTTTGTATGACTCACTCTTTTGAACAAAATATCCTTAGATTTTAATGTCATTTATCCATGCAACAATAGTACCTTCAAACTTTGAGAATGGATGAGAATCATGTGAAGTACTTTGCAAACCTCAAAGGATTATGTAGAGGTTGTTGCTGTTGTTGTTGTTGTTACAAGCACATTAACCATAATGGTTTCATTCAAGAGATCGCCCAAATGAAATTTTGCATGAAATTCTATTTCACTTACTCCACTTCCTCAAAACATAAAAACATTGTGAATCAATATACAATCAGACTATCTCTAGATAATGAAGTTAATGCTTGGTTAAAATATTTGCCATTCTGAGTCCAATATTTCAGATTTTAAGGTTTATTAGTGTAAAGCCAATCACAAGCAGCTCTCCTGAGGACTGAATAACTTTAAGGATGTAATCACATAGTATAGTGAACTGTCTATTCAGCAACAAACTAAAGCAAAGCATTCAAGAAACTAGAGCACAACATTCACAACAAAATAACATAACAACTTATTATGAAGGTGTCCATATAGTCTTAAACAAAACATATCATTCAGTAAATTACAATCTCCTCAGTTAATACAGTGTCCAAATAAAAGCTTCTTTCATCTTGACTCAGGCTGGCTTCCAAACATCCATAAGCCAATCATCCTTAAAGGGTAGCAAGAAGTACAAACACCACCCACTCCTAGGTCACTGTAAGTCACAGAGTATCCAAATAAAGCCCTCCTTCATCTAAGACTTGAGGCTCACTTCAAAATCCCAAGGCTCTGGGCTGGCCACTACCAACTCTTGCCTAGATACACACATAAGTAGCTCTCTGCTTCTGTTTAATATCTCAACTTACAGCTCCACTCCAGGCTTTTTGAAGGTAATGTTTCTAGAAGCTTAACAGTGCTACAAAAATATTTACACACGTTAAGATGAACAGTTACAACAATATTTATGCAAACTGTCAGCACTATCATCTCAATTCACTTTCTGTCTGGCAAATTAACACAGATTAACAGACAAGGCTTCTGTCTGAGAAATCAAACACAAATCAACAGTAAAGTCCCAGGACTTCTGTTAACAGCAATAAAGTCCTCTTTCAGGGTTTCTGTAAAAGCAGTAAAGTCCTCCTTCGACAGACAGAATGCTTCATTCTGACGAAGTAACATCAACACAGACAGAACAGATAGACAGAGTGCCAGCATCACAAGCATTCTCTCTCAGTTCTCAGGAAGTAACACAGATTAACAGTGCCAAAATCACAAGCATTCTCCCTCTGTCCTACTTTGTCCCAGCTCTCCTCAAGCTTTCCTCTGCTCTGTTCCTTTCTGTTCCATGCTTCCTGTTCCACCCTTCCTGTTCCCCTCTTTTTTGGCAATTTCCTCTTACTGTCGGCTCCATGTGATGATGTCAGGCCTATTAAGGGCAGGGAAGGTCTCCAGACTCCCTTAGGCATATTAAGGTCAACACAATGTATACTGTTTCCAACAAAGACTTGATACAATCAAAGACAAGGCTCACAGTCACTTGAATAGCTGAAACAAGCAGTAAATTATTACTTTGCTTGCCATTACAATTAGACATCATATGGTCTTCATTTTAAAGACAAGTGAACTAAAGACCAGAAAAATGAAGTCACTTGCTTAGGACCACATGGTTAACATGTGGAAAAGCTGGATTATAAAGGCAGATCTCCATACTTTTTTCATTCAACAGATTGGGTCCGTTATTTCATTTTGTTAGTGGAAGTGGTGATGTTTTGTCTTGTTTAAAATGAAGACCTGAATTCATAATTGAGGAGACATATGGTTAAATATTCTAAGCCAAGATAAACTCTACCTTTAAGTTACTTTAAGGTAAGACCATTCAGTGAATTCTAAATTAAGACTTGGAAAAGGAACATCATATAGTATGATATGATATATGTATCTGTATGTGAGTGTATACATTTATATTTGTGTGTATGTATGTATTGATAGAACGTATATGTGTATGAAGTAACAAGATCCAGCTTCTAACTCTGCCTCTACTTTTGAATGCCTCAGTGACCTTGAAAAACTCATTCAACCCCTATGGATCTTGTTTTTCTTCAGCAATAAAAGGAAATTATATAATTGAAAGTGTTTATAGTAAGGAAGAGTTACAAAGAACATGATAACTATCTTACGGTATCTAAAATAAGTGGATTTAGTGTGATTCTGTTTTGCCCTAGAGGGCAATTTAATTTTTTCATATATTTATATAGCTCTTACCATCTACCAGGTATTGTGTCAAGTACTCTAAAAAATATTATCTCATTTGATCATCAAAATAACCCTGGGAGTTAGATACTATTTTTATTCCCATTTTACATTTGAGAAAACTGAGGTTATTGTTGTTTTTCAATCTTTCAGTCATATCTGACTCTTCATGAAGCTATGGATCACAGCACACCAATACTGGAGTGGTTTGCCATTTCTTTCTTCAGTGGATTGAGACAAACAGAAGTTAAGTGATTTATTTGTTCATACAGCAAGTAAAAGTCTGAGGCTGGATATTACCTGAGGCTTCCTTAACTAATCCCCAGTACCCTTTCTACTGTGCCACATTAAATATTTTATCAGGTATAGCTTCCTAGCTATTATAGCTATATGTAAGAAGAATATGCTATCTTGGGAGTTAGTAGGTTCTACCTTATGGCCAGTCTTCAAGAATGGGATGGATAAACACCTGTCAAATAGAGTAATGAGTATTTCTTTAAAGTAAAGGAATGTAATTTGATATCTAAGAATACAGAAAACAGTACTAAAACTTATGAAAGAATTATTGCAAATACTTTGAGTACACATCCAGATTTAGAAGCTTGCTTTTCCAAAGCGTAAGTATTTTCAATTCAAGATGGATTTGTTGTTCATTTGGTTTTTGTTTCTTTATTTCTAAAAAGCATTTATTATGACTCTAATCTATCCTCAGCATTATGTTTAACTAATAACAATAAAAGCAAAAGGAGAAATTTGGCGTATTTGAAAATTACCCAAATAAATATCGTGGGAGTTGCTTTTTAACCTTTTTCATTGCATAAATGCTCAATTCTAATTTTAAGAGGAATCTCTTTGGCATGTAATTTCTTAGCTCTAAAATGCTACTAAGAAAAAAAATGCCAGGGTCAAAAGATTCTGAAGTTTGGAAGACTATTTTCCTGGCAGAATTCTAGGATTCACATACATGCAAAATATTAACAGCAGAACTTTTTATAATATGAAATAACTGGAAACCATGCGAGTCCTACTACTTGGGGAATGAATGAACAGAAGATGGTATAGAAACATAATGGAAGACCAATTCACTATGAGAAATTATAAAAATGGACAATTTCAAAGAAACATGGGAAGACTTGTAGGAACTGACAGAGAGTAAAATGATCAGAAAAATAAGAGATGTTTTTATACAGTGACAATAATGTATAATAATGTATAATAAAATACAATAATGTATAATAAAAAGAAACAGTTTTTGAAAGACTCAAGAATTTTGATTAACTCAATGATCAATCATAATTCTGGAGGACTAGCCATGTAAAAAGCAAAGAATCCACATTCTGACATAGAGGATATGAACTCAATGAGCAAAATGAGACATGGTTTAGAGACCTAGCTACTGCAAGAATTTGTTTTGCTCTATTATCCTTATTTTTTACAAGAGCTTGTTTTCTTGGTTTTCTTTTTCCAGTGCATTAGATGAGGCAGGATAGAGAGAAAATTGGTATTTCTCAATTTAAAAAGTAGAATTTTACTTAAAAAGAATTCTGGGGGGATATAGGATTTTTATTACTAATATAGTGTAAATAATAACAAAATGGGAAAGTGTTCGAAGTCAGAACTACAAAAAATAGAGGCCAAAATAATAGAATACCAAAATTTCCGATTTGGAAGGAAAGGCAAAGTCCAAATATTCTGCTCCACAAACAAAAAGAATCCCCGCCATAAAATAACTGACAAGTAAACATCAGGTCTCTGCTTGAAGACATCCAATGAGAGGAAAACCATTTTCTTTTGGAGACATCCTTTCAACTTCTAGACAGCTCAAATTTTTAGGTATTTCTTTTTTTCACCCCTCCCGACATCAAGTATAAATTTACCACTGTGCAACTTCTCTTCATCACTCTTATTTCTGCACTATTGAAAGTACTAGGGGTGTTCCTACAAATTTCCAGTTTAGGGAATAAGCAACTTAACAGAAATCATTCTCCTCAGATTTATCAAAGGTGATGTTCCCACTATGAAAATAACATTATGATACTAATGAATTTCCTGATTTTGAGGGTCAAATAAGATAACTTTCCCCAATGGAACAGACCTTTAAATAGGTCAAAGTATCATTTCACCCCAACTCTTTCCTTCTCTAAGTTAAGCATACCTAGTACCTTCAAATATTACTCATATGACATGGGCTAAAAACTCACTTGCATTCAAAATTTAAATGGAGAAAGTCAGCAAAAATACATTGATCTTAAATGCAGATTTGAAGGGATATAATTATGGGTATATTTAAATTTCTCTGCAGTCATATGAGGAATTTTTAAAGGCACAAAGATGGAGGAAGAAGAATATCGTAGACATAGTGCATTCCTCAGAAAAGAAAAGCAATAAAAAGTGGATTTCTTTATTAATGGATAGGAAAGTCTAATAAAGATTCAGTGATTATGCTGATTAAATTATTTTGGGTTGTTATGCACTCCACAGGCAATGCCCAGTTTCAGTTTCATTTTCTATTACAGAGGATTCATTTAAATGTATTTGGAAATTGTATTTGCATCTGTCACTAAAGGCTCATTTCTGCTAAAAGTGCCAAGGACAATGGCTTGGGAGTACATGATATCAAGAAATTGTTGAAGGAATATACAAACTATCCTTTTATTAAAAAGAAAAAATTACAAAAATGAGGTGAGGATACAGACTGATTTTCATGAAAAGTAAGATAGCATTTAATCACAAAACTTTGGGAGAAAACATTAATTGTGTGTGTGTGTGTGTGTGTGTGTGTGTGTGTGTGTGTGTGTGTGTGATGAGTATACCTACAAATATGTAATATGTTTTCTTTTCTCTGCTAAATGTTGACAATTAGGATGGGAAAATATACTTCACACTAAAAAACAGTAAAGGTAGTAAAATATTAAAAGTTTTAAAATTTGATTCCACTTTTGTGCATTTTAAGTACTTGAAATAAATGTGCTTAAATTCACAATTGAGTAGCTACCAGAGGATAAGTTTCCCATCTAATTGAGACACAGAAGGATGGGTCAATATTATAACCTTATTTATAATAAAATTCTGGATTTCAGTATATAGTCATTTGAATCATGTAGCTGGTAAGCAAATCAATTCTTGAGAAATATTACAAACAGAAATATTCATATAATATAAAATGTTAATTTTTGGACACAGGCAACATTTTATAATAAGCAGAAAATAAATGAAATGAATGAAAAAATAATGAAAAACATTCATCCAAACAATAATTTGCATTGGAATGAATTAGGGCTGCAATTCCTCTCCTTAAAACATCATGTCTATTCCCAAATATATAACACAATCTTTTCCCAGACCATGAGTTCAGGAATTAATTCACATGCTCATTACTCCTTGAGCATTTCCATGATTAATTATGTCTGTTCTAATGTCATTCCACAGAATAGCTCAAAAATAATGTAGGCATTTAAAATGAATAGAAAAAAAAAAGAAAGAAAATAGCATTTAGGACCAATGGAACTTAAGGAACTTAGGCAGTAGGAAATGGAATAGACATTCAAGTAGAAGTCATTCCCCTTGGACTTTGGATATTAGTGGAGAAATGGCAACACATACTAATAAATGAAAGCTTAAAACATTCTATTGTTCCGGCATACATTCCTTCTTTAAGACTTAAATGAAAGCATAAGCTTTCTTCACAAAAAAGCTGTGACCTCTTTCCTCAACTCCCAAAGAGGTTATTAGGAAGAGTTCAGCCTTGGGTTTTAATAAGTACTTGTGGAAGGATCAGTGAGTAAAAAACAAAGCATCCTGAAAGGACTTTCAGTAAGATTGCTCAGGCAGAATGTTTAAAGGGGGGGTAGAAAGGGGGGAGCTCCTGAAATTCTTTAGACAATGTAACTGAGGGAAAATGCTGATTAACAATCCTCTGAGATGAAAGAAAAAATCTAAAAAAAAAGGCACCTTCCCTTTTGTGTATGCCTGAATTTTTTTTAGAATAATATTCATTATATTCATTGTGTTCATTCAAATAATATTCATTATGAAATAATTTTATTCATTCTAAATTTTAAAATTTGTAAACATATTTCAGAGTGTTTAAAATACTAAATGGGAAGATCTTAGTTCTTGCCCTGGCTATTACTAACTAAGTCAACTTGTCTAAGTCACTTGACCAATCTGAAACTCAATTTCTTTTCTGTAAATGTGGTCTATAATTTCCCCCTTATTCTTTCTTTCTTTCTTTCATATATGTATGTGTATATATTTATATATATATATA
>CM053584.1:264161851-264181173 GCA_028627135.1 Pseudochirops cupreus
ATCCAACTGGAACTTGAGATACACGGGCACTATGGTTGGGAGATCCATCCTGCCCTACAGAAAGGTCAGACAGGTGAGGGGGGAGGACATAGGAGAGAGTAGATTGGGGGTGGGGGATACACTGGGATGGCTGTTTTGGGGCGGTGGGTGGGGGAAAGATGGGGAGAAAATTTGTAACTCAAAATTTTGTGGAAATGAATGATGTAAACTAAAATAAAATTTTAAAAAATCAATCAAAAATTTTAAAAAATAAAAAAAAATAAGTGGTAGTAGAAATTATAAGATTTCTCAATTGTTTGGATATGTGGAGTGATTGAAAATGGAGAATTAATAATAATGGTAAGATTATCAATCCAGGTAATGAGAAATATAATGGTATACCTTAAATGAAGAAGAGAATTTAAAAGAGTAGTAGGTTTTGAGGAACTGCATTGTAATAAGATCTACGATACAGATCAGAACCCATGGATGCCACTTTCCTGTGTGACTCACTCTTGTCCCACTCAAAATGAAAATTAATGAGGGAAAGAGGAACTATTATTTACTGGTCACTTCTCCTGAGTATCAAGGCTACACTCTAAGGAGTGCCCAAAGATGATGTGGGGAAAAGAGGATATTTACTCGGGAAAAGAGGGGTAGAATTTCTCAATCAAACCTCTGTAGTTGCTTAATTATAAGAACATAGTTTGCATATCTTTCTGATCCCATTGAAACTGAACCATATTAAATTTTATTAAACTCTTCAAAATGAATCCTTTAGTAAGGAATTTCTAGTTCTTTCCAAATTCTATTTCTGAAGTATAGCTCAATATATAGCTTTTAAAGCTCAAATACCTTCTGTACCAAATAGTATCAGGTCAAACTGTTCATCAGCCTGATTAGTGAACTGAAAAAGCACCTGCCCTTTTCCTTGGGTCTGGCTCAGCTTACCTGAAGTATATGTGCAAAGATCATGATGCCTAAAGGACTGAAGCATCCCCACAAAGCCTAATCAAAATGCAGTGGCTCATTACTTTGATTGCATTATTTTGGATTGATATTCATTCTGCAATCAGCGTCTTTGCCCAAGGAATCTGAAACAGGCAAACCTTTGTCCTTTTAACGGCACTTTTGGAAATTGAGTTGGTAGTTATGCTAGAGAACTTGCTTGTGGTTCTAGGGATAAAAGAACATAAAGGAAATCCTACAAAGCAAAAACAGCATTATGGGATGTGTGTGTGTGTGTGTGTGTGTGTGTGTGTGTGTGTATTTTCGTGTTGTGGGCCATCTGGGAAAAGGGATATACTTCACTTTATACAAATGTCATGAACTTTATGTCACATTTTAAAGTCCATAAGTTACTTTTCAGGGGCTTCATGCTTTTACTGTCATGGTCTTCCTACTCTTGTGTTATTGTTTTGTTTTGTTTTTTGGAGGGGGAAGGCAAGGAAGTGGGGTTAAGTGAGGTCACATACCTAGTAAGTGTTAAGTGTCTGAGGCTGGATTTAAACTCAGGTCCTCCTGACTCCGGGGCTGGGGCTCTATTCACCATCCCACCTAGCTACCCCTACCCTCCTACTCTTTACATCACAATCTTTCTAAACTGAATTTATCCTATGTTGAGCATCAATATAAAGATAGACTTTTAGCACTGGAAGACACCTCAAAAGTCATTTAGTCAGCAGGGAGAAATATAACCAAGCTCTTACAGAACTGCCAAATTGACCTAGAATATGTATCAAATTGAGTCCTAACTGAGAAATTTAAGAAACAACATAGTGAGTCAATTTTTTTTTCAGTCCAGGTCACATAGGGTTATATGGGGAGATAAATAGAAACGTCTATGGACATTTATGGCAAGTGGAGACCACGTTAGGTACAACCATGTGGACTATTCACCAGAGAAAGAAGAGGTTTATGATTCAAGTAAAGGTGTCCAATTTTGTGTAGGATGCAGCACTAGGTGAGAAATAGTAACTCTGTTGCTCACTATCCATTTCTGAGCAGCAAAGGCAAACTAAAGAAGGGATCTGCAGCTAGTCATGCCATTAAAGAATTCGGAGTAATAGTAGAGGAAAATATAATGGAAAAAATAAAACAGTGGTAGAGTTGGAAAGGGAATTAACATTAAGATACACAACCTCACCCAAGCAACAAACTCTAAGAATATCAAATGGGACTAAATAGAAGATGATGACTCTATGAGACAAAAATAAAATATTAAATTTAAAAAATTAAAGAAGAAAATGTGACAAAAAACCTAGCAAAAATAATTGACTTGGAAACTCAATTGAAGAGGACAAAATTAAGAATTATTGGACTAACTGAAATTCACAACCAACAAAAGAGACAAGACCTCATATTTCAACAAATTACAAAAGAAAACTATCTATATCTCTTAGATATAGAGCAGTGGTTCTCAACTTTCCTAAAGCTGCGACCCTTTAATACAGTTCCTCATGTTGTAGCGACCCCCAACCATAAAATCATTTTCATTGCTACTTCATAATTGTAATTTTGCTACTGTTATGAACTGTAATGTAAATATCTGATATGCAGGACGTATTTTCATTGTTACAAATTGAACATAACCCACAGGTTGAGAACCATTGAAATAGAGGGAAAGATGGAAATAGAATCTACCAGCCACCTCCTGAAAGAAACTCCACAATCAAAACTCCAAGGTATGATACAAACAAAATCCACAGATTGCAGATAAAGAAAAAAAACATTGCAAATGATCAGGAAAAAAAGAAAAAAAAAGAATTCAAGTGCCAAGAAGCCACAGTCAGAACCTACAAGATTTAGCAGCCACCACTATAAAGGAGTTGTGTTTCTAATATGGTATTCTAGAAGGAATTATTTATATTATTTGTTTACCCAACAAATATTATTTACCCAAAAAAGACTGATAATAATATTATGGTGGGGGGTCAGAGAGAGGGAAAATATACCTTTAATGAAATAGAAGCTTTCTACTAAAAATCAGAACTTAATAGAAAAATCTAACATACAAAGATAGATACCATGAGAAATATAAAAGGCTAAACGTGAATCAACAATCATAACAAATATAAGTATAAACTGATTATATGCTAATATAATGATGCATATAGCCCTTCGAAATCATATCATTATCATGAGGTCATGGAAGGAGTCTAATTAGAAGTCCTGAGAGCAGTTCTGTTTTATTTTTATGGTCTTAAAAGATTAAAAGAAAGGGGTAGGAGGAGAAACATACTATGGGAAAATGGGAGAGAATGGACAAGGGAAATCATTTCAAATTATTGGGCCATACAAATAGAAATTTATGCAAATAAGGAGAAAAGATACAGGGAAATGGGTGACTCATTAACCACATTATCAGCTGAACCTTTCAAAAGAAGGAAGAATACACATACACACACAGGTTGTATATAAATTCATTTCACTCAACAAGAAAATATGAGTGATAAAAAGAGACAAGAAAGAGAGAAATAAGATAAAGGGGGGATTAAGGAAGAAGTTAGCTATAAGTAAAACAATAAGACTATAAAAATATAGTACTTTTGAGGAAAGAATTGGCAACTAATTAGGGGTCTCCGTAAAATGGGGAGTGACTGGAGAAGTTATAGTATATAAAATGTGGTGGAACAGTATTGCACAGTAAGAAATTATGAAAGTTAAAGTTTCAGGGGAACCTGGGATGACTCACATGGACTAATACAGAGTGAAGTGAGCAAAATCAGGAAAACAATTTATACAATATTGCAAGTGCTTGTTTCCATATGCTCAATCAGTTCAATCCTTCCTTTCCCATTGTGTCTCAAATCTCATTATTTCTCAATCCTTCCATATCATGTCAGTCTCTGAGACTTGATTCCCTTTTAGTGATACTAAATCCCAGCAAAACTTCACAATGGCTACATTTTCTTTCATAGCCTAAATCAGTGCTCAAGGTAAAGTAGTTCTATTCCTTGTTCCTTGCTGTCATTTCCAAACTCTCCATTTACCACTATCATTCAGAAACCTCACTTCTTTTTATTTTCACTCTATTCAAATTAATAATCCAATCCAGAAAGTAACAGTCATCACATATCCACCCTGTGAATATATTCCTTCCCTCCCCAGTGAGTTTAATACTTGAATTAGCCTTTTCCTCCCCCATGTTCTACTTCAACATTCATTTGGAGGCTTCTTTAAATACCCAGCTTTCAAGTTTGTAAGTATCATCAGTTAACAAAACCTAGTCTTTCACTCTACCTCATTAACTCATAAGGATGATCATATTCTTACTCTTGCCATTACCTACAAATGTTTCACTTCCATGTTGATTAAATTCCTTTATTAGATCATAATATTTTATCATTTTATTTTTCTCTGTGTATCAAAACACCTATTTCCATTATTCTTCCTCATCGTGTTCACCATTTATCTTCAGCCTCAGTCCCATTCCCCATTGAATTCTTTTCTAGGCCATCACCACTGCACAGGTTACACTCTTCTCTCTTCCCTATCTTAATGCATTACTGAACTAACTTAACCCTATACTATGATCTACTTTTGAATTCCTTGTTCCATTGTCAGTGATGCAAGAAGCCATAAAACATCTAGTTCATGATCTTCACTTAATAGATGAGAAAACTATGGCCCAGAGAGGCTCTGTGAATTTACAAAGGTCATACAGCAAGGTAAGGGAAGAAATGGAATAGAATCTCATGGGTTATGATGCCCAATCTTCCACACTTTCTGCAAGACATAAATTTCTCTCTATGTAAACTTCCATTGAGGTTAAGTTTAACTTTACTTAATTGAATTGCTAAGTGATATTTTACACTGTCATTGAAGGTTACATAGAATTTCTGGCAAAGTAGCTTAATGGTACTTTCCTGGCAAAATTCCCACAGGCTTAATCACATCTTTTCTATCCTAAATCCTCAGCCATCATTGTCAGTTTGATTTGATATTCCTCTTTGGTACTAAACTATTCTGCAGAGATGCCATGCATTATTGAACAGATGCCACATTTCACCCTAGAGTGTGTTTTATTGATAGGTAAAGTTTTTCCTGCATATCTAGTTCATTTGGAATGAAAAGCACTTTGTAAATAGGAGATGTTTTCTTTAAATGAGATAAATGGTCTGTGAAACAAAATATAATAGTAGCAAAGTGAAAGTTAAGCACTAATGTAGAATCCGTTATATTCTCCCTGGCCTTGTATATCTTTCAATCATCTGCTGATTCATTTGATAAATATTTATTGAGTGCCTACTATGTATGAGGCAGTCAACCAGGATCTTTAAGGGATATGATGACTGATCAAAAGAGGTTTCTGCCCTCAAGGAACTTGCGATCTAGTAAGGGAGATAATGCTTACAGACACAATTATATATAATATAAATCAGTATGGAGTAAGACTCTTTTTACTGTAATAAATAATTTAGGACTTCAGAGGAAAGAAAAAGTCCTTTCTAAGTAGGGTGATCAGGGTCGACCTCATAATGGAGGTGACCTTTGAGCAGAGATGTAAAAGATGAAATTTTGTCTACTGTAAATGAAGTGGAAGGAAGACTTTCCAAGCAAGAAGTAATGACTTGAGAGTCAACATGGTACAGAATATAAATTGCTGAACTTGAAATCATGGAGACCTAAGTTCAAATCTATGTTCAGACACTTAGTATCTATGTGACTCTGAACCATATGTATCACTTCACTTCTCTGAGCTTAAATTCTCTCATCTATAAAATGAAGGGGTTGAACCCAATGGCCTCCAGTGTCCTTTCCAGTTCTAGATCTATAAACTAATTCCTTGCACAAAGGCAAAGATAGAGGCTTAGAGTAGAATCCAGGAAAGAAGCAGTATCCTATTCTAGAGGATGGGATAGCATATGTACTATATGAGACATACCAGGACTGGTAGAGGGATAAGTATCATATTAACCCAAAGTGGTAAGAGATCACCATAAGCTATAGAACTCAGCAAAACTTAATTAAAAAGATTGATTTTGAGGCTTTAAGAGATTATTGGTATTTATATATGGGGAGAAATTCCTGGACTGAAAAGTGAAGGATATTTTTAGGATGCTCCCACCTAGATGTTCTGCTATCTTCTCAAAATCAACATGACTAAACCATCATCCCCACTCAAACAACTCCTTTCTGTGACTTTTTGAATGCTATCCCCTATTACTGTGGCTGCCTCAGTAAAAAAATTTTGTAAAAAATTTTGTTGTAAAAAATTTTTTTGAAATGTCATCAAAATGTCATAAATGATCTACTCAGTTCATGCACTAACAATCTTAATGAAGATTAAATAATGATCAAAAGTCAATACATACTTTAGCATATTATATTAGTTACTAACATTTTCTTGTTTATCTCTGTAACTTTCTCCCTTCTTTTCCTTCCCTCCCTCCCTCTTTTCCTTAAAGCTATTCCTTCCTTTCTTCCTTCCTACTTTCCTTCCTTCCTACCTCCCTCCCTTCCTTCTTTTCATTCTGACTTAAATATTAAATTTACGAAAGTTTGATCACCTACACAATTTTAAGCAATGTATGGTCAGTAACTATATAATACTTTTATTGTCACTTCCTCAGAGACTAGTATTATGTTAGCTATTTAGTATATACCTACTACACAAATAAAACAGGCAGATTATGTTACCATTAGGAGCATTCCCATGAAAATGAGGCAAGAAAGAAGATTTAAGAATCTCATCTTCTGTTGTCTGACTGATAATGGAACCAGAATTTGCCTTTGACTATCTTCTCCTCCATCTGAACATATACCAAGCACTATCAGACTGCAAAGAGGGAGATGTCTGCCAGCAATGCCATATGGCTTGACTGATCTCCATACCTAGCACTTTCCTTATTGATGGAGAGACAACACAGTTCTGTGGAAAGTGAGTATCACTTATCCAAAATACTCTCATATTTGAAAAAGAGAGCAGAAATGATACTTTTTAGCTTAGGTCAGTCATATAAATCTATACAAGTAACACCTGCATTTTATAATGATGAGCTATTCTGACTTTACAATCTAAAGGCATGTACTCAGATCAACATGGCAATTATAGGTATATACCTATAAATATGAAATTTTGTTTTAGTCTGAAGAGTTGAAATCATTTTAAATATAACTTAGAAATGTATTTGATATTCCTTGACATCAAACACCTCTGTTTTAATCTTAAGAATGTTACTCGTGTTTTTGACAGATGTCTTTTTATTTGAAGTATTCTGTATTTTAACAGAAACTAGAAATTTCTGCTTAACAGTATAACTGTCATTCTACTCCAGCTTTGAAGTGACTATTGCTTAGGAGAACATGCATTTATTTGTCCAAAACTGAACTTTTCCTCTAAAGAGCTCAAAGAACTGAATGGAAAAATGTAAGCTTGAAACATAAAAGCAACCCTGTTGAGTTATAGGTGCTGTTATTATTCCCATTTTGCCTATGAGGAAATTTGAGAGACTAGGAGAGAGAGGTTAAGGGACTTGCCTAGAATCATGCAACTAGTAAAAGTGTCAGATCCAATTTGAACTAAGTCTTCCTGGAAGGGTTACCACAGCCCTGGATTTCACAAAAACCCAAGTAGCTACTATATTATGTGAAAGGATGGGATCTGAATTATCATTTGTGAGAAATTATATTCCTTTAAAGTGGAGTCCAGGCCTAGGATACAGCGATCACATTATGGACAAGTATATAGGACATTAGTTATTACTTCTTTAAAAATGAGGATAGGTGGGTAGAGATCATTATATCTGCTCCCATCCCAGTGGCTAGAAAACCATCTTAGAGTTACAATCATTTGGCAGATCTTGAAGGTTGAAAATCTTATGCTACTCCTGAAGTAAATTAAGGGAAGAAACTTCATTTATTTGGAGCCACAGTATTAAGAAATCATTGGTTTCTGTATCTTTTAGGAATTTTCATGGTCTATAGTTGTCTTAATTTGAGCTTAGCATACTCTATGCTGCCTTTTTGCTTATTACCTTCATTTTCCTTCAACTACCGTTTATTTGCCTTAATCCCCTGGAGAAGGACATGGAAAACCACTCCATTACCTTCAAGAAGAAAATGCTCTAGGCAGTATTAGTGTGCTACAGTCCATGGAGTGACAGTCAAACATAACTCAATAATAAAAACGTACCTGGAAATACTCTCTCCTCAACTCTACCTACTGACTTCCCCGGCTTTAAGTTTCAGCTAAAATCTTATCTTTTACAGGAATCTTTTCTCATTTCCTCATAATTATAGTGCCTTCTGTTAATTATTTCCTATATATCCTGTTTATAGCTAACTTTGCATATATTTGCATACTGTCTCCTCCTTTAGACAGTAAAGTTTTTAAGAGTAGGGAATGCCTTTTACCTCTTTTTAGTATCCCCAACATTTAACAAAGTGCCTGGCAAATAGTAAATGCTTAATAAAAGTTTTTGACTGACTGACAGACTAGCTAAGAATGGACTTTCTTTGTTGATAATAGCTGTTTGCATAATGTTTTAAGGTTCATGAAGTGCTTCCCATATATTATCTTATTTGATCCTCACAACTCTACTTTTATTATGCTCATTTTATAGATATGGAAACTGAGGCTGGAAGAGATTAAGTGATTTGCTCTGTGTCATAGAGCTAGTAAGTGTCTTGCCTTAAATCACTTAGCCTCCATCTCCTGACTGACATGTAAAAACAGGGTAATAATAGCCTTCTGTCTCCTAAGGTTAGTGTGAGGATCAAATGACATAACATATGCAAAATGATCTGTAAACCTGATACTTTAGGATCAAATGAGATAATATTTATAAAGTGCTTAGTACAGCACCTGATATAAATTAAATGATTAATAAATGCTCATTTCCTTCCTTCTTTCCTTCCTTTTCTCTCCATGGTCATTTGTAGCAGCAAATATCTTAGGATAATGAAAATCTTTGCATGGTTTTTCAAATCTAATCCAACCTGATGTCTTCCTAGTAAGTTCTGGACCAATTTAGGTTTGTTTGGTTGTACCACAGAGCATGTGAAAGGGAGTAATGTACAATAAAACTGGAAAGGGTGATTTCTGAAGGGAACAAAAGGTCAAAATGAAAAGTTTTAAAATCTGATCTTAGAAGTTCTAAGGAGCTCCTAGATTTCATAGAGTTAGAAACTGACAAGGTAAGACCTGTGATTTAGGGACAATCATTTTGGCAGCTCCATGGAGGAGGGATTTCAGGCTATTGCAACAGTTTAGACAAGAGGTGATGAGGGCCTGAACTAGGACAGTTGCCACATGAATAATGAGAATGACAACAGCTTCTAAAATCCATAAGCCTTGGCAACTAATAGGACATATGGTAGTGAAAGAAAGGGAAGAGTTGCAGATGACTCTGATGTTCCAAAATAAAGAAATGGACATTAAAAAGAAGAGTGGGTTTCATAAGGAAAATGAGGTTCAATCTGAATTTTGGAGGGAATCCCCACAAACAAAAAAAATTGCAGATACTTGATTGCATATCTCTTCCATGGATCATTATGACTATACACACACAGACACACAGACATAGACACAGACACCGGCACAGACAGACACAGACACACACACACACACACACACACACACACACACACACACACACACACACACATACACACACAGCAGGACTTCCCCAAGATTTACCCCTAGCTTAGAACTGAAAAAAAAAAATATATATATATATATATATATATATATATGTATACACACACACACACACATATATATGGGTGGATAGATAGGTAGATAGGTAGATAGATAGATAGATAGACAGACAGACAGATAGATATGATGAGGTACAGGCTCTGGGAACCCTCTTGTGGTCAAACTCCTAAGAATGATGTTCTTTTACTTTGTAAGGCTGGTCCCTTGATAGCAGACATAGTCTGCTGCAATTAAATCAATGAATTTTTTTATTTTAATTTATTGTTTAATGGAATTAAATGGCAATAACAATACTCATTTACGTTCTTCCTTGACAAAATTAAACACTTAGGATTATATTTTATTATAAATTATATTGACCTATGTTTACTTTTATTTCTCTTACATTCTCCCCAATATCTATCCTTATACCTCCTAAGCCATCACACAAGACAAAGATTCTTTAAAAGAGATAATAGAAGAGTTTGGTGATAATGATAGAGTCGTGAGTCTGGACCCCTAAAAGGAAAAGAGCATGTTTTTGAAAGCAGTTCAATTGAAGAGGTGTACAGTTAGGGTTAGGGGTGCTCAAGACCCCAAAATACCAACATGCCGAGTCCTGAGGAATGAATTAGACTCAAGTCTTCTCTCAGCCAAAGACATGTAAAGTTTAAAAGTTTGCTATATTGGGTAGACTCTTAAGGAGCCTTGGTATCTGTAAAGCTTGCATTGGACAAGCGGACTAGAATCATCTGACACAGAGTAAGTCTGTGCTACAATTCATTCTCTGGCCTTCACAGAACAAATCTGTGCTAGGTCATTTTATGGTGCTCTCACACACATGGAGGCAAGATGGGGTCTTATATACAGAAAGATTGTGGGAGGAATCTAGGGGTGGTCTAGAGGAGGAGTTTGGGGAGGGTCTTCAGGAGTAGTCAGGTGAGGTCAAACTCCAGTAATGAGTGATTAAAGATGGGAAGTTGCCGGAGGCTACCTGGAGAGGACAGACAATGGTGGCCAGTTGACTATTGTATTGTGAAATGACTGTGTGAGGAGGCAAACTTCCTTAGGGATATCGGATGATTATTCTTTTGTTCTCCATTCTAAATACTGTGACCACTTTGGTGAAAACTATGTGACCATTCTAGGCCAGTTCAGGGGTATAACAGATGTGGGCCAGGGAGGATCAAGGGTGGGAAATTGCTGGACAAAGGAGGGCCAAAGACTTGGGCAGAGCCACAATTTAAGGCCCCATGGCCTCAGGCAAATGCCCTATGTGGGAAGATTCAAGGAGAACTCAAGGGGGGCGGGAGTTCCCAGAGCCTGTACCTCATCACAATGTCTGAACTTTCACACACAACACAGTCCATGGCTTTTTGTCTGAAGCATCTGTCTCAGCCAAGTCCACCTACATACTCTATAATTCTTTTAACAGCTCTTTCACTGTGGCTCTACCACCACTTATCTCCTTTCCTTGTCTGCACCTGGCCCACCCTAGGCTACTTACTACTTCTTAATCTCATCAGGATGCCATTCTCATCCCCAATAAATTGCATATTCCCTAAGAATATCAACCACCATACTGGTGTTATAATAAATCTCAGTATTTTGACTGAAAGGAGGCTTGAGTGATTGAATTCATTCTGGGCAGAGCCGACTCATCAGGTACCCTTACATTTCAGGGTTCCCAGCATCCCAAACTGCATTATATCTGGTGGCCCATTGTAACACCGCACACAAGCACCTTCCCAAAAGAATGCTACTGTGAACAGCTTTTAGGCTTCTGATTACACAGTATAGTGAACACTCCATTTATTCCATAACAAATCAAGGCAAAGATTCACAACAAACCACAATATAATATTCACAACATTACATCTTATCACAGAAAATCACAATATAGTGTTCACAACAGCTTAATATTAGAATGGTCACATAGTTTTCACCAAAGTGGTCACAGTATTTAGAATGGAGAACAAAAGAATAATCATCCGATATCCCTAAGGAAGTTTGCCTCCTCACACAGTCATTTCACAATACAATAGTCAATCTTCCACTCATGGGGCAATCATAGGCTAACTTAATCAGCCACTTAACTAGCAATCAGTCACTGAATATCATTACTCACTAAATACAATCATTAGAAAATTATACAAACCGTCCACCCCTCAGTGTCTAGTAAACTTCAATTTCATCACACATTCAACATCCAAGGAGAGGACTTTTCTTCATCTTGACTCAGGATAGTCTCTCATATTCCCTGGATGCCCTTCCATGGTCCCAGCTCCTGCCTGAATCCACCAAACAGCCACCTGAATTCAGAGGCAGACAGCTCCCAGGTTCTTGTCCAGTCCTCCAGGCAGTCCTTGCTACACACTGAAGTTCACAGCGTCCAGCACATCTCAAAACCTTCGCAACTTCTGTTGCCAGGAACTCAAGGATCAACCAAGCCACAAACAAACAAATTCTTATCCTGGTCATGCTCTTCAGTCCTTCGGTAGTCCAGCTGGCCCACAAGAAATCCCAGCATTCCAGGCAGATTCTCGGTAGCAACTTCACCAGATTCTGGTCTCATAGAAAACTCCAACTCGGTTCTCAGTCCAGGCCCAGCTTCCAGATGCTGTGAAAATTCTACTTCCTCCACCAGGTGTCCACCAGAAGAAAAAATTCTTATTTCTGACTGTCTGTCTCTGGGGCCCTTCTTACATACAGACAAACACATTGGCTTCCTGTTTCAGCCAAACCCTTCCTGTTATGTCAGCAACAGGAGACAGAGTTCACACCCTTTGCCTCTTAGCCACAAAGGTTTCATTAGTTACTAAGGGCTAAGTATCTGCTTACTTGACATAACAAAAAGGGGTCTTCAAATTTAAATTAATTACCTTTACACCCATACAGGGAACTGCCTAACCTCCTCAAGCCCTTCTCCAGTCAAGGATGGAAGATAGGTAAGCCTCCTCTCTTTCTATTCCTTCTTTGCTCTGCAGTTGAGGTCACTCTCTATGCATCTAGGAAGGCTTGGAGGTGCTTTTCAAGCCTAGAGCTTTCAAACGTGAGTTGGGTCAGATGGTTACAAGACCATCTCAGTCCCAGGAAGACATTCGGCCATGTGGGGTACACCTTATATGGAAGTGTACACTCAATTCTCTCAAATCTCTATGATGCTAGAGATTTGGAAAAATTTCAGGTGCTTTTTGGTTTCCTGAGGCTTACTCTCTTGGATCCTCCTTCATGGAGGGACTACCTGGTCCCATCCCCATGCCTGCAGGATCTCTCTGTTCTTCTGGCTTCATTGTTGCCTAGATCTTCAAAGCCAGACATGGCAGGACTTTCCCAAGATTTACCCATAGGTTAGAACTGAAATAGCTCTGTCTCTAAGACCTTGAAAAGGAAAACTTTCTGCCTGACCTCAATACAATCTAGAGGACCAAAGAAAATTATAAAAATTTCAACAAAATTCATAAGATTCTTTTTCCTGTAGCTTTGACTCTGACCAGGCTAAGGCTACAGTGACAAGTTAGAATATCTAAAAAGACCTTAGCAGATTCTGGAAGTTTTGAGATTGACCATTAAGGAGTTTTGAAAGACCTTGCCATCCCAACATTCCCTTTCTTCTTCCCTTTAGTCAAGAGGGTACCTCAGTTGAGAAGGGGGGAGGGGGTTGGGAGGAGACTGCAAACAGCCCTGTGTTTTCCTGTAAAACCCTCTCATCCCTGGTAAGATTAAGAGAAGAGAGTGCTGGAGAAGGGTAGGGATTTTGAGTCATCCCCCTCCCCCACCTGGTGAAAGGAAGGAGGAGAAAGGGGCAGCAGCCACAGCAGGGCTCCACTGGCATTAACTCTGGCCCCTGGGCACCCTGTAGCCCATCCAAAAAGTCTGGAAGTATCACTAAGGTCCAGTTCGTCCTGTTCTGCACCACCCCTAGCAGCTGTGGGTGAAAGTGAGATGGGTCAAGACTGTAGGAGGTAAGAAACTAGCCGGGGTCTGCATTGGTAAACCCACTCTTTTAAAAGTTGCAGCTTTAATACATTAATGATAAGATGTCAATTTTCTGTTTAAAGTAATTTGGAAACAATTCAACAATATTGAAGTCACCTGATTGGCAATGGGTTCGTTTCAAACTGGTAAACTTGTATCAGTTATTTCAAACAACTTTTCATAACTTGGATGTTATTAGAGTATGAAGTCAAAGAAATTAAAAAGACTGTGGAAGAATAGTTTCCCTGATATAACTCTGTCTTATAATATTTTGTAATTGCCATTTACAAAACTGGATATTTTTACCTTAGCTTATGGCTAAGAGGAACTTGCAGCTAACACAATTTGTCTCGCACTTATGAAAATTGTAAGATTGTTAACTAAGATATTTGAGTTATTTTTAATGCTGAAACCTAAAACTGATAATTGATTACTTTGTGTGTGGAAAGGAGGGGATGAGATGAAAGCCTCATCCAGATTGGTACAGCCCATTCAGAGTAATCATCAGGGCTAATCAAAAGGCACAGCCCACAGCAGATCTAAGGGCAGATAGGGGTGGATAGGAAGCTGCTTCTCATGGCTCCCTGTTGATCCCCCTTATTTTGTAAACTTCTCAAAAAGCTTGTTTTGGTTATGGAGTTCCTAAACAATGAACTTGGCTTGCTAAGAACTTGTAAGTGTATAGAAATGATCTCTAACGATTGACTTTTACATTAGAGCAAAATTTAAATTTGAGGTGTACGTCCTGGTAATTTTTTACCCAAACTGTGATGAGTGGAACTTGTTGTTTGAGATAAAAACCCTTGATACTATAACTGATTTTGAGTTGTCTGAAGGATCATAATAATCCACCAATAATCAATAGTCAATAATCCACCGTGTGAGAGAAATGCCACACTCAGAGACAAATGCTATGCAGGTGCAGATTTGCAGCTTGGAAAGCTGAGAGAACAGTTTAGCCTCAGTCTAAAATGGGATCCTGCTGGCTCAGTTTCCCAATTGAGTTCCTTTGAAAAGTAATGTTACCCACCTAGCAATTCCTGAGCATGACTATGACATGTAATTGACTAATTATATCCCTGCTTTATTCTTTTTAAAGCAAATTTCTATAATCAGAGCAAATGTTCAGTAAAAGACATGAGAAGTAAGCTCTTGCTGTTTTGACCTGAATTTGTGGTTGTTGTATTTCCCTAACAACTGGGTAAATTAGTATGCAGTCATCTGCCTGCAACTTAGTAATTGAGTATTGCTATTAATTACTGAAATTAAATCGGAAACATCTTCAGTTTGGTTTGGGGAAGGTAATTTCAGTGCAATTAGCTTTCTTAGAGGGAGATCACCTATAGAAAAATGGATATTTGGTCTAGTCATTACTTAAGAATCCTCCAACATCTTTTGTTATAATTGGAGTAAAAGTCAGTCTCTGGTAAATTCATGTAAATATTGAATCCAGTTACCTGCAAAAACATTGTTGCTTCTTAATAACATCTGATCCTTCTAAATTAATAGAAGTCAGAGTGGAAACTTTTGAGAAAGTAACAAGATCAGATAATCCTACATGTGAAAGGTGAATGATTCTTAATAGGACTCTTACTTGCATTCTTTGTTTTAACCCATTTTGACATCACTTTTAATTCTCCTTATATTTGGACCCTACATATTGAATTTGCTTGTCAGATTGTTGTCTTCCAATACTGTGAACCATTCACCTGCAGTTGGTAGTAAATAATGGGTAGCAGCCCATGTCCACCCATCATCCCCTGGGTGCAGCCTATGCTTGATTACAGTCAACTTCTTCTCTGTGACCCAGTCAAGACAGAGACAGCTCTATAGCCCTGCTGAGACCTTTACCCTTTACCCCAAAAGATTTTTGGTCCCATTTGTTTGAGGGGGGAGTGATAAGGTAATGAGACAAGGACCCCTAAAAGGAAAAGACCATGTCTTTGAAAGCATCCCAATCCCTGAGTTTTCCCACGCAACCCAGTCCCTAGCTTTTTGTCTGAGGCACCTGACCCAGCCCAGCCCACCTAGATACTCAATAATCCTTTTAACAGCCCTTTCACTGTGGCTCTCCCAACATTTAACTCCTTTCATTGTCTGTCCTTGGCTGTACCACAAGTTATTTACCATTCCTTAATCCCATCAAGATCTTTTCACTGATCCTTTTCTCTATATAAGTATCATTCTTATACCCATTAAGTTGCAGATTCCATAAGAATCTTGACCACTATACTGGTATTAGAATAAATCCCACTACTTTGACTGAAAGGAGACTTGAGTGATTGAATTCATTCCAGGCAGACTCACCCTGTACCCTCACATTTCAGGGTTCCAAGAACCCCAAACTGCATCAATATTTTTCTCCTAGTTCTTTTTTCTCCCATTGGGTTTTTCTCCAGTAAAATATTAGGGACGCACTGAATCCTGGAGTCAAAACACTGGGTTGAAATTCTATCTGTGACATTTATTAGTGTATGACTGGTCAAATCATTTGCCTTCACTGTGACTCAGTTCCTTCAGCTGTAAAATGAAGTGATTATACTTGATGGCCTCTTAAGTCTCCTCCAGCTTTAGAGCTATGAAACCCCTTCACCTTAGTCATAGTCTAAGGGTTTACTAGTAGAACCCCATGCTACTCATTGTGATAAATATGACAACTAATTCAATAGGGAAGACAAGTCAAATAGAGAGTGTGTGTATGGGGGTGAGGACTCTGGAGTAAGACAGTTTATAATTAAGTCCTAAACTCTGTGAAATATTGTAAGTGATTTAGTAGATGAGAGTGGAAAGTAATTAATGTAGGGCAATTAGTCAGGAAAAGTTTGAATGAAGTAGCAACACAAAAATCCTTTTTTTAGCTGAACCCCATAAAGTCAGATATTATGGGTATCAAGGAAGAGAAAAATTCCTTTGCTGTCTTCTCCATTTAGGTGAGCACCGTGTGAATAATCTCTCAGGGTCATAGGATATTCAATTTACACTTGAAAGGAATCTTAGAGATCATTGGATCCAATTTTTTTTTCTCCTCTCCTTCATCTCTAAGACATAGACATGTTAAGTTTGCCCAGGATCACTCAGAGTGCCAGAGGCAGGCTATGAACCTAGGTCTTCACAACTAAGGACATTTGTCTAATGTATGCAATAAACATACCATCCACAGCTCAGATAGATAGCTACTGCATGACATAGCTGAAAAGACATTGAATTAGGAATCAGAAGACCTAGGTTTAAATCCCATCTCTGCTACCTACTAGCTATGACATTTTGGATAAATAACTTTAACTGTCTGAATCTCAATTTCCTCATTTGTAAAATCAAGATAATAATACCTCCTCTCCATCCTGGGGTCATCATGATAATTATATGAGATAAAATATAAGAAAGTGTTCTAGAAAAAATCTGCAATGCACTATAGAAATATAGTATACAAATACACAAGATCTTGTTATTTAGCTAGGGAAGTTTGAAATATTAGTGATTTCTTACAACTCAACATTATTTAATTTCCCCTAAAACTACCTTTGTATGTAGATGGGTATTCTGTAGGTGGTAGTGAGCAGCTGTTCTCTGATTTGACCAAGAACAAGATAATGGATTGATGTCTCTGCAGGAGGATATTCAGGCAGACCTTTGAATTGCTTGAGTGGTGCATCACTGGGGGGCTGTGAGTCACTGTTCAATTAGTCAGCAGATCATGAGTCACTAGGTATATCGTGTCATGAGGAAGAAATTTGGGGCTTTTTATTTTGAAGATTTTTAAGAAACAAGGTGAACAACTTTCTTCCTGAAATAATAAAACATCACCCTATCCATAGGCAAAAAGACAGTCTTTAGATTCTTACCACAATATGATTATACTGTGCTTAGAGCTGATAATGAGAGAAAATTGTTGGGGTAGGAGAGTGAAGAAGAGGAAGTAAAGCTGGATTTTTGGAGGAGGTGTTGAAAGACTCATCCTCTAGCAGAATATTTCCTGAGTAATTTCTCATCTAACCAGTCTCAATACACAGTTCTAATTATCAGTGTGGTCAGTGCCAATGGACGCATTTGCCAATGTCTATAAACACCTGCTATTTTAGCCCCAAATATCTCCCTTCAGTGGGAATGGCAAGCCAGCAAAATACAAGCTCTCAAACAGCACCTTTGACTCAATCTGCCCATGAAGAACAGTGTGAGCTGCTGTGCAACACTTATTTGTATGCACAACATGGCACATACCAGTTGCATAACCTCAGTTGAAAAGATGTGGGAAACCAATTCTATTGGGCCAGAATAAAAATCTAATTTCATTTTTTCTACCTTTTGTCTCTCTTACAATTCTTCATATGATGTCAAAGGAAAAATTTGTTACTTGTTAATAATTTATGGAAGGTGAAACAGTAGGATATGAGGGAAAAAATTAGTAGGATGAATATTTCATTTTGGTTGGTTTGGTGGGAGCAGCAGATATGGGGGCTCAGGAGAGCCATGAGTAGAAAGATAGAATCAGTCAGGAAGCTAATTACCTGTACAACTGTAGATACCCTTCCAGGCAAGTCTGCTGACAAACATTGTTTGTGAGATGAAGGATAAGAGGAGGAAACATTATGAAGGAAGGTAAGTAGATATGTAAACCTCCCACTGAGACATGCTGAATGTCCTTCCCCACAGTGAATATAGGGATGGCAACAGCAGGGAGCAGAAATAATTGAACTGGATTACACTGAAATGTTCTTTGAATTCTGGGGAATATATGTCAAGTGATTGAGTAGCTTCCTTGAATAAAGAAGAAAAAAAACTTTCATTTTTAAACAATAAGATACAATGCCGAACTATATTTTCTTTATTACTAATTTTCAGCTTGTCTCTTCATCCCTTTAGACATCTTGAAATTTAGATTCAACAAGTATTTATTTTGTAAGCACCTTATAGAGTCAAGAAGACATAGGTTCAAGTCCTGTATCCAACATATATTGTCTGTACTACCCTAGGTAAGTCACTTAACCTCCCAGTGTTCAAAAAACCCTCTCAAACTAAAAATGATAGAAAAACTATATATTTGTATTGGTAAAGAGAGTTATCCAGCATGAAATTGCCTGACCAAAGAAATTCCTGTAAAGCACTGTGACTGACACTGTGATACAGTCTTCTCTCAGAGGTCTTACACTCTAAAGGAGGTGTAAAGACACAAATAAATGTGATTCAAAGAAGGTTTTGTAAGTGAAAGGGAATGGTTCAAGCGAAGTGCTATGATCATTTTTTTTCCAAGGCGGGGAAGACAAGGCAATTGGGGTTAAATGACTGGCCCAAGGTCACACAGCTAGTGAATGTGTCAAGTGTCTGAGGTAGCATTTGAAATCAGGTCCTCCTGACTCCAGGTGCTGCATTCCCTGAGCCACCTAGCTGCCCCCATGGTCTTTCTGAGAAGGCAAATATAATCTCCAGACTAATCCCTTCCTAATGCAAGACATCTTATGGAAATGGCATGAATTGTCAAACATTATTTTAAAATTTATACTTCTACTATTTTCAAATATATATGATAACTAAAACTAAGTTATACAGCAGTTCCATGAGAAAGTTCTTCAACTATAATAAATGACATTTTGTTCTTTATTGTTGAAAAGAATGAATTTCTCATGACTAAATTTTGAAGTAGTGATAGTACATGTATATTCAACCAGATAAGAAAACAGAGGTTCAGACAGGTAAAATGACTTGTTCATATTTACACATTAGGAGA
>CM053584.1:264191279-264223463 GCA_028627135.1 Pseudochirops cupreus
TTTTGGGGTGGTGGGCGGGGGAAAGACGGGGAGAAAAGATGTAACTCAAAAAATTTTAATAAAGAATCTCATATCAAAAAAAAAAACAAAGTACATGTAAAACATACATAAAATATTGACGCTGCCAACATCTTTTTTAATACTCTTAAGCTGCCTGGAACATGGAAATATTTACTGTTGAAATAAATCTCCTAATTGTTAAATATCTAAAGCAGCTATTTCTTGATAGCATTGTAAATGTTCCTTATGGGCTTATACAATTATTATTCTTTTCACTGATATATGTATCGCAGGAACTACCCTCTAATATTTCATAAAGAAATAGTATGGAGAATAAGTAATCAGAGATTTACCAAATCTAATTTTTTTCTCTAAATATACATCGAAATTTTAGTAAACAACACCTCCACAATCACCTTTCTGTATAGGAAATAATGCCTTTCATTCCACCTTATTAATGAACCCTAAACATTTCTCAGTGTGATTTTTTTTTTTTATTTCAAGAGCAAATCAGAAGTTAACTGAGAAATTTCAAGAGTAGCCATCCACTGGGAGCTTCAATGAGGTAATTTTTTTTCTTGATATAGTATCCAGATTACTTAACTTCAATTTGGTTTGTAAGATTAAACAAGATTGAAGTAAGTGAACTGTGCTTTAATGAAAGAATGGCTTAACATCCATGACACATATTAGGGGATGAGAGATGATGGCAGAGAAGAGTAGAAACTGTCATAGGAAGGTTGCAAATCAGGTTCCATTCTTTTCTCCAAAATGTGCTCTGAAACCTAAATCTCTGATTTATGTTTCTATAAAGTCTATTAATATGAAGCAAGCTGGGAATGTCTTAAAACTGTCCTCATTATTACTTTCTTCTGTTTATGTCTACTGTGCATGGGTTACCCCATTTAGTTGACTTGGCTCAAAAAGTTTTTGAAAATTCAAAGTCAGGCTGGCAGTTTTGACTATTTTGTCTAGTCAACTCAAGTCAATGCAGAAAAAACAGTCTGTATAGTTTATCTATAGTGATTGTGAATTTGGGTAGTGATTATTTACTCCTTAGGTAAACAAAATAATAATAGGTAGCATTTATATAGATTTTTTTTCTTTTGTTTTGCAAAGTACAAACTATGTAAATCAGAGCAAACCACTTAACAGCTATTTTCCTCAGTTTACTCTTCTCTAAAAAGGGGGTACCTATGAGGGACAAAATGCAATAATTTCCACACAAAGAACTGTTTTATCATTTAAAGATTTTTTTTCCTATTAAAACATAAATGAGTTTTTGTGCTATTTGTACAAAAATCATAATATGAACATTTCTAGCAATTGGTGGTATGCTCTATTTTAATTTGATTCAGGATATAGCTTCCTACTACCATTTATCTATAATCTATTTTTGAACAATAAGGATACTCTAAACTTCATGAACTCATGATTATGGTAAGGACAAACAGAGAGGAAAAGATAACATGTTCCTCTCAAGGACAGTATCTAGATTCCAGAAAGAAAATCAACAAAAGAGAGAACCATCTGCTATATTGATTATAAAAATGTTTTCTCAAAGAGAATTAAACATAAAGAAAAAGGCTGGTTATGAAAACAAAATAATAGATCCTACTAAGGATCAAAATGTTATTTTCTCCATTTCATTTTCCATTTTTAGAGTTTCCCTACACCCTATTGGATAAACATTATTTTATTTCCCTCTCATACTCAGTACATTGATTTAAAGAAAAATTGTGTGGTAGAATTATGTCTTTTTTGTGGATCAGTTTTGCACATATGCTGTTAACAAGACCTAACTAAAATGATCTCAGGAATCCTGGCATCCTGGACCATTTTGGAGGGCAATAGACTCCAAAAATAGGAGTTTGGAGTCTTCCTTTTAAGGATTTTATATAACAATCATAAATATATTTCCATGTTTCTTTATATTCTTAATATTTGTTTATTTTTTAGGATTTTATATAACAATCATAAATATATTTCCATGTTTCTTTATATTCTTAATATTTGTTTATCTGAATTACATTATATTTTCTGGAGCAATCAATATTTCCCTGTTATTGGACTTTTAAGTTACTTTTAAGGTTTTTATTCTCCACAATTACAAATAATGCTAATAAAAAATCTTTAAATCTACAGGATATACCTCAACAATGGAATTATTAAGACAAAGGGGAAGGGTGATTGCTCACACTCCACACTCATAGACATCCTCACATTCAACAATCTGTGAACCTCTTCATTTTTTTCTTTAGGACTTCCACTGATAATCTTTCCATTGTATTGAAGACTTTGCTTCATTCCTCCAATATTTCGTGGATACCACTGCCATGTCTGAGCTGTCCATCTGATATCCTTCATTCTCATCACATTACCTTCTGGTTATACTACTTTCTATGTTTCTGAGATCATAGGGACATAGGATAACAGATTTATAGAGTGAAAGAACGTTAGAGTCCATCTAGTGAAATTATCTCATGTGAAAGACGAGGAAGCTGGGTCACAGACAGGTTAAATGACTTTCTTTGGGTCACACAGCTAGGAAATGAGAGAGGCCAGATTTAAACACTGAGCCAGCCTCTGCATCCAAATCCAGTACTCATTTCATTATGCCTGGATAACAGTAAATCCAATTTTCCACTTTATAGATCAGAGTTTTGATGAAATTATATCAACATAAGGAAATTCTCTAATACATTAAACCCCCATTTTCCTCTTTTGCCCTCTGCCTTCCTGTGCTGCACCAGTTTTCTTAATTGTCATCAGAGAGTACACCATTACCTCCTGAAAGCTTTCATAAGAAAATCGTGAAAAATTCTACAGGTAAACTCAAGAAAAAGCACTACCTACTCCACAAAACCAATGAAAATCATACTTTAGTGAGTCATGTCAATCACTAATTTAAAACCATTTAAAAACAGTTATTACTTCTTTTTTCTGTTTGGTTTTTGCTTTTTTTGAGGGGGGAAGGCAGGGTAATTGGGGTTAAGTGACTTGCCCAAGGTCACACAGCTAGTAAGTGTTAAGTTTCTGAGGCCGCATTTGAACTCAGATCTTCCTGACTCCAGGGCTGGTGCTCTCTTTACTGTGCCACCTAGCCACCCCAAGAACTATTACCTCTTGAAAATTGCATCACAAATCTCAAAAGAAAATGTTCTGTATAAAGACAGTATAAATCCAGGTTAAGTTCAGTTTATTAAATGCTTGCTCAACTGGTCTGCTTTAACTGTAACTGACAAAGAAATGGGAATACTGAAGTTGACATGAAACTAACAAATAGCTGCAAGGGAATGCTATAAAAATCTTTCCTTCAATACTAGTTTATTCTATGAAATAACTCCAGAAAACAAGAAAGAAAAATAAAGTGACATTAGTGATTTTCCTAAGATTCAAATGCATATTAGGTTTAGGTCCCATAGAGGAATTACAGACATCCCCAAAAGATCTTACCATCTCAGAGATATTTCAGTTCCTAGGCCTGTACCAGAAGCATCCAGCCAGTCTCCAGTATTTGATGGCTGAATTCATATGCACCATGGAAGAAATTGACTGAACAAATTGGCCAAGTCTGATTTCCCAAGGACAATATAATTGTTTTTTTTGTAAAATGGGAAACCCAGAAGTATTACTCCCTTTTCTGCAATACCCCATGAATCCATATCGAATAAAAGCTATCAAGCCTTTTAAATTTTAAAGTAAATTACATCTGGCATACAGTCCATCTGAAATATGTTTTTAGTTTTGGTTTTGGTTTTCCTCTTTGTTAGAAACTTCTATAGCCACCTTTAAATGTTTTTCAATAAAAATAAGACTTTCAAGATATGGTTACATTATTTGATAAAAAAAAAAAATCAATCTGGCTATTTCTTTTTCTAACAAGAAAAAATATATGCTCCCTTTGCATAAAATTTTGTTTTTATTCAAATTATAAACTATACTTGTTATATATTGATTATACTAGATATTGTATATTAGCTTCACATTTCATGTATATTACATCTTAACATTAAAAAATTACGAGACATCCTTTGCTAAATCATATATATGTACATATTATTTCACATTATTAATATTTCAGTGTGACGTCAATTATTTAAAATAGTGAATAGATTTTAGTTTAATGATATCTTCTTGTAAGGCCTCTGCACAAACTTAATATTTCAGTTACTTTGTAACTATAAGAACGGTCTCTAACTGCAAGTGACAAAGAAATAGGAATCCTGAAGTTGATGTGAAGTTAAATAAGAACTACTAAGGATGTACAAAGTTATCCTGTAATATTCTATATTTTGCCTTATTTAAATATTACTCAAGGTTTAACTGTAATCTAACAATTCATTTTTTAAAGTGAAAAGATTAATTCAAGACAGTCATAAATGATTACATTAACAATGTGCATGACTAGAAAAGAAGGTAAGTTGTTCACATAATGAAAGTGATGGTTAACAGATGGATAACCTGTGTGCTGCCCTGGAACATATGGAATGGTAAGACACATATATGTCCATGGTGTTCAGGGTGAATCTACCATGAAATATTTATGGGAAGAGAAGGTAAGGACCAAATACAGAATTTTTGCAATCTGAGATATTAATAAAAGTACTCATATTTTCAATTAAACATTTTAGTTATTGAATTATAAATTATTATTATAGCTAATAACATCTATAATACTTAGCATTTATATAATACTATAAGATCTGCCAAATGGTGTCTATGTTACCTCACATGATCCTCACAATAGCCCTCTGCAGTAAGTCCTATTATCTCTATTTTATAAATTAGTAAACTGGAAGTAGTTAAATGCCTATGGTCACACAGTCAGTAAATGTCTTAGTCAGGATTTGAACTGTCTTCCAAGTCCAAGGCTATTTCCCAATGTACTACCTAGCTGCCAGTGCTAGGCTCTTTGCTAGTTGGATGTAATCACAGATATAGATTTAGATTTTATTCTAAAGTTGATCTTATTGTATATTGATTATAGAAGTGTAACGGTAATGAGATTTTGAAGATCTTCCCTGTCCCTTAATAAGCCTACATTAAACTTGGGGATCTTCCTTGATTTGAAAATATACTCTGTCCCTTAATAGGCTTAAACATGGAGCCTGTGGTGGGAAAAGTTTGCTGAAGGGTACAGCAAAGCGCAAAGCAAGCTTTTGCTTGCTTGAGGGAAGCTTGTTTTTCAGGAAGGTACAACTTTTGTTACTTTGTAGTCAAATGGGTCACGAGGGTTGTGGCATTCTCTGACCCTGGAAAAGGCTATATATACCCTGATGTGAGGTTTTGCTTTGGGGCTCGCTTTGGAAAGAGCTGTGTGATTTGACCATATGAGACTCTGGGCAGCCGTTGAGCCCCCCGGCTTTGAAAACCCAGATGTTGGTGCTTTTCCCTCTGGTGACTAACTGTATGTATGTGATGATCAGACAGCTAGAAACCCTGTTTGTTTGTCTGATGAATTGTGTTATTTTCTCTGTCTGTACTTTTGTCTGCTTATAACTTCCATTTGTATTCTCTGAAGTTCAGGGTGCTAACTTTTTTCCTCGAACTAGGTAAATGATATATGTTTGATTAAATTAAGATGGTTAATCCTTGTTGAGTTGCTTTCCTTTATAAAAGCAGATCAAAGAACTTGTTTTAGCAGCTGTCTTGGGTATGCTAGGGTGTTTGTTGCTTGCTACAAGAAGGAAATTAGAGACCATGATTTATGAACTTCTTGTCTAAACTTCTGTAAATATTTTGTCCAGAGTAGGGACATGGACAAAAAAAATAGTGTACTGAATTGAATAGCATTAAGGCTCCTACTCTAGATTCTCATTCCCCCACAAAGAATAATTTTCCACATGTGAATGAAAAGTTTTTTTTTAATCTCTAAGCACTAAAAAGATGAAACAGAAGCAAGGGGAAAACACTTAAAGAACATAAATTACTAAAGTGAAGGCTTGTATGGAAATGAAGTGTTATGGGATTAATTCCATTTTCTCAAGATCTCAGGTTCTTTGTTGTAAATTAAGAAACTTCAGAAGCCAAAAAATGTTGTAAATCTTGCGGGAATTCCTTTAACAAATTATCATATTTGTTACAAAAACAGCTGGCTTTTATGCAGTAATTTTACAGTTTATAAATGTTTCTATATACATGGTTTCATTCTGTACTCATAGGTTCACACAAGTATTATCAACAACTTTCTACCATGAGGAAACTTAAATTAATGCTGAGAAAAATGACTTGTCAAAAGTCAAATCTCTGGGACTTTGACCCAGGTCCTCTTATTTCAAATCCCATGCTCTCTACATTATACCATGCTGTCTCTGTATACAGAAAGAGGAATCCCTATGTCAACAAAAGAAATAGTAAAAATAGATAACTTAGAGATGATCATTCATTATACAAAAGAATTATCTACTTTACAGAATGATACAGCAGGGATAGAGTTGTACTTGTAGTCAAAAAGACCTGGGTTCAAATCCTGTCTTAGTTATCATGTGACTATTGGTAGTCATTTAAGTCCTCTGAGACACAGTATCCTCATCTAGAAAATGATGCATTATCTACCTGAGAGGGTTGTTTGGAGTCCAGGGAGAGTCAGAAATGAACTACAATGTATGCAAAGTATTTTGTAAACTTTAAAATGCTATATAAATATTAGTTATTTTTCTCCTTGCAAGGTCCCTTAAAAAAAAAGAAAGAACATTCCTTAAAGTATAACTCAATTTTGAAAACTCTTTTTTTTCTTTTCTTTTCCTTCTTTTTTTTTCATGCTGTATTGCCAACTCATGCAGTCAAAGGATACAAGCGGAGCTGTGCAAGTAAATAGAAAGCCTTAATCTTATCCTACTCAACTAGAAACTTCACTCTAGGTGAGCTGCTATTCATTTGGATTCGGGCATTCCTCCCAGAATTGAGTCATAGTTACACAGGCTACATTGACATTGAGCTAAATGTTTAGGTGGAAAGGGAAAATGTGGTCATTCACCCAGATGTTTTCAAATGCTCATTGTTTCATTACACAATTAAAAATTCCAGAATTGTTATTGCTTTTTTCTTCCTGTTTCCATTGCTTCTTTGGCACACCGCAGATGTAGTCACAGATGCTGGGTGCACAATAAATATTAAATAATTATAATGGGCATAATATTCCTTCATAGTCAAAATTCCCATTAACTTCAAGGTTGAATATGGCCCCAAGATAGGAACATTTTCCCATTTTCATTGTTATCATGAATTTTCCCATTATCTCTAGACAGTGCTCAAACTTTACAATGTAACAATGTTTTATTCGGCTTTTTTTTTATTTCTATGGTTGTCATGGGGTGATAAATCAATGAATGATTCCATAAAAGTCCATATTTCCTGACAGATGTGCATTTTATACTGGATGAAGGAAGATAAACAATATATACCAGGGGCATAATTGCCAGTACCCATTTGAAGGAGATTGGGATTTTTAGTCTCAGCTCTATCTGTTTTCACATTCAAAATATGGTAGTTAAGGAAGTGCATCCCCATGTCAGACAAGTAAATTACTCCCTTGGTCCTTTCATCCTATTTTTCTTTTTTTGTGACAACATCGGTGACCCTTCCCTTAAATGTTCTCTCTCTCTCTCTCTCTCTCTCTCTCTCTCTCTCTCTCTCTCTCTCTCTCTCTCTCCCCCTCCCTCCCTCCCTCTCTCTCTGTCTCTGTCTCTGTCTCTCTTTTTCTGAAATACATTTTTAGAAAACTCTTATAAGAATTCTAACTTTGTGCCCATATCCAAAAAGTAATCACTGGCCATTCCTAAATAGTCACTGGCCAAGCTTCGGTAGAATATGGCCATTGAGTACTGTAATACAGGACAGGCATTCTTAAGCAACAACACAAAACAATCAGGTTCAGAATATGTATTGACAAAAAAATTCATAAGACCGTATTGACAATTTATGCACATGTGAATCACACAGGTCACACCAATTATGAACTGAGGAGAACTCAAATCAGAAAATATGAACCTTGTTATGAACAAGAAATATCTTCCTGCTGGTGTTGACTGTCTTTCCTAGGTTAGATTTGTTGTTATTCTCTTTCCATTTGCATCCACAGCTCTTCGGGTGATCATTTATTAAACGATTTCTCAAGTGCCTAATGAATTAACTTAGGATGATAAATCAGCCTCTTCTCCACCATCAGAGCTGTTTTGACCGTGCAATTATTTCACACAGGCATAAACAGTGACAACAATTCTCCAGCCTTAGAAGGTACTTAAAGGGCTTATTATCTTATTTTGAAGATCATGTGCCTAGAATATTAGACTTTTTTTTTAAGGTGGCTGTTTCATAAACAAATACCGTTTGCATAGCTAAGTGTTTTGCATATTCAACACTAACCATATTAATAGGATCAACTTATCATTTATCTCAGAATCTGACATCTCTAGTTGGGAAATTTACGTTGCTAGAGCAATGATTAGGAAAATTACATTTCTCTTGAAGCTTTTGTTTCTCTAAAAGCTATCCCAGCAAATCACTCTCAAATTACAGGGTTCAGTAAAGTGAGTTAGACAAAAAGGCAGACAGGAAGAAAGTTGGTGCCACATATGTGGTATGTAGATGCTGATCAATCCATTTAACTAATCCTTTTGTCATTTAATTCATCCACAACTGTATCTACACAATGTCAACATAAGCAGACAATTAAATGAAAACTCTCAGTCAATAGGGTGACATATGCTATGTAGTCTAAAAAGAAAAATGAAATGAAGATAGGGTTATTTTCTGATTTTTTTCAATTTTCCCATATTTATGAGTATATTTTTTAGAAATCCCAAAACATGTATATTTCTAAGAACTTTGATACTGAACAAAAACTCACGTATTATCCTTCTCTGGAAACTTGCCACTTATCAGTTTCTTGTGAAAATTATAATTTGTATTTCTAATTTTCATACCATCCCCATGTTATAGACAGAGTACTGAATGTGGAGTTAAAAAGATCTGAGTTCATATAGTGCCTTTGCTGGTTAGTAGTTGTGTAACTATAGACCAGTCATCTTACCTATGTCCAACCTCCCCATTTGTAAACTAGGTATAATAATATCTATAGTACCCATCTCGTTTGTTGTGAAGCTCAAATAAGGGGGAATATTCCGCTTACATAGATACACACATATGAACATTTTGTGTGTAAATAAACACACATACACATCTGCATGTGTACCTACACAATTTTTCTCTCTACAGCTTCCTAACATGTTATCTACAGAAATGTTTCCCTAACTTAAAACATACAACTCCATGAACCTGGTCATCTTCCATCTTCAGCTTAAATATGTAAGGGTTCTTTTGTCACAGATGTTTATCTTTCTAGACAAAGGTGTGATGCTTTTCTGTAGAGATTAATTGCCTGCCTCCAGTGAGACGATATATTGGAAAGAAGAACTGAGTTCCTGATTAAGGGAGAAGGTTCTATCACATAGGGAAAATGTATAACACATGCATTCTTTCACATGATTGATTAGGCATCATTTCCTCTCCTACTCTGATGAACACTGCACTGTACAAAGAGTAAATTTTTGAAATAATTTGTTGCTTACTCATGGGTATCCAAAGTGCAGCATTACAAATGGGCAAGTATAAGGGAAAATATTTCAAATAATCTCATGAGAGAAGTCTGCATTATTACAACAATAAACAAGTTAAGTAATTTCTCAAGTCTTAAAGGATTTTATATATCTAGTTGAAATTTGAATTTAAATCCCTTCTAGTCAACTGTGTTTTTACTCCCAATGAGAAGTCTGGCTTTATATGTGTAGGAGATCCTAATACATTCATTGAATTTATGTATAACACAAAGTTTAGAGAGATATCATTATTCTTTCCAGACCTTTAGGTCAGAATAGAAAGGTCAGAATGGTGGCTTGAAGCAAAAAAGGTAAAATTCAATAGGGATAAATGTAAAATACTAAAAATAGAGTTCAAATAATCAATTTCATAAGTATAAGATGAAGGAGGACTGGATAGGAAGTAATTCATGCAGAGAAAATTCTTTTTTTTTTTTTTAGCTCAATATCATTCAAGAATATAACATGGTACCCAAATAAATGAGTTTATGCAGTTTCAGGTTTGAAGAACAGAATTTAATTAAATAGTATGTAATAGACTACAGCATATGAAAAAGAAGGGGAAGAGAAATTTACATGATAATATTATTATATATTTAAAAGGAATATCAAGTTGTATATAATAAATTTTCCATTTTATATGCAATCATCTTTTTATATTATTTTATAGAAATTCTTGTTTTATTCAAAATAAATAAATAACATAATAGACTATATCATTCAGTATTATTACAGCATTCATTATCATTTCATATTAATCTAGTACCTATAGCTCTCTTGAGTTATCTCATTTTGGTTTTCTTTGTTCAGAATAAGTGTTTACCTTCTGTAAAGCTATCATTCATTTCATCCCTCCCTAGCAAAACTACCCTGTCCTAGGGCTTCTAATTTCCTCAATGGAAAGCTAATTATTTTTTTTTAAATAATCTTGATGTCAGAAATCATAAATCCTTTTTGTCACTGCAGCTGGATTATTAGTCCTAAAGAGAGCAAAATTAAAAAAAACTAAATATACTAGAAGTCAAGAATTTAGCCCCTAGTCACCTAGAGAAGTTAATCATAAAATTATTTACCAATGATTAAAGTCATTAAGCCATAAAATTAATTACTAAGGAAAAAAGTTATCTAAATGCAGGTGAAGGATGATGTTGCAGATATCCAAGACCATATAATTATCATAAACATTATCCTTAAAAATCACCAAGATAAGGACTATGGGCATAAGACTAATCAAACAAATTTATCTAATTATTTTTGGATGATTAAAAAACTAAGAATCCAAGAATTAAAATAGTACCTTTGCCATATGAAAAGTGAAAGACCTGACTAGTGTAGTCTCTGTCAAGTTGATATGCTTCTGCCAAGGGAGAACTCTTTAACTACCCAGGAGTGGAAAATGTCCTTTTTTATTCATCTAAAAACAAACAAATAAAAAAAACAATGCTGAAAAATGTTAACTTACAACTATTTTTATATATGGACAGCAGGTTCTTTATCTAAAGGATATTGCAAATCACACAGAAACTTGAGTAGCAAACTTCTTTCCATTCATTTACCAGAGCCTCTGCAGTCTTCACTTCAAGTAAGAGAAGCTTATCTGAATACATTGTCTAATTAAATAAAACATCTATAAAAATCAGTCTAAATATATGTTGGTTCCTGTACAGCTCCCAATTAATGAATTTCCAAAGATCCACAGTGATTATGTCTGAGGAAAATTATGTTTTCAGAAGTTATGGTTTTTTTGTGTTTTCATGACCTTCTCCTTTCTACTTCAGCCACACACCATGATGGTAAATTACATTGAACTTTCCACCATTCACAGCTCTATCACTTCCTTCTTCATGAACTGTGAAATTCCTTTATTTGATAATAACCTTTTTATTATTTCATCTTCTCCTAAGTTTTATGACCCTTAACTCTGTTTTTGTCCTTACTGTGATCTCTCCCCAACATTCTTGCCCCAGTTCTTTTCCAGGTTATCACTCTTATACTGAAGACATTCTCTTCTTTTTCTCTGTTTGTGAACAAACCCAACTTCACACTACCCTCTACCCTTAAATGCCTTGCTGTTCACTGATCATATCCCTTGAATAATTTTCACCACCTGATTTTTCAGTTACTGTTTTCATACTGCTGAACAGATATAGAAGAAATCACAATATCATGCTTAGCAAGTCAACTTTATATTATCTCACCTCATTGGGTTCTCATTGCAGTAAGGCAGAAGCTATTCTAAATCTTCCTTTTATCACCACTCACTCCACCAACTCAGTTGAGAACCTCACATTATACTTCACTAAAAAGCTCTTCTCCTAGCCAAGACAAACCTCTTTACATAGATCATTGATCTCATTACCTCATAATTTCCCAAGCTATTTGTCCCTACCATCTTCCTGTGCCATTTTTTATCTTAAATATCTCCCTATTGACTGTTTCCCTTTCTGTTGCCTATAAATGTGATCACTTGTTACCCATCATTAGAAAATCTTAACTCATTCCTATCATCCTTACCAGCTATTGCCTTTTCTTCTCTTCCCCCCTGTAGCTAAACTTTTTGAGTCATCTATGCTCTGTCTCCACTGCATTTTGGCTTCTGTCCTCATCATTCAAGTGTACCTGGCCTCACTAAAGATACCAATGATCTCTTAATTGCCAAACCTTTTTCTCAGTATTGATCCACCTTGACCTGTCTTAAACATTTGTTGATTGTCTTCACCTCCTATATTATCTCTCCTAAGTATCTGTGTCACTCTCTCCACAACTTAGCAGATAGGATAAAGTGACAGGCCTGGAGTCAAGAAGACTCATCTTACTGAGTCCAAATCTTGCTTCAGACAGTTACAAGCTGTGTGACTCTGGGCAAGTCACTTAACCTTGTTGACCTCAGTTTCCTCATCTGTAAAATGAGTTGGAGAAAAAATGGCAAACCATTCCAGTATCTTTGCAAAGAAAACCACCATTGGTGTCACAAAGAGTCAGACATGACTGAAATGACTGAATAATAACAAAAGCCTTCACAATATCTCTCATATATGTCTGAAAAGGGTGAGAAAAGCTGGGTGTTTGAGGCACCCCAAAGAATCCCTTTAGGGTTCTAGTCTGGAAAGAATTTCATAGGACTCAAGCAATCTTGTGAGTCAGGATTGTAAAAGTTTGTTGTTATACTTTACAATAGGCAGGGGGCCTTAGGGAACCTGCAAACCTGCAGGAGTCAGGGGTACGGATTATAAAGTAATAAAATCATAAATCAGGCATCAATTATGCTAACTAGGTAAGGGTGGGATTAGGGAGGAGTTAAGGAGTGGTCAGTGCTTAAAGGGACATGCACTTTTCATATCTACTGGGCAGGCGTATTGCCCATAATTCACTAGGAAAAAGGACATGGGGGAGGGCTGCCTAGAGGTGTGGTTTTAGGCTTGAAACATCACTCAGTCAGCTAATGGTCAGTGCTGACTGAGAGGTGTCCAGTCTGTTACCCATCAATGTCCTGTTTGACAAGATGGATGTTGGGAAGCTAGACTAATTGGGGATTCAGGATGTGCCTAATTGGAGAGGTGTTAGCTTACTGATAGTGCATTGAAGGATTCATAGGTGCAGCTGGCCACTAGAACAAGGGAGCTATACATTTCTCTAAGCTAAAGGGATTGTTTATAAAATGCTTTAGTGAAGGATTCATAGATATAGCTTGTTATTGTACCAAGCAGGGATAAATAGTTCATGAATTGTAGCTAGGTAGAGTGTTGGCCTAGGGAAGAGGAAGAGTTAATGCTTTTAGGCTGGGGGAAGTATGATTTTGCAACTTGATTTCACAGGCTGATATTACAAACATAGGTACCTGAACACAAGTGTGATTTTACAAATTGAAGTTACAACTGGATATTACAAACATAGGCACTCCAACACCCCATCTACTCACACAGCCACAGCCCTACTTCAAATCCTTGTCATCTGCTGTCTTATCTCTTCTAACTGATCTTCCCCACCCTCATCCATCCTCTACTCATCAGCCAAAGTGATTTTTTTTTCAAGTGTAGGTCTAATAATGTCATTTACCTACTTCATGGACTCTACTGAATCCTTATGTTCTTCCAAGATCTTAGATAAAATCTTTTTGCCATTTGAGCTATTTCATTTCATGGCTCTTCCCTAACTTCCTGGGCTTTTTATACTTTATTTTACTCCATATACTCTATGATCCAGGGATATTGGCCTCACTGTTGTTCCTGGAGCATGCTAAGCTTTTAACTGGCTGCCCCACAGGCTTAGGATGCTTTTCCAACCTAACTCTGTGTAATGATACTGGGATTTGAAGATCTTCCATGCCCCTTGAACTTGCTGATGTAGCAGGAAGGGGTGGAGCAAGAGAACACTGGAACCAAGCTAGTCTCTATGTGCTGCTGACTGGAAGCAGCGGCAGAGGCAGTGACTGCTGTGGTGCGAACTCCTTTTCCTTTGAGTCTCCAGAATCTCTGCTAAGGACTCCTGCTGAGGTCTGCCAGGGATGGGAACTGCGGGGGCCCAAAGCTGCTGGGAGCAAGCTGCCTGCCATTTGTTGTGAGTGAGGAGAGGAGGATCTTTGCCTGAGGTAGCCTGTCCTGTTTTGGAGACTTGAGAATGTGGGTGTTTTTTACTTTAACTACATGTGACAACTTCATAACTACTGTGTTGGCTTTGACTTTCTGGTTTCGGGACTCAGTTTTCTGGTATTTAAATGAATGCTCTAGCTATATTTCTTATGTAGAGAGCCTGTTACATTTTGTAATTAATAACCATATCAGCATACTTATAGTTACTGTAGGCATTGTGAATGTTGCATTGCTGATACACTCTGCTTCTCAGTTTTCCTGGCTTTTTTCAAGATTATGCTCAAATTTCAACATTAGCAGGAGGTCTTTCTTGACTGCCCCAGGTACAAATGCCTTTTTTCTCAGATTATCTTCCATATACTCTGCATATGTTTTTTTTTCAATGCACCTATTTATTTACTGATTGTCTCCTCTATTATAATGTAAAATCCTTAAGGTGGGCACTTTTTTTGCATTCTTTTGAAGGCCAGGTAATTATCACAGTGACTGATTATAATAGGCACTTAATAAATGCTTGTTGATTTACTGACTGATTCAAGTCAGAAATGTAAACAAAGATATGAATACTGCCTCTCCATGCTATAGTCAAGAGACTGAAAGAGCAGGACCATCACCATTTATGGGACCAGTTAATGCACACTTTAAAGTATCTTTCAGTCTTTAGTAATAAACAGAAAAGGCAATCTCGGCCATTTAAGAAAAGGTTGATTGGAACTTGAGAGCCAGGAATGCAATATATTCAGAAAGTACTTTTGATATGACACAAAGCTCAGTGCTTCTCTTCTGTATACAAAATGGAGAAACGAATTGTCACCTATTTACTTCATAAGAGGGTGAGGCAATCAACAATTTTAAGATATGCTGTAACATAAAATGTGAAATAATGAGGAGACATTCATCCTTACGATATGAGCAGAGTGTCTCAGCAGGCAAAAAAGGAAACAAAGCAATCATGAGTGGAAGGGTCGCATCTCTTCTTCATTTGTTTACTTGATGAAAGTTCAATTTTCAAAATAACATTTAACTTCTTCAATATAACTGATTTGGTCAATATAATGGAGAGAGAAGAAGTCATTTTATTGTAAACCATCTTACCCTCTCACCGGAGAAAACTAGGAAGATACATTCCAACAACCACATATGCTTCCGAAAGCCTAGGAAAACTGTTCAGAGATGACTGTGAAGAGCAGCATCAGGCATGCACATGGAACAGGAATCTTTAATGTCTAGAGAAATGTGAGGGCATCATTCCGTGTTTTAGATTCGCTACCGTATTTTTATTTACTTTACTAATACTTATTTATCAATCGTTTTATTATTTATTTTTATGATATTTCTTTGTTTACTTGTTTATTTTTATGTACTATTTCATTTTTATTTATGCTATCTTATATTTATTTAGCTAAAGGAATAAAATATTTTTCCTTAAGAGTTATGAAAGTAATTACGGAACTGAGAAGAATGTTACTACAGAGTTAACAAATAAATTCACAGGGCAAAGGACTAAGGCAGGGTGGGGAACCTGCAGCCTCGAGACCACATAAGGCCTTCTAGGTCTTTGGGTGATGCCTTTTGACTGAGTCCAAGTTTTGCAGAAAAAATCCTTTTATTAAGGAGATTTGTTCTGTGAAGTTTGAGTTTGGTTAAAGATCCACACTTGAGGACCTAGATGGCCACAGGCTCCCCACCCCTGGACTAAGAGATTTGACTGAGGCCTGATTAGCTACTTTGAAAAAACAGGGTAACAATCTAAAACACGACTGTTTGATACTGCAACTGAAATAGAAAAAAAAATCATGATTCCAAAATTCTGCAACAGTTCTACTTACTTTTTTATTTTATTGAGTCACAGAAAATATTGCTTCTCATAAAGAATTTAGAATATGATTCTTGAACTGGCCAACTTGGGGGAAGATTCACCGTAAAAGGAAATAATGTGGATCAATGAATCAAATCTGTAATTAAATTCTACAGAACTCTCCCCCTACCCCTGCCCCCCAAAATGAACCTTACTGGATGTATTGATGATACAGTAAAGTCACTTCACTTTAATGTAATTCAATAGAATTAACATTTATTAACTGTCTACTATGTGTCAGGCAATATGTTAAATGGGAATATAAAGATGTGAGAGATGGAATGTTTGTCATAATTAACCAAAAATGGGTCCATTTGGCTAAAATTTAGAAAGTTTGCAGGGAATAATGTAAAATCATTCTGGAAATGAATGGAAAACTGTTTTCTTTGTTTTTGTTTTTGGAGGGGGCAAGGCAAGGCAATTGAAGTTAAGCGATTTGACCAAGGTCACACAGCTAGTAAGTGTCAAGTGTCTGAGGCTGGATTTGAACTCAGGTCCTCCTGATTCCAAAGCCAGTGCTCTATTCACTGCACCACCTAGCTGCCCTCCATTTGTTTCATTCTGGAAAAACATTCTGGAAATATAAAATGGAGGCAATTTATAGAGCACTTTCAAATGTCAGAGAAATGAGTTTTTATTTTATCCCAGATCCAACTAAGAACCACTGAAGTTCATTGAGCAAGAGAGTGACATGATAAGACTTCTGCTTTAGTAGAAGGAAATTTGGTAGCTGTGTAGGGGATGATGACTTGAAAAGCTAAGGGACTGGAGATGGTAATTCAATACAACCAATAGAAAAGCTACCATTTTGTATTATACTTTGAAGTACACAAAACATTTTATATACATACTAATTCTTTTTCCAACTAAAGTCATGCTTCTCTGGTATAATTTCTTTTCTGCAAAGAGAGCTACTTGGAGCTCTGCCCTACTACAAGGAATACTGAGATATTATCTAGTCCTAAAAACATGATGACATTCTCATGTCAGTGGTGTGATAACATAACAAGGAATTAGAAATGGACCCACATATACAAAAATATTTTTTTCTTTTTTTTCCTTTTTTTAAAAATTAACTTTTATCTTTACTTTTAGTTTACATCACTCATTTCCACAAGATTTTGAGTTACAAATTTTCTCCCCATGCTTCCCCTACACACCACCCAAAATAGCAATCGCACAGTATACCCCCTCACCCAATCTGCTCTCTCCTATATCTTCCCCCATGCCCCTTCAGACTTTCTGATAGGGCAAGATGGATCTCCATACCCCATTGCCTGTATATCTTATTTCCCAGTTGCATGTGAATAATAATGATGATGATGATGATGATGATGATGATGATGATGATAATAATTTTTAAACATTTGATTATAAACCTTTAAATTCCACATTCTTTCCCTTCCTCCCTCATCACTTATGGGAAGATAAGCAATTCAATATAGGTTGTACGTGTGTAGCTATGTGAAACATTTCCATAGTGAATATATTGTGAAAGACTGACTATATTCCCCTGCATCCTATCCTGCCCCCAACTTGTTCTATTCTCTACTTTGTCCCTGTCGCTTTACAAAAGTGTGTGCTTCTAACTACCCTCGCCCCCAACCTGCCCTCCCCTCCACCATCCCCCCTCTCATTCCCTTCCCGCACACTCTCCTGTAAAGTAAGAAACCCAATTTAGAGTGTATGTCTTTTCCACCCTAAGCAAAATTCAATGAGACTAAGATTGACCCATTCCCTTTTGCCTTCCTGTTCTTCCCTTCCACTGTAATAATTATCCCTTGCCTCTTCTATATGAGATAATTTACCCCATACTGTCTCTCCCCATCTCCTCTCATTATATTCCTCTCTCACCTCTCAATTTCACCTTTTAAATATCACCCCTTCCTATTCAATTGATCCTGTGTCCTCTGTCTATGTATACCTGTATACATATATACACATACTCACATATATATTTATATGCATATACACCCTCCTATATAGATATACAGACATACGTGTGTGTGTATATGTATATATATAGATATATAGATATATAGATATATAGATATATATATATATTCCCTTCAACTATCCTCCTATTGAGAAAAGTTTCATGAGTTACAATGATCATTTTTCCATGTTGGCATGTAAATAGTTCAACTTTGATAAGTTCCTTATGATTTCTTTTTCATGTCTACCTTTTCATCCTTCTTGTATTTGGATGTCAAATTTTCTATTCAATTCTGTTTTTTTCAGCAAGAATGCTTGAAAGTCCTCCACCTCACTGAATGACCATATTTTCCACCAAAACATTATACTCAATTTTGCTGGGTAGGTGATTCTTGATTTTAATCCTAGCTCCATTGATCTCCAGAATATCATATTCCAGGCCCTTTGATCCCTTAGTGTAGACCCTGCTAGATCCTGTGTTATCCTAATTGTGTTTCCCCAGAATTCAAATTGTTTCTTCGTGGCAGCTTGTAATATTTTCTCCTCAATCTGGGAACTCTGGAACCTGGCTATAACATTCCTAGGAGTTTTCTTTATAGGATCTTTTTCAAGAGGTGATAGGTGAATTCTTTCAAGTTCTATTTTGCCCTCTGGTTCTAAAATATCAGGGCAATTTTCCTTGAGAATTTCTTGAAGGATGATTTCTAGGTTCTTATTTTAGTCATGCCTTTCAGGTAATCCAATAATTTTTAAATTGTCTCTCCTGGATCTATTTTCCAGGTCAGTGGTTTTTTAAATGAGATATTTCACATTGCCTTCTATTTTTTCATTTGTTTGGATCTGTTTAGTAGTGTCTTGATTTCTCATAAAGTCATTTGTTTCCATTTGCTCTACTCTAATTCTGAAGGAATTATTCTTTTCTGTGAGCTTTTGAGATTCTTTTTCCATCTGGCAAATTCAGCATTTTAAGGCATTCTTCTTCTCATTGGCTTTCTGGGCCTCTTTTGCCATTTGAGTTAATCTATTTTTAAGGTGTCATTTTCTTCAGTCAGGTTGTTGAATCTCTTTTCACGATTTCCTTGCATCATTCTCATTTCTCTTCCCAATTTTTCCTCCACTTCTCTTATTTGGCTTTCAAAATCCTTCTTAAGCTCCTCTATGGCCTGTAATCAATTTACATTCATGTGAAAGTTTTTGGTGTGGGAGTTCTGACTGCGCTGTCTTCCTCCCATTCCATGTTTTGATCCTTTTTGTCCCCAAAAAAAGGAATCTAAACTTGAATTGCTGTTCTTGCTTTGCTTCCTTTGCCTGCTCATTTTGCCAGTCAATTACTTGACTTTTGGGCTCTGTAGAACTCTGCTTTCAGAGGGGAGAGCTCTGTCCCAAATGGCTGGAGTTTTTGCAGCTGCCAGAGCTATTAGGAGGCCACTGTCTCTGCAGCTCCCACCAGCTTTGGCTCACTGAAAACGTACCTCAGGACCACCACCCAGGACCACGATCCTGATCCAAGCAGGTTAAGGCAAGAGGATTTAGCCACTGAATGATTGCTTGGCCCCCCTGCAATCTGCAGTCTGGGAGCTCTGAAGCAGCAATATGGAGGGGGCTGTAGGGCTGCAACTTACGATGCTTCTAGCCCTGGGGGCAGACGGCCAGACCCACTCCTCTGTCCCAAATTCAGCCGAGTTGCACTGACCTTGACTCTTGTGGGTTGATAATTGTGGAAACTGCCACAGCTGCTGGTGAACCACTTTCCTGAAAGCTTCAGCCACAGCTGGTCCTGGTCACCCTGGGGCTAAAGCTGTGGTGTCATGCCTGGCTGGCTCGGTTCCCAGCATGCTGCAATGAACCCTTCCTATCAGCCTTCTGGGTTGCCTTCAGTGGGAGCTTTGTTTCTCTCTCCTTTTGTGGGTTCTGGAGCTCTAAATTTGTTTAAAGTAATATTTTATAGGTATTTGAGGTGGTTATGGGGGGAGCTCATGGAATTCTCCTGCTTCTATGCTGCCATCTTGACTCCACCCCCCAGAACAGCTCCTCTATTTCTATTACTTGATTTTCAAAATCCTTCTTGAACTCCTCCATGGGCTGTAACCAGTTTATATTTTTCTTGGAAGATTTTGATGCAGGAGTTCTGACTTTGTTGTCTTCTTCCCATTCCATGCTTTGATCGTTTTTGTCCCCCCAAAAGGAATCTGAAGTTGGATGGCTGTGCTTGCTTTGCTTCCTTTGCTTGCTCATGTTGCCTGTCAATTACTTGACTTTTGACCTCTTTGCCACAGTAGAACTCTGCTTCCAGAGAGGAGAGCTTTGTCCCAAATTGCTGGGGTTTTCACAGCTGCCAGAGCTATTAGGAGGGTGACGTCTCTACAACCCCCACCAGCTTTGGCTCACTGGTCACACACCTCAGGACCACCACCCAAGACCACAATCGAGATCCAGGAAGGTTAAGGCAAGAGCCTCTAGCCTCTGAATGGTCACTTGCCACCCCCACCCCAATCTGCAGGCTGAGAGCTCTAAAGCAGCCACATGGAAGTGGCTGCATGGCCACTGTTTCCACCACTTCTCACTCCAGGAGCAGAGGTCGGACCACACTCTGTTCCCCCCAGATCCAGCAGAGTGCCACTGACCTTTTATTTTGGCATTTATAGGTTGGTAATTCTGGAAGCCTCCACAGCTGCTCGTGATCCACTCTACTGAATGCTCCACTGCAGCTGGTCTAGGCTGCCCTGGGGCTAAAACCTCAGGCTCTTGTGGGACTAGGCTCAGTTCCCAGCATGCTGTGATGGACCCTTCCTGTCTTCAGTGGGAGATTTGTTTCTCTCTGTCACTTTGTGGGTTTTGCTCTAAAATGTGTTTAGAGTAACATTTTATAGGTATCTGAGGTGGTTATGAGGGGAGCCCACAGAGTTTTCCTGCTTCTATGCTGCCATCTTGACTCCACCCCAATTAAACTTATTCTTGGTCCATCTAAGCCACAACTGTTGTCATACCCTGCAGTCAATTTTATGAGGACCTTGAAGTGGTCACATAGCTTTTCAGAAGCCTGTTTTCTCATCTGCAAAAGGGGGATAAGAACACTTGGACTACCAACTTTTGCCTTCAAAAATATTTCTACCAGCTCTCTTTGTGGTGGCAATAACTGGAAATTGAGGGGATGCCCATCAATTGGGGAGTGGCTGAACAAGTTTGGAATATGAAGGTAATGGAATTCTATTGTTTTATAAGAAATGACGAATAGGCATACTTCAGAAAAAAACCTGGAAAGATTTATATGAACTGATGCTGAGTGAGGGCAGCAGAACCAGGAGAACAATGTACACAGTAACAGCCACAGTCTGCAATGACTAATTTTGATAGACTTAGCCCTTCCCAGCAACGCAGGGACCTAAAACATTATCAAAGACTCATGATGGAAAATGCCATCCACATCCAGAGAAAGCACTATGGAGTCTGAATGCATAGCAAAGTACACTATTTTCTTTTTTGTTTTGTTTTGCTTTTTCTTTCTTATGGTTTCTCCCATTCATTATAATTCTTCTATACAACATGACTAACATGAAAATATGTTTAATATGAACGTATATGTAAAGCCTATATCAGATTGCAGGCCATCTTGGGGAAGGAATGTAATTTAAAACTTATGGAAGTAGATTTTGAAAACTAAAAACAAATAAATTAAATTTAAGAAAAAATAAAAGAAATGGTCAGGACCACAAAACTAGAGCATATCTAGTCCTCTAGTTCAGAGTCAGCCCACTTTGTGCACTAGAGTGATAGATTTACAATGGGAATACTTGGAAACAAATGGGGCCTCTACCATTTACTCCCTGCATGACCTTGGGCAAGTCACTTAACTCTTTGGGCCTCAGTTTCCTCAAATATAAAATGAGGGAGTTGGATGAGATAACCTTAAAAGGCTCTCCCATCTCTAAGTAGGTGATCCTTTCACCTACGTCTCAAAGGAAAAAAAATCTATAGCAGGAATGCACTTAGGGAAAAGGAGTTGATGATAAAAATTTCTAACATTCATATACAACTTTGATGACAAAATGCTTTAAATAAATAAGCTCACTTGATCTTCACAACAATCCAGTGAGGTAGGTATCAGTACAATACTCAAGTTACAGATGAGGAAATTGAGGCTAAGGGAGATTAAAGGACTTCCCCAATGTCACACAAAGCTTGTAAGTATATGAGGCAGGATGCAAACTCAGTTATCCTAAACTCCAAGACCAATGTTCCATCACCTAAGTCACATAGCTGTCCCCAAATGGAAGGAAGTAACAGATTCGCAAGAATCTGCCATGTCTGTAGGCATATCATTCAGCACTAGGCACATTCCTATTCTTGCTCAGATGCCCTAAACCACAAGCTACTGGCAAACAATCAGAAGAAGAGATAAGAATCAACTTGGAGGATTCACAAATCTTTCAAGGTAAAATCTCTCATCAAGGGACAAATCAGGAAGGCAAAAGACCAGGAAAGAAAGGGAATCCTAGATCAGAGTGATCTTGATACCTCTTTGTATCAGAGATCAATAACAAGTTGTCTTGTTTCTATTTAGTTGTTCGCTTTTTGTCTATTGATTGATGGAACCAGTCTCTGAATAGCAGGGATTTTTTGGTTGCTTTGTCCACATTTCATCATTAAGTGATTAATTAATTATTCACCTTCTTCTACTGTGCAAGTAGATGCCGAGTTTTCTCCTTTCCCCGAGTGCACACAATCAGTACTGCTGCTATCCATGCTGCTTCTGACACAAGCAAAAGCAGGCAATTTGATAATTTTATCAACCCTGACTTTATCAGGTATCACCTGACCTCAGATAAAGTTACAATACAGATTCCATTACTTTTCTAGAACTACTTGATTGTCTCTAGGATAAAATGTAAACTCCTCCCTTCCCCAAAATGGTTCAAACTTTCCAGAGTTACTTCATATTATTTCTGGTCATACAACTTTATGTTACACTCACATTTATCGATTGTTGTTCCCAATTCTCAATGTGCTATGAACAGGATGTGTCAAACGCTATGAAAGCACACCCAAATCACATTTTGTTTTTAACATTCAGTTCCGTGAGTTTTACATTTTCCTCCTTTCCCTGCTCCCTCCCTCCCCCAAATGGCATGCAATCTGATATGGGCTCTACACATACATTAGGAGGCACTTTCTAATCTTCCACCGTAGTTTTTAGTATGCACCATTCTTCTGTATTCATTTTGTGCATATTGTTTCTCCCAATAGCATGTAAGCTGTTGAGGTCAAATGCAATGCCCATTTTTGCCTCTGTATCTCCAGAACATAATGAAGTGCTGGACACATGTTAGTGACTTAATAAATAATTGTTGAAGGTATGAACTTGATCGTTCTTTCTTTCTTTCTTTCTTTTTTTTTTTTTGCTTTTTGGATGGGGAGGAAGGGCAGTTGGGGTTAAGTGACTTGCCCAAGGTCACACGGCTAGAACGTTGTCAAGTGTCTGAGGTCAAATTTGAACTCAGGTCCTCCTTACTCCAGGGCTGGTGCTCTATTCACTAAGCCACCTAGCTGACCCTCCTCCCCCCCCCCCCCCCATGAGCTTTAAAAAATAAAACAGCTGTGGTTTAAGTAGTGCCAGAACTCCTGATGAGAAAGCTCCCTTCAACCAAAGCAAGTTGGCACTTGCTATGTATTTTTTGGTTTTCATGAGCTGCCCAGAGCACTGAGTCAATATGTGACTTTTCCAGGGTCACCTAGTCAATATGTATCAGAGATAGGATTTGCATCCAGATCTTCTTCTCTCTGAGACTCACTCTATAACCACCAAGCTTTTGTCCCTCTCTTGTCACAAAAATGTGTTAAAATAATGAGTAAAAAAGGTCCATTTAACTGAAGAACTACATTTTGGGTAACTTAGATCTAATTTTTGCAAACAGATTGAGGAAGTGAATCTATAATATAGTCTGCATTTGCCTTGTGGTCTTTTTAAATGCATTCCGATAGGGTTACTATTCAGCCTCTGGTACAATGGATCATTCAGAACCAGAGGGTTCAGACTCAGTCCCTGAACTAAAATCACAGTCTAGTACCCTCAGGTAAAAGCAATTTTCAAGAGTGATTAAAAGAAATTCAGAGAATAGCAACAAATGAAAATCTCTGGCAAAAAGGTGAGAAAAAAGTCAACAAAGACATTCCCTGGGGACTCAGGAGCTCCCAGATAAAACCTTAAATACCAACTTTATACTACTTTTACCCAAAGGACATGCAACTGAGTCCCAGAGCAATCTACCTGGTGACAAAGTTAACCCCATCTTTTCATCCCAACTTCCTTCATGGTTAATTTTGTCTTAAGTCTCTCACCACTCCAAAGCATTCTCCACTCATCTGTCAAAGTGGTCTTTTTAAATTCTAAGTCCAACATATTACACTCCCCTCCCCCTTTAAATAAGCATCTGAGGCTCCCTATTACCTCCAATATTAAATATAAACTCCTATGTTTGCCTTTTAAAGCCTTTTATAACCTGACCTTTTCCTATCTTTCCAGTTTTCTTATACTGTACTACCCTCCAATTACTCTGCCATCCACTGGCACTGACCTTGGTCTTCCTCACATAGCACATACTATCTCTGAGCTCCAAGCATTTTCACTGTCATGCCTGAAACATTCTCCTTCCTCACTTACTCCTTCAGCTTTACAGGCTTCCTTCCAGTCTCAGCTCAAGTGCTGCATTCTTCAGGAAGCCTTTCTTAGTCCTCAGTCTTTGTGTTTTCCCTCTTGATTATCTCCAATTTATTTTGTATATTTCTTATTTGTATCTAGTTGTTTGCACATTATCACTCTTATTAGACTCTGAACTACTGAAAAGAGACTGTCTTTTACATTTCTTTGTATCCCAAGCACTTGGGTCCTTAATAAATACTAGTTGATTCATAGATTGATTGATATCGTAGGAATGAGGGAGGTTAATTCATACCTCCTAGGCTATAGCAAGATTAATTAAGACAGTTAAAACTTTAGGCAAATTCTTCCTTCTATCTTTCTTTCCTTTTTTCCTTCTTTCTTCCTACCTTTCTTCCTTCCTAACTTCCCTCCCAAATTCCTTCCTTCCTACCTTCATACATTTCTTTTTTTCCTTCCTATCTTCTGACCTCCCTTCCTTCCTCCCTTTCTTCCTTCCTAGCAAGTAACACCTCCTCTCATGGACTGTTTCCTCACCTGAAAAAGGAAGATGAAAACAATTGGTAAGCCTACCTCACAAAGTTGTTGTGAGCATCAAATGAGATAATTTAGGCAAAAGACTATATAAATATCATCCTATCATTACTTGCCCTCTAACTGAAAGAATTTATCCATTTCTAATACTGATATGCAGAAGCAGCCCCAGGCCATGAGATTACACCTGCTTGATGTTCATAGGGAGAGTAAAAGTCCTTATCTTTCAAAGGAGAGACTACCCTAACATTGAACAATTAAGGGTCTGTGTTTGTGGATAGACTGCCTTCTCTCCTCCAAAACCAGCCCAATTGGGTGGAATTCTCCTCAATACTTAACATGCTCAGTTTCTACATTATTTGATTTTCTTTTTTTTTTTTGAGACTGAACCTTTTTATGTCACCCTGGATGAAAATACAACAGTCATCCATGGGCTCCACTCAACTGCTGATCAGCCCAGATGCTTTGACATGCTCATTTCCCAACCTGGGTCAGTTAGCCCCTGCTTGGGCAGCCTAGTTGACAACTTCCTCCAACAGCTCACCATATTGGTGCTGAATATCCAAAGGATTTTAGCTCTGCTGTAATTTATAATTCTAAAATTCAAGTGATTCACAAGCCTTACCTTCCTCAGTAGGACCGATTACAAGCATGCAAGCCCAGAATTTATTTTTTTGTTTTGGTTTTTTTTTGGAAGGGGGAAGGTAGGGCAATTGGAGTTAAATTACTTGCCCAAGGTCACTCAGCTAGTTAAGTGTTTTGTGTCCAAGGCTGCATTTGAACTCAGGTCTTCTTGATTCCAGGGCCAATGCTCTATTCACTGCACCACCTAGCTGCCCCTGAATTTATTTTTAATAGAAAATTTTTGCAATATTGCTGCAGGGGAATGGGATCAATATGAGTTTATAATTCAAGGTAATCCAACAAATATTTATTAATCAGAGAAACCACTTATCATGCCATACTATAAGAACTATTGAATGAAATTATATTTAGAGGAAGTAGTCTAAATATGTAACAACAATAATGTTATAACAAAATTTTGAGATGATAAAATCAACAGCAAGTGTTGATCTGCACTAGTAGATGATTTTAGCATTGAGTTTCTTACACCAAAGAAATCAAATGTATGGTAATTTTTTTTTTAAAAGAGAGAGCTAGTAGTTGATCTTACCAGGTACCGCTATACGTCAGTGAAGGAAGAATTTGCTTCTGCTTAAAATAACCATCAGGAAATAGATAGAAATACATCATCATCATCATCATCATCATCACTTTAGAGAGACAAAACATATTTCAGCTGAGGGAATAATATCAATAAAATCTTGGAGAGAGAATATGGTCAGACAACTCAAGAACATTGTGCAGACACAATTCAACAAAGTAAGGTTAAATCATAGATGCCCTTGGATGTGACGCTAATATGTTTGAGCTTTTTGTTGTTGTTTAGTCACATCCAACTCATCTGACCATATTTGGGGTTTTCTTGGCAAAGATACTGGAGTGGTTTGCCATTTAGTTCTCCAGATCATTTTACAGATGATAAAACTAAGGTAAATGGGGTTAAATGACCTGACCAGGGTCACACAACTAGTAAGTATCTGAGGTCAGCTTTGAACTCAGGTCCTCCTCACTCCAGGTTCAGCACTCTATCCACTGTGCCACTTATCTGCCCTTAAAGTTTTAACCTTATTGGTAAGCAATAAAGAACCCTGAAGGTTTCTGAGCAGGAGGATGACAAGTTGATAGGATCGTAAATATGAGAACTAGGTGAACAGTTGTGGGGAGCCAAGGAGGCCTAATCCAGGACTCAGATAAAAACTTTAATAGTGCACTTCAATACCCCTCGAGGTGATGCGGCTTGCAAAGGCTGGCTCCCCTGAAAGCACCCCAGGGGTACACTTAAAAGGACTTTTGTTTGATATCCTGACATCAAAATCTTTGCCCCCAAACTTCAGGCACCAAAAAGGACATGTTCCTTTATCATATTATTTTACTTCCAAGATATAACAGACTAAAGACTATTGTAAGTCAAAATACTTGATTCTTGGGGATCAGTTTCTATGAAGATGTCTTTGAGACTGGTTTCTATGCAGACGTCTTTGAGATTGTGGCCTGCTCTCAGGGAGCACCCTTTGTCCTGTAGATACATTTTTATAAGAGACAACTGACCTTCCCCATGACTTCCTGGGTCCTTGATAACAGGTCTTATCCAATCCACTTCCCAGGTATGTCAGACTATTCTATTAGTAATAATATTCCAGAATATGATTAAGATAAGAATACTTGAATCTTTGTCTTTTGAATCCTTAAAAACTTTGTTCTAAGCATCAATAAATGGAGTTCATGGGTCTTCCTTGAACTACCCACATGGCCTGTTCATTTCTTATTCATATCTCCAATCACGCTTAGTGCTGGACACTGAACAGCCCATGACAAACAGTTTTGTTGGAAAAAGGAGAAACTAGAGGTGGAAAATTGATTAGGAAACACTTATAATAGTCTAAACTAATGATCATTAGAACTTGGACTAAGATGGTTAGAATATCAATGGAAATGAGATGGATCCAAGAAATTTTAAAGAGGGTACATGATATGGTAGAAAGTGCTGGGTTTTAAATCAGAGAACCTTAATTCAAAAACTTGACACTACTTGTATACTGTGAGAAGTTTTGTAAATCACTTGATCTCTCTGTGTGTCAGCTTCTTCATGTGGAAAATTGAAGCAGTTGGATTAGATAACTAGTAAGGTTCTTTCTAGTGCTTGATTTATAATCCTAAGTCACAGTCTCCATAACTGATCAGGTGTGTGTGGCAGGGATAGGTCATGGAGGGTAGATAATGGGAAAGAGAAGATTTGAAGATTATGATAAAGTCTGGAGCCTGAATGCCTGGAATTATAATGTATTGACTCTAGTAGCATCCTGTACACCCCACTAAACAAAGAATCTGGGAAAATTCAAAGTCCCTTGATGGGAATCCCCTATGTTACCCTGTCAGAGTAAGACCAGTAGTAATGGCCCATATACCATTTTTTCTCTGACTGGGAATTTGAATATTAACTAACCTCTAATTCTTCCATGGTCTTCCCCTGCCCCACTAGCATGAATCAGCACTAGGCTTCAGGTCCAGGCCCCTTGTTCTCTTCTCCCAATGCCTACTCCTGCTAGACTCAGATTAGAAGCCAACAAAAACCTCCAGACTTTACTGATTTGGTATAAGGTGCTTTATTCCTTCTGGGGTCCTAGCAGTGTCCCTAGTTCTAATTGGGAGCCCAGAAAACCTGCCTTGTGTCTATCATTCTCCTTTACTGCCCTTTATTTTCTGAGTATCTTCCTTCAATAAAACTGACTTGCTTTTCTGTTTTATTGTGAGCTCCATATTTTCTCCTATGAGAGTTTGATATTTTCAACCTTTTAAAATCTGTGTTAGGACAAACAGTATGCTATTTTTGCTATCATCATCTTTCCATGTACCCACTCACTCCCTTTCCAGGAAGAGAACATTCTTCTCCCTAAATGCTAGCATTAGTTACACAAGTAGATAGATGAAGCAACTGTCTATGTGACATGAAACCTGCCTGTTAGAAAAAAGCATTGCTCTTATTGGCTACTAGTGCCAGGTCCCAGAATTCTCAGCATCATCCCTAAATGAAGGCATGATATTCTCTAAAGCATTTGGAGGCTAGTTACTGATGGTAGCATTGAGGAAAGGTAGAGAGAGAATTGTGGCAGTATCTGGCTGTAGAGGTAGGGGAACTCAGAGGCAGTATGAGTTTCTTCACACTGTTACTTGGCCTTGGAATTGGCTAGCCTCGCAGTGTACCATGAAATTTCAGTAGTTTCCTCTGGCTCAGTCTATCCCCAAATGCTAACCCAATTTCTTCAGTAACATGTTTCAAATATGTCAACAATTCCCTAAAATAGATGAGCATTTGAGTAGTAAGTGTGATATGCCACCTTGACATATATTGATTTATAATTTAAGGGGACAAGGGGAAAATATCTAAGGGCAATGAATGGGTTTTCTATTGGATATGTTTTTTTAATTACATGGAACAATAGGTCATTTATAATAAGGGGATCTGGAAACTACTAAAAATAGAAACTACTAAAAAAAAAAGAAAAAACTGGAAAAGTTAAAATTTTTAAGTTATCAGAATTCGCATAAGTTAAAAAAGACAAACATTTTCCACCCACTCCCATACTTTTCAAAACTGAGCTGCAACCAAAGGGCTGTTTCCCTTTCTTTTTTGCTTTTCCAATTTGCCAGCAGATTTTAAAGGAAGTGGACAGAATCAGTAAAAGCTTTAAGGCCCTCAATATCATAGGAGGCACCAAAAACTCATTTAACTGGGGAAAGTAAGTCAGCCTGGAAAATTCCACATCAAGGGCCACTTAGGTTGTTTTGCCAGAGAATTTGACAAATGGAATCTAAGATAGAGCTATAACTTTTTTTAAAACATAATGGGTTTGGTTTTGTTTTTTATAAAGAGGCATTTACAATTAATAGATAGTATGAGTAGAAAGAAAATGTTGGAATGAGGGGAAGAATATGGCCAGACATGAATCACTGGTGCTAATAGTTTGTTTTCTTATGTTGTGTAGTATATGATGAATGAATCACTTGTATATTAATAATCTTTGGAATACTGATGACAGTCTTGGGTTTGTTCTGTTGGATTCAATTCAGCCAATATTGCTAAGACAGATAACATCATCAAGGGATCTTGTCAGTGCCCTCTAATGCTCATCAGTGCTGTGTTGACAAGGTAGACTTGAAAAGCAGTTATATTCAGCTATTCACTGAGTAAACAAACAAAAACTATGCTTTATGGGAGAGGTTCAAGTTCCACTAAATTTCTCTTGATGATTGAACCCTGCTGGTGAATTGATAAGTATTCCCATTTATGTAATTAGGATTCACCATACCCTTACTTCACTATGTCAACTGACTCCCAATACAAGACCTCTTCTTGGACTTAGTAACCAATTATTCCCTTCTCCTTCTTGGTACTAATTCACTCATTTTAATTCAACAGTCATTAAATGATAATTATGTGCTAGACATTGGGGATACCATTATGAGTGAGGGGAAAGGGGAAGGGAAAAGACAGTGGGGAGGGGAAAAAGAGAGAAAAAGGGAAGAGGAGTGAAAGAATTGTATCTATTCTAAAGAAGCATACATTTTACAACATATACAAAGATAAGTAAAGAAAAATATATTTAAAATAAGGGGAGGATGGGGGAGGGCTAATAAGTGAGGAGATCAAAATAGGTAGGGAAGCACTAATGTTCGCGGGTATTAATCAGGTAAAGCCTTATGTGGCAGTGTCATTTGAGCTTGTGCTTCAAAGATGTCATAGTGGAGATGTAGCGGTGGGAACAAATCTATGGAAACAGAAGAGAACTGATAATTTAACTACCTACCATTGGCAAAAAGGTACTTTCAGCCATTTCCACAAGTTTTAATTCAGCAGATATGTGCCTTCCAGCTTTTTCATTTAACAAACTGAGGAAGCTACTGAGATCTTTTCAGAAATAAGACAAATGATTCATAGTGGCAGGGGTAAAGAGGATTATTGTAACAGACATTGAGAATGGCCAGTCCAATGACACAAAGATAAGGGATGGAATGTGGTGTGTGAGGAATAGCAAGAAAGACATTTTGAAGTATATTGATATAGGAGCCAAGTGAAGACAACATGATAAACTTTGGAAAGTAGGTTGAGCCAGGTCGTGAAGAACTTCAAATGCCAAACAAGGAGTACATATTTTATCTTAGAGTCAACAGGTCAATTAGAACTCGTTAAATGAATTATATGGTCAGACCTTTGCTTTAGAAATATCACTTGGCCTGCTATGTGACTAACAGGTTTGAGAAGGGAAATACAGGAGATTTACCAATTAGGATTCAATATTTCAAGCAAGAGGCAATGAGAGCTTGAACCATAGTAGTGACTTGTGAATACGGTAAGCAATAGATTTGAGAAATGCAAAAGTATGATCATCAAGGGCTTGGCAACTGATTAGATATGTGGTGTGAGGAATATGAACAGACAAGGGTGATTTCAAGATTATAAACCTGTATAACCAAAGAAAATTGAGATTTTTAAAATCTCAGGGAAATTAAGGCTTCACTTTTAGAATTTAAGGGATAATTAGCAACTTTGAAGAAAGTAGTTTGAATCACCTAATGGGTTCAGAAGACAGATTGCAAAAAGATGAGAAATAAGTGAGAGGAGGGGAAGTGGGAACCATGAGAGTAAACAGCTGTTTTTTTTTTCCTTTTGTCTAGGAGTTTGACTCTGGAAGGAGAAGTGATATGATAGCTTTTAAGACATGGTAGTGTCAAGTGAGGGTTTTCTCCCACTCCATTGGCAGCTGTGGCAGCTGCTCTCATATAGTAGTAAGCACAAATGAATTCTGCATTATCATTGTTGAAACACAACAGACTTAAACGTTGTCTTACATGAGACTAATAAGCGACTAGAATGCCATTGTTTTTTGAGACAATGGACTTATTCAAGACTCAAAACTGACTTAAGCATGGTGACATCATCATTATTAAATCTGACAAAAGACTGAACCTTCATCCTTGTTAAGACTCACACAAAGCAAAAGAAAAGAAATCATGTCTCAAAATCAACTCTTCTGATTCCAAATTCAATGTTTTTAAAACCATACTACATTGCTCTCACATTTCTAATCACATTATAAATATATGAAAGAATGCCCTGCCTTTTATACAGTCATCTGATTATACCATATTCTTGAATTCATGATACTCTATGATTTTTATGTTGACTGTTCTGTAGTAGTTTTCATTTCTGGATGGCAAAGTTTTAATCACTTCTAAAGTTTATTATCTTATAAATATTAAATTTATTTATTAAATAAATAATTTTATGAATTATCACCACCAGTTAGAATGTGAGCTTCTTAAAAACTGGGATTGTCAATTTTTTTTTCTCTTTGTATTCAGAGTGGTTAGCATAAAGTTTGGTGAAAAAAA
>CM053584.1:264223963-264257066 GCA_028627135.1 Pseudochirops cupreus
ACGGCTTCCAGCGTTAACGGCTTCCAGCGTTAACGGCTTCCAGCGTTAACAAAGGGCCTAGGGGCAGGGAAGATCTTCAGATTCCCATAACACATATGAATAGTGTTGTGCTAGCTGATGGAGAATTTCTTTTCTTGGTGTTAATTGTTAGGTCAAAATTAGCACAAGCAGAAAAGAATTGATCCATACTTTGTTGCATTTCAGCTTAAGAGTCTGCATTGAGTGCCCAATTATCTGTGAACAAAAAGTCAAGCATCAACTGTCCCTCCATTGGCTTTTAGCCTTTTCAAGTTAAATAATTTACAGTTAGTGTGGTAGCTGACCTTACTGCTATTTTTGCCCACATTCAATGCATCCAACATCACTGAAAACTATGTAAATGTTTATATAATAAATAATAAATATAAATATATTGTATATAATAATATATTATAAATAATATATTATAGTATATTAAATAAATAAATAAAAAATAAAAATAAATCAAATAAATAATAAATAAAAGTTTATATTCATATAGTCATTTATGATTACAAAGCATTTTCACAAATATTATTTCATATGACCTCACAATGACCTTGTAAAACACACAGCATGAAAATTAACCTCATTTTAAAGGTAAGGAAACTGCATCAGCTCTAGTAACATGCCTAGGTCATGCAGATACTAAGTAGTTTATTCAATCCTCATATGCGGGGTTTTTAACTCTAAGTACAGCTGCCCTTTTGATGATTCAGCATAATAATAAATGCAAATTTGAGAACTCAATCCATGGCATTTATACTGACTTATATAGGCCAGAACAAAACACTTAATGTTGTCTTCCCAATTAGACTGTGAACTCCTTGAGAACAGGAACTGTTTTTTTACCTTACCTTGTATTCTCAGCATTTAGAACAACTCCTAGAATGCAGTACAGACTTATTGGTTGATGGACTAACTGCTATGAGTAATTAGGGATTATTTAATAAGTATTTTTATAATTTTAACATGGAGTTATAATGTATAGGAAAAGAAAACCCAGTTGTTTGGATTATTAACAACACTACGGTCCAAACCAAGATACAGCTTGACCATGAAGCCTATAAAAGTGTAAGCTAAGGACCAACATTATCCTAACTATACCAAAACTGAAGTTACAATTTGGATCTGCCCATACTACTACTAAGCCTTTACCCAAAGTTGTACTCAAATGGGCCTTGTAACTGACACCTGTAACATCAGAACCAGACTGCCAAACAGATAATCCTATATGAGTCCTATCCCTTTCTGTAAAACTCCTGTCTGTCTAAGCTAACATAATAAAAATGTAAATTCTACCCTAAATTAATTTACTTATTCCATGCCATACTAATCAAACTGCCAAAAATTATTTTATAGAGCTAGTAAAAATAACAAAATCCATCTGGAAGAACAAAAGGTCCAGAATATCAAGGGAATTAATTTAAAGAAATGCAAAGGAAGGTGGCCTAACCATTCCAGATCTTATATTATAAAGCAGCAATCATCAAAACTACTTGGTACTGGCTAGGAAATAGAGTGGTGGATCAATGGAACAGATTAAATACAAAAGACACAGTAGTCAATGATTATAGTAAACTACTGCTTGATAAATCCAAAGACTCCAGCTTCTGGGATAAAGAATCACTATTTAACAAAAACTGCTGGGAAAACTGGAAAATAGTATGGCAGAAACCAGTCATAGACCAATTCTCACACCCTATACCAAGATAAGGTCAAAATGGAGACAGGATTTAAATACAAAGACTGATACCATAAGCAAACTAGGAGAGTAAGAAATAGTTTGCCTGTCAGATTTATGGAGGATGGAAAATTTTATGACAGAACATGAGACAGAGAATAATACACAATGTAAAAATGGATAATTTTGATTACACTAAGTTGACAAGTTTTTGTACAAAGTCAATGCAACCAAGACTAGGAGGGATGCAGAAAGCTGGGAGATAATTTTTTATAAGAATACAAGTCATTCCCCAATTGAAAAAATGGTAAAAGGATATAAACAGGCAGTTTTCAGATGAAGAAATTAAAGCTATCCATATATAATTAAAGCTATCTATATATCTATATGAAAAAATGTTCTAAATTACTATTGATTAGAGAAGTGCAAATCAAAACAACTCTGAGGTACCACATTACACTTGTCAGACTGGCTAACATGACAAAACAGGAAAATGATAAATGTTGGAGATGTGGGAAAACTGAAGCATTAATGCATTGTTGGTGGAGTTGTGAGTTGATCCAGTCATTCTGGAGAACAATTTGGAACTATGCCCAAAGGGCTATAAAACTGTGTAAACTTGTAACAATAATGCAATATTCACAATGCCCACAGTGGTTATGAATATGCTGGTATAGCTGTGAATCACAAAATGTAACAGGCTCTCCAAATGGAGGACAGAACCAAAGCCTTTACTCAAATACCAGAAAACCAAGTCCCAGAACCAGAAAGTTAAAGTCATTACAGTAACCACAAAGTTGGTATACATGCAGTGAACACCCACATTCCCAAGCCTTCACAACAGAACAGGTTGTTTCAAGCAGGGATCCTCCTCTCTCACTCATGGTAGCTCCTCAGCCTGGTTCTCAGAAACTCTCAGCAGAAGTTCCCAAAAGAAAAGTCTCAGCAGAAGCTCCCTTCTCAAAATCAAAATCATTTTCTCCAAGCCTCCATGTGGCTTGCTCCAAGAAGTTCTGCCACCACAAGTTCTGTTCTCAAAAATCTCTTCCTCTCCAGCCTGGGCCTCTCCTTATATATGGTATTAGCTCCTCCCTGTTCCACCCTTTCCTACTATGTCAGCAACAGGGGTTCATACCTTCTGTTTCTTAACAGAGGCTTGATATAATTAACTTGAAACTAAGTGCTAAGTACCTGCTTACTTGCCAATACAAAGGCAGGAGAGATCTTCAAATCCCATTAACATTACAATACTCTTTGACCCAACAATACCACTTCTAGGTTTTTATCCTAAAGAGATCATAAAAATGTGGAAAGGACCCACAAAAATAGCGGTTCTTTTTGTGGTGGCCAAGAACTGGAAATTGAGGGGGTGTCCATCAATAGAGGAATGGCTAAACAAGTTGTGGCATACAAATGTAATGGAATACTATTGTTCCATAAGAAATGATGAGCCGACAGACTTCAGAAAAGCCTGAAAAGACTCACATAAACTGATGCTGAGTGAAATAAGCAGAATCAGGAGAACATTGTACACAGAAACAGCAACATTATGCAATGACTAACTTTGATAGACACCTCTTCTCAGTAATGTAAGAATCTAAGACAACTCCAAAATATTCATGAGGGAAAATACTATCCACATGCAGAAAAAAAAGTTATGGAGTCTGAATGCAGATTGAAGCATACTATTTGCCCTCTCTTTTCTTTTTGTTTTTTGTTTCTTATTTCTTGTGGTTCCTCCCATTGGATCTAATTCTTCTTTACAACACAAGTAATGTGAAAATATGTTTAATATGAATGTACAGGTAGAGCCTATATCATACTGCTGCTGTCTTGAGGTGGGAGAAGGGTAGGGAGAGAGAGAAAATTTGGAACCCAAAATCTTATGTAAGTGAATATTAAAAACTAAATATACATACATATATGTGTGTGTGTGTGTGCATATATATGTATATATATGTATGTATATATGTATATATATGTATATCTTGCCTGTCCCTTACATTACCAAGTCTTCAAAGTGTGAAACTTAGAGCCCTAATGTTATTATACTGAGGTAGCTGAAAGATAAAATGACTGAGTAAAACAGAAGTTCAATCTTCTGAGCATTTTGATTCATTAAGCTCCATTTCATCTTTCACTAGCCAAAATACCAGACTGGAAAAAGGTAATGAAACCATGACACAACCTGGGTGTACTAAATCCACTAAGACAATGACTTCTCAGAGTATCATTGACCACCTTCCTTCTCCAGTATGGAGTCTGAATATCCCTGTACCTGAGGCCCAAATACTTAATTGTAGCAACTGAAAACAATACCTTTTGTTTTGATGCTCTTTTTCCATGCCCATATCTCTTGGCCCTCTCTGTCTCAATTCTGGTCTCTAGCTTTTCTTTGTGTGAATTAAATGTTGCAGTTGAAACCTAATGTTTTTAGAATTGCCTGCCTTTTCTGAGAACACCTCTAAATCCCAAAGCAGATGCAATGGATTGAAAAAGAACTTGTGAATCACAGTTTTTAAACTATGCACCTCAAAGAATCCCAGGGGAAAATTTGAGTGAGCCCTTTGAAATAATCACTGGTCTAGGAAGACGTTCAATTTGTGTCTTTTTCAGCAAATACAGAACTTGTGACAATAATATCAAAGTGTCTGAGTTCCAAGTTATGAGCTGGTATAATAGAGTCCTGTATTTAGGGTTAAGAAGACCTAGGTTTCAACCTTTCCTGAAATATTTGACCAACTGTGTTACCTTGTGCAATTCATTACATTTCTCTTGTCCTCAGTTTTTTCATTTATAAAAAAAGAGATTTAACTCATTTGCCTTTAAGAATGCTTTTATTTGTAAGACCATGATCCTATTATCTTTGCATCTCCAATCTTTGGTCCAGGGTAACACAGAACCCATAGAATTTTTTTTTTAATTTAAAATCAATACCTTGGTATAAAGAATTATAGCTCCTAGTTTTAGAAAGTCACAAATTTCCCTCTTAATTTGTGCTAAGCCTTGATATTAAATGGAGTTAGGATGCAGAATGATTCTGTTATTAGAAAGAAGGAAAAAAAAGAAGGACTGAGAAGTTCATTTATAACCAAAAAATTGAACTGTTTTTGGACACTGTACCAAAGCACAAGCTTGGGTATGATGCTAGGCAGTTGCCTCAGGGAAGAAGGTCAGAGACAGAACTGATAGCAGTGGGCTAGCTACATGGAAACATCAAGAGATCCCCTTCCCTCTTTGGCATACAGATTTCAAAACTAGAAAAATTTCAGTATTCAGAATGCACAGAAAAGTCCACGTGAGATTCTGTAAGAACAGTGGTTTGAGGGACCTCAAACCACAGGAGCAGCATAAGGCAAAATCAGTGACCAATAACGTATTCTTCAGTTTCCAGAATTAACCTGAAGACTGGAAAAACAATTATCACTTCATTTAAAAGAATTTGTAGTATTACCATATTGTGAATTTCTTTTTTCTCCACTTTATTGCTATGATATGGGAGGGAGGAAACTTGGTGAGGGAAGCTTAATATAGCTCTTTCGCAAATGTCCTCTGGAAACAAGAAAGCAAAATTATGAAGTGAGTTGGGAGTTTAGGCCCCAGCAGAAATGGCTGGTTGCCAGACAGTTAAGAGTTTTCCTTCTATATCTTTTTAAAATACCAATTTCACCAGTTACTACATTCTAATTCTAATGCAATTGTGTTTTCATTTTGGGGAAAAAAAATCTTAATGGGAAATGAGGGTACATATCAGCTAATTGTGATAAATATATGAAATATGCTATAATAATCATTTCAATTTTTAAAACAAGATTAAGCAGAAGCTAAAGGGGTCACTCACAGCCCTTGGGCCACTTGTGAGAGGCCAAATGATTCCAGGAGGCCCTCAAAAAATGTAGAGGAAAACATCCTTTGTATGTAGAGAAAATCCTTGCAGCCCTTGAGCTGCAAGTTGTGCAGGCCTGAGTTAAAACAAAGTCAAAAACTCTTTAAAATAGGAATTCAGTTGCAATTTTGGGAAACACTTTAGTGTTAGTGCTCTTTCCTCCTCTACTGCTTGGTGTGGGGGAGAGAAGGGAGAGTAGGAAAAATAGGTACATCAATTTAGAGTTAAGTTACTTGCAGCTAGCCAGATGAATAATTCTTGTCTAAGTGTGGGTGTATCTACCTTTGTATATGTGAAAAATCATTTCCCAAATATTTTAAATGGAAGATTAGCATATGGATTTTTCCAGCTGATTTTTATTTCACTTACACATCTTTATTTTTTTCCCCACTTTTGCCATTCTTCCCTGGAATTGTTTCTTCCAGATTAAGAGTTGGTGTGTGTGCCTCTCTACTGGGAGTCTCATTTATCTCAATCAATAGAGAAATAATGGAATTTTATAGTTTAAGTTTTGAATTTTGTACTTTTTCTCATCTTTTCTTCCCTGAAAGTATTTTATTTTCAGCCTAAGATTCAAAGTCCCTCTTCTGGCCAACCCAGAGCATCTATTAAGTTGCCAAATGAATGGTGAGTGGTGATGCCAGTGTGTTCTTGCCTAAAGTAAAGACTGATGTTAATTAACACTGATTGAAATTATGTGCTATTGGCTACACTGGTGTGTAATTTCATGTGGCATTGAATTCATTGTTACTGGCTGGCTTCTCCTATGCTAATTGTTGGTGTATGCTTCACAGGTCATCTTGGCATGGTTCTTTAGATGTTTGTTTTCAAAGACACTTTTTTAAACAAACTGTTTGCTTTCTTACTGTTGACTTAACTGGATATAATTTTAACTAGAATTTGAACATAATGCATCTTAAAGCATTAGATGTGGTATAATCTGATGGATAAAGAAACATGAGGAAGACTTTTAATTATTAAAGCAGAATATGAGCTTTGAAATAAAGAGATTATAAAACATTGACAGGGAGTTGTAAAAGATTTGAAGAAATGAAAACCAAGGACTAACAAAACCAATGGGGAAACAACAGTTTGACACACTGAATCGATTGTATTTAAATTTTCAGAAACTATTCATTGTTCAAAAGTTTCTGATCACAATATTGCATAATTGGAATTTTATCAATAGAGTTCCCTACATAAAGGAGGAATTCTTTAGTTTGAAGAAATAATTATTATGTGTATGATACTAAATTTTAAGACAGAAAAGCAATAATTCTCTGAACTATATTCTTACCCAGTGTCAAGTTAGACAGTTTATCTGAGATAATTAGTGGCAACAGTCAACTATGGATTTGACATTCTCCAGGGAAGATTAATATGGATATAGATATTATGTCCCAAAGGTCATATAAGATTGAGATGTTGAGATACCCATAGAAAATGTGAAGACTATCTGTGTTACCCTAGAATCTGGGGTGCAGTCAAATGGAAAAATACCTAACCATTTTAGGTTTTTATCAGAGAATATTCCATCAACATATGTGAACCTTCTTTTTTTAGGTAGCATGCTCTTGGGATAAAACCTTATATGATGCTATAAGCTTATTCATGTGTCAACTCATATTTCCTTTTTTATTTTCAATTTCTATTATTTACATACACCATAAAAGTATACCTGTACTAATTTTTTATGTCTCTATTAACTATGTTTTGTAGAATATTTTTGCTATTCAGTTGATTTATTTATGCATTATATGTATGCATGGATTACTGCTGTGTGTGCATAAGATATAATTTGCATGTTATGTGCATTTAGTCACTAAAGAACCTCTATACAATTAGCATTGTTTTTGTTGTTGTTCAGTTGCTTCAGTCATGACACTTCATGACACTATTTGGAGTTTCTTGACAAAGATACTGGAGTGATTTGCCATTTCCTTCTCAAACTCATTTTATAGATGAGGAAACCAAAGTAAACAAGGTTAAGTGACTATCCCAGGGTCACCCTGCTATTAAATATCTGAGGTCAGATTTGAACTCAGGAAGATGAGTCTTCCTGACTTCGGGCCCCACACTATCAACTGTGCCACTTAGCTGCCCCTTATTATGTTTGCGCTATGCAATATTAATATGAATATGATATGAACTATATCATGGTATAATTTCAATATATTGGGAAAATTGCCTCAGATATGTTGGATTTTTATGTTTACGACGTATATTCAAAAATACCTCATGTAATTTTGGCAGCCTGCAAAATAGTGCTTTGAAAGTGTGAATGTAGGGAACAGATAAGTGGCACAGTGGAGAGAAGACTGACTCTGAAATCAGGGAGACCTGAGTTTAAAGCTGGCCTCAGACACTTACTAGCTGTGTGACCCTGGGCAAGTCACCTAACCTGACTCCCTCTAAAATAAAAAAGCATTAATGTAGCCCATAAATACACCAAGATACAGGATTTTTTCCCTGGCTTTTTATTAGTGGCCCATAGAAATGGAACTGGCAGTGAAATGATTGCTCAGCTACAAAAGATAAAATCAGACTATGATGAATTTTCTCATCAAAAAAACACATTTAAAATCAAAACTGTGGGCACTAGTTTTGAATGACATAATAGGGTACCATGCCAGACAGAGAGAACAAGTGGCAGAGAGATGGTCAAATAGAGATATCAGATAGAATTCACTCTGCTTGTGACATGGATGTAATGTACCACTGTCTTTGGGTGGCATCTAAATGTAAGGGTCAGCAGTATCCAAGCTGCTGGAGAGGCCAAGGCCACTAGAAAACCTGGAGAACTCTACCTGAGAAGCAGAATGAGTTTGTGGAATTCTGGGTCATGGGGCCAGCATAGAGTGATATAAGAGACTTCTGAGGGGACTCCCAATTATCTTGAAGCTCCAGTTTCTCTGGCAACACATAACTAAATTATGGGTGCATTTGCAGGGTTTAAAGCAGGGTCACCACTCATTATGTGATGAGACTGTATTATTTTCCTATGTGATGACTGTGATATGGATGTAGGTGGTTAGAGGAGAGATGCCTGTTAGCACTCTTCAGCCAGTAACATCTGGGAGCATTCATTCCCTTGGTAAAATTGAAATTAGAATTGATCTGAGATTTCAGACTTTGCAGGCAGTGGCAGGTTGCCAGCTTACTTGAGAATTTTAATATCTTTTAAAATTCAGATTTCATATAGCAAATTTATTCTACATTCTAATGAAAGTATGTTTTACTTTGGGGTCACATGAGGTTAGAAAGGAGATAAGAATCATAATGGAAAATTGGGACAAATAATAGCCAAGTGTGTGAATTTATAAAATATTTTATGAAAATGATTTACATTATCAACTCTACACTGAGCTCAGATAGAAAAATGGACCAAGGTACCAAGTGGCAGGGAGACAGAGAGGTTTCTGAGAAGAAACTGGGTCTTGATATTCATTCATCTGTTTTGTTTTTTTTTTTCCTAGTACCCATGTCAGGGGGGTGGAGGATGGGAGAAGATGTATCAGTCTACAGGATTACTTCCTGTGCCTGATTACCAGCAACATGCTTTTATATATGTAGGAACCTACTGTCCCCTCTTGTCACTATCCCCCTAACATAGGTTTGACATTGCCAGTTATTGGCTATGTGATCATGGGAAAACGTATTTGAAGTTTTTCAATCTCTTCTGCAAAGGCTAAGAGACAGGAAGACTTTCCCCAGCTCTGGACCATTCCAGAACCTACTGTATATCACTTTTTTTCTGTTTGGATGAAATGCAAATCTTTAAGTCTATTCTTTCCAGAGAGATGGAGGACCAACAAGCCTTGCCATCTGCCCTACCGCTGAATCCTAAGGTCCACCAGACCTCACCAGCTGCCTTGTGTGTCTGCTCTGAGAACTCTCAACTCTGTAATCTGCTCTACCGGCCAGACTGCTGCTCCTAACCATCCTCTCTACAGCTGTACTCCTAGGATTTTAGGGTCACTCTATCCATCCCGAGCTGAACTTCCTTTTAGGTATTGACGATTTCAATTAAAGTGTTAACTCCTACAAAGAAAACACTATCTCCCTTTTTTCTTTTACTATCCCCAGTTCCTGGCACAATGCTTTTTTTCATTCATTCGTCCATTCTTTGACTCACTCATTCCTTGTCTACAAAACAAAAAATGGGAGATGTTTAAAAGCCTTCTTTTCATTGACTCACCAGGACGCTGCAAGGAAAAAAATGCTGTAAAATATGTAGATGTACTTTTGAGTTCATAGAAATTAAACAATTAAACAGTTTCAAGCTATTATGGTAATTATTTTTAAAAAAAATCACCGTGTGTCAGCTAGTAGGACGAACCACGTTCCAGCCCCGACCCCAAGCAGAGACAGCCCCAGAGCTGAGGACTGCGCAATGCGCAGGCGTGAAAGGCCATTTCCGTAAGCAGAAAGGGAAGTGAGAGACTGGGCGAGGCGGGCAGAGTTCAAGCTACTCAGAGGAGCCGTGAGTTAGAAAGACCTGCTGTTCCCAAAAATGGCCTAACGTGAGGAAGCCCTGCCACGTGGGAGCCATCTGTGATATCAGAGATGGAAACAGATTCCGCTATCTGGCAGAAGAAACCATATGAGGCTGCTTAAAGTGTAGTCTGGAGGATTGGGACTATCCGGCCCTTGAAGCCACGTCCTCCTTTCAGACACCGCCCAACTTGTCTGAGCGATGTGCCCCCATCTTTGGCTGATATTGCCTGGACATCAGCAGATGAAGAGGAAACCTATGCTAGAATCAGGAATGACACCTGGCCCTGGAGGCATAAGTGGAAACCCAGCCCAGTGCCCTGGTGCCCAGCCTTGGAGGACCGGAGGAGAAGCTCCTGGCCTTGAAGAAGCTTGGCCTACCATCCCTGAGCCAAACTACTGAACCACAGGATGAACCATGTCACCTACTCAGCCAGATTGCCAAGATTGTGGCAGCAGATGCAGCTTTGGCTTCATTAACGCCAGATTTCATATCTTCAGGAAATTCAGATGTCTCTTCTCCCTTACCTTGTTTTGGATCCTCATTGGACTCTATAACGTCCTTCCTCGTTAGTGACGTCACAGAGGAGGCGGAGTTAGAAAGCCCTGAGCTTCCATAGGCCCCCAAGCTTTGTTCTGCCAGCTCTGAATGTTGTAAAACTGACCCCAAAGCTGTGTCTCTCCCAAAGGCTGGCAGCTTGGCCGACATGATGGGCATCCTGAAGGATATTCCCTTGAAAGAAGCAGAGCCAAGACCTGAGTCAGAGCTTGATGAAGGAAGAAGACACTGCTGTCCTTATTTCAGAGGTGTTAAGGAGAAAGTTTGCTCAAAAGGAAGAGGATATCAGCATGAAAGGAATCTGGTGACCCTTTTTATGTGGCCCTTTCTCTATATGCTGCCTCAACAGATACTTCTGCCTTGCAGTTAAAAATGTACTTCCACAGTGGAAAACACAGGCTAGAAATGGGAAGAAGAGAGAAAAACTGAACTGCTTCTCCACACTTCAAACCTTAGCAAAAGTTTTAAGGGCAGTGTTCTAAAAATAATTTTGAGTTGTGTTTGCAGGTAATGAGTCGTGTTGCTTTGGTTGTTGTACGTTGAAAAACAAGATGGGAATTTTTGTTTTCCTTCTCATGTGAAGATAAGTTCCAGACCTATGACTGGCTTCACTGCACTATTTTCCCAGCTCCTGGTCTCAACTAGGTACATGCAATATGGCCCTCTGACTCAGCAGCTCCCTTGAAGGGGATGAGGGTGTTGGGGAGCCCTGAGGTCTTCTCAATACCAAATATAAACCAAAACTTGCCCCCAGCCCTCATGTACCAACACTCAGCTGTTTTCAGGCCTCCTACAGGTCCTGTAGCTCCAACTTATGAACAAGCTGCTGCTGGCAGACCCAGGGCTGGGTGTTTTTTGGTGAGGGGTTTGTTCTTAAAACACATTTTGTAATACTGTAAAGAAACCAAATCTTTCCGTTACCCCCCAAGATCCTTGTGGCCACCTCAATACCATGGCATTGATATCTTGTACCACTGCCATTGAGGGATCTCACTGAGGAAGAGGGGAGGGGGCTGTGCTTGATTTGGGACCACTTTTTTCTCATACCTGAACTCCTATTAAGTCATGCCAAAGTCCTCACCCAACGCACTTAGTGCATGACCCAGCCTTCCTTGGGACCTCTTAAATAAAGGTGCGTGCATGTGTGTGGTGTTTGGATTAAAGCACTACCTGGTATTAAAGAAGGTTTTTTGAGTGGTTAAAAAAAATCAACTGAGTCAATAAGCAAAGGTTTATGCAGATCTGCTATGTCCAAGGAACTCTGTGGGGGATGCACAAGTTTAGGAAACATGCATGTGCCCTCAAGGTGCTTACTATGGAGAAATTAAATCAAGGAGGAATGCAGCTGTAAGAATCTTTTCAAATGTTTAAACTCACTCATAAAAAGAAGAATCCAAAGCCAGATTTTGAGCATATAATTTCCACTTTTATAATTTGGCATTTCAGAGGGTCTAGAACACTGCTGTGTTAACCTCAACTTGACATTACTCTGGGCTTCTGACAGGGCAACTACATTTTATTAAATGTCTTGAAATCTCATAAGGTAACAGAAACTTAAATCAAGGTTCATTTCTAATTACCATTTTCTCAGGGGGCTGCATAACTAAATCATAAAAATGAGTTTGTTGAAATAGTATGTCAGGCAATCCTGCCTTTCTTGTAAAATGATTTGCCCCCTTGCCACTGGAAAGATAAATAGACGATGAACTAATTCAAAAGTGAAAGGCTTTCTAATGCTTTTTTTTTCTTATCATGGATCTCCCACCTCTTTGATTTAAAAATGTGGCACTGAGTAGTTTAGAAATCAGCTGATTTAGCTGACATTGAATAGATGTTGCTTGATTTGACAAATGTGCAATATAAGAATAAAGTTCAGGGACAGAACTAAAGATAATTTTCAAAGCGACATATCAGCAGACAACCTCACTACTAGAGTGTCCACCTAACTAAAAAATCCTTTCCCCTTCCTAAAAATATACTGAGGGCTGTTTTAAGGTGGTTTATTATTGAAGTGAGATATATTAATAGATTTACAGAGAGACTGGCATTTTTCAAGAGTATGGTGCAGTTCACCACCAAGGGGAATAAAAAGCAATCATATGCATTGAATTCCATTAGGCAGAATTAGGCTGAATACTATCTGTCTACATCAAAGGATGAAAGAGTATAAAAGCTAAGATGTAAAAAGATGCATCCATTAATCTTAATATATAAAACCCATGTGATAAAATCTCTTTACCCAAGGTGTTAGTGGAAATACAAAGTTCTGTTTAACTAGGAGTTCTCCTTAATAATAGACACAATACCAGACATTGATGAGTACTCAGCAGCTATGAGTTAGGTTTTAGAAAAATCAGACTTGCACATAACAGGGATAATAATTCAGATGTCTCTAGATCACATCATAGGGAAAGGGAAAGTGGGAGTAGAAGCAAATAATAAAGATTCAAGGATGAACAATGCAGGGAAAATTCAAGGGGTAGGAAAATTATTGTATACCTACTTAGCAATAATTTCCCTTAGATAATTAGAACTTTGTGCTTGACAATTCTGTGATTTAAACCTATAGAACATAGCTATAATTTTGATATGAAGGAAGTTTTATTTTAAATTTGATCTTTTGGTTTATTGTGTTTACTTTTTTGTTTGTCCCTTGGATATTGGTATCCAATATCTGGTAAGTTGACTTCCCTATATTCTTGAAGATATTCCCATTCCCCTCTCCTTCTAGCTTCTCTTTGTGTTATATTCTCCCATTAGAATATATATGATTTGAGGGCTGGGATGATCTAAGTTGATTATAGTTGTGTCCCCAGAATTCAGATTTGTGTCTGGCACATAAACCCTTAGTGAATGCTTTATCATTCATCTGTTTATCTATCTATCTACCAATCTATGTACCTCTTCCTATAGAGCTAAAAATCATTAGAGACAATTTTTTATTTTTCCTTTATGATGCCTCTTGCAAAGTATTTTGAGATTGAAGTATGTGACAGTGATCAATGTCAATCCTAGAGTAAAGATTTTAGTAGACAGTTATTATAAAAAGAGCTTCCAACTTCTATTTCCAGCTTCCTAATTGGTAGGGTACCAGACAATACACTTATTATTTTACATAAATCTCAGTGAAATGGCATTCTAATTTGCATGGTTTTCTCCATTTCTATATAGTGGAATTTTTTTTTCTTTCCTAAAAATAGAAACAAAATGTCTACAAAGAGATCAGAGAGAGACAGAGAGACACAGTGAGAGAGAGAAAAAGAGAGAGTGGAGGAGAGAGAGAGAGGGAGAGAAGGAGAGAGGGAGAGAGGGAGAGAGGGGGAGAGAGAGAGAGAAAGAGAGAGTGAGAGAGAGAGAGAGAGAGAGAGAGAGAGAGAGATAATATTCCATGTGATGGTATCTGCTAAAAGGGAAAAGGATATCCCTTCACATAACCACCATTGTTCTAGGCCATGGAACAATCAAAGGTTTCGATAAAAACAACAATAATAACTGATATGCCAATAGCCTTTTAAAGTCTGTGTAACATTTTCCATATCTTGTCTCAGTGGAGCCTCACAACACTCAGAGGTTAGTTTTTGTTCCATCATTTTTTAGTCATGTCTGACTCTTTGTGACCCCATTTGTGATTTTCTTGGCAAAGATACTGGAGTGGTTTGCCATTTCCTTCTCCAGATCATTTTACAGATGAGGAAAGTGAAGCCAGCAGGATTAAGTGACTTGCTCAGAGTCTTACAACTAGTAAGTATCTGAGGCCAAATTTCAACCTAGGAAGAGGAGTCTTCCTGAGTCCGGGGACAACACTATCTACTACCACCTAGCTGCCTACCTTTTAAGGTAGATTTTAAAATATTGCAAGGGAGCAGGGGTTTATTCAACCTGATCATGTTGTTAGTTTAGGAAAATTCCAGTGATAAGACTGCATAGAAAAGGGCAGTTCTGCTATTTAAACCTTTATAGTCATTTGAGGCACTGAGAAGTTTGGTGACTTGTCCAAGTTACACCACCAGTATGGTTCAGAAATAGGACTTGGACCTAGATCCACTAAGCAAGACCTCTTCACAGTCCTATAGAAGTTATAAATATTAAGTTATTTAAGCATTTCTTCATAAGGCAATCCCATAAGAATCTTAATCATTCTTCTGTCATCTCTTTCTAGCTGGTTTGCCTCTTCCCAGTAATAGGTGCCCAAACTGAATTCTTGTACAGACTTATACAGAGAATGACTTACACTCATATATACACACTCCATGTGTTGTCCCTGTGTAGGTATCCTTTGTTATTTGTTTTGCCCAATGAAATGTTAAGCTTGTATTTAATTTAGCTTCTACTCTTAACCATAATTCACTCAGATGACTTAAAGTTGTTACTTCTTTCAATGTTTCTTTATCTTTTTTGAGATCTGAGATTTTGATTCTGTTTTTTAGATGAATTAAACTACCTTTTGAAAGTGTATCACTTTCTGTAATGTAATGCTTACATTCCTTGTTTAAATGTATATGTATGACTAATTTCTGGACTTCTGTTTCTATTTAATTCTTACAGTTTGATTCAAGCATCATTTTTCATTAGCATGGCATTATTGGTAATGTGCCATAATGCATAGAGTGCTAGAAGTAGAGTCAGAAAGTCCAATCTCTGTTACTATCGAGGTGACACTAGGAAAATCAATTAATGGATCTATTCCACAGGTAACTCGCTAGGGCCTTCTTTGCTAAGGAGTGTTGCATTTTCTTGGTAGAGAAAGTTCCCCCTCCTCCAATTTCCTATGATGACCAAATATGAGATCTTTATCTTATTACCTATGATTTTAAAAGAAAATAACCTGAAAGAGTAGCTAGGCAATTTGTCCTCTATAAAACAATACTACTTTGGATCCCTAAGGAATCAGCTTGTGTTTCTAGTAGGAAAATCACTGGATTTAAATTCTGATTGCTGTGATGAGGGAAAGATAAAATGGCTGAGGAAACAAAGGTTCAAACTTCTGAGTGTATCATAAATTAAGCAATGCATGCCAGTTGCATAGAAAATCTTCTTCAGCTTATGACTGTACCCTGAATACAAGGGGAGACAGACTTTTATACATTAAAAACAAGTTGATCAAGTGACATCAAATAATTAAAAGGAAACACTTAACTAGAACATAAAATTAGGTAATTTGATTTTTAATTGAAGGAAAGATTAGGGACTTTCCAAATTGGGAAGAGGAAAACAAACAGATGCATTTCCCTGAAATAAAAAGAGGTGTTCTAGTCCCCACCAAGTGTCAGTATTCAATCAAAGGAATATGGAAGCAATAACTGATTGATCAGTATGGGGTCAGTTTCCACTTAAGTCATTACATATTACTTGAGATGAATAATTGTGAGAAAACTTCTTGCATCAATCTTTGGGTCTGACTGGGTTTTTGGTCAGCATAACTTAAGTCCTTGGTTAAGGGTCTCTAAATAGCAGGGAGAAGTGATTCATCTTCCCAGCCATGCAGGACTAAATGAAAACAATACAATAAAGTTTTCTCACGTTGGAAGTAATTTAGTGCATAGGTGTGGATAAGGACGACCACCACTCCCAGCACTGCCTAATGTGTCCTAAGCAAGATTAAAATGCAGTTGGGAAATATTTGACAAAATAATTAATTTTTTTAAAAACATAGATACTGTTAATGTGTAGTTTTCTAAGTCAATATGTCATCCTTATGTGTAGATGTATGGTTTAATGGCCTCATTCCTATTTGAGTTTGACACTACTGATCTAGTCTGACCATATGAAACCCAGGGAAGTTGAAGGACTTCTTCAACTCCATGTAGATAAAAAATGGAAGATCCAGAATTTGAACCTTATGCATTGAGATGTAAAAATTACATCCTTTCTACTATATCATGCTGATCATCTTCTCAGGTACATTTTGATTAAGGTTCAAAGAGAATTAGAAATTATCTTCCCAGTAATTTTCGCAAGTCAAAAATGGTGTTCTTACTGAATTTTAAAAATATTTGATCATTTCTTTCAGTCTTTCTAAAATAAACCCCAAAATAACCCAAGTTATGAAGAGCAGGCCTACAGATTCATGTCCCATTTGATGATTAGAGAAGAAATGTCACACCTTAGGGAAGCAGTAGAATTATGTGGTCCACCAAAATATGCATGGAAATGTGCACAGATTCGGGAATTGCTCTTATCTTAAAATTCTGTTAAGCCAGCTCAGTGATCATTGAATTGCCAGAAAAAAAAAATTTTTAAGCAATCACTAGAGATAAAGCGATTCTTCATTCTTTACCCCTCCCAATTCATATCACAATTATTATAATAACAGTAACAGTCATCTTTCACAGGCTATAAAACTATCATTAGTTGGAGTAAGAACAGGAAGATCAGTTTAATATCTATGGCCTACTGATAGTCCTAAAAGAATATGGCAAACACCAAGTGACTACCCTGGTCCCTATGAACTGAAGGCCAGGAATGTTACATTTCATCCCTCCCTCAGGGTTCTCCAGCAGCCTTAAAGGGGGATAGATAGTATTCCTCAAGTGTAGAGAAGGGGGGCCCTTTATTCCAGTTCCATTTTACCACTTATACTTGGAATGGTTTTGCAAAGGAGTATTTATTTCAACTTTGTATTATCAAACATGCAGGCATATTCCCCCAACTACTACTCTGTAGTACTTCAGTCTCAGAGGAGGGGAAGGAAATTATATTCACAGCTGTAATAGCTAGCACCCTAGCATACCCAGGATGGCTGCTAGCACAGGTTAAATGAAAGCAGCTTTAAAGGGGTCAAAAATCTTTAATTAAATATAGATATTATGTATGTGTAATATATATATATATATATACACACACATATATACATATATATGTGTGTATGTATATGTATGTATAAAATGTGTGTTTGTGTATACATGTAGATAGAGACAGGGCTTCTAGCTGTCTATTATATATATATACACCTTCTGAAAGCAGCAAGAAAGTATATTAAGGAAAATGAGAAAGACACTGTCTCAGTCTGGCCAGTTTTAAAAATGCATCCGTTTGTGGCCATATACCTATTCAAAGGAGTCTCCTGCTTACATGGTTGGATGTCTTCATGTTGTTTGTTATTCAGTTATTCAGTCATGTCCAGCACTTCATGGTCCTGTGGAACATACTTTCCATGAGGTTTTCCTGGCATAGATAGATTTGCATTTCCTTTAGCTGCCTCCCAGGCAAATAGTGTCCAAGTTCACACAACTAGTAAGTGTCTGTGGTCAAATTTGAACTTAGGACTTTCTGACTTCAGACCCAGTATTCTATTAACTGAACTATATAGATAGATGGAGTGTTGTATTTAAGGCACAACAAAGAGACCAGTGTCATTGGATTGAAGAGAACAATTAGAAAGAGAAAGGGAAGAATTTGGGGGTCTACAAAGACTAGAGTGTGTGATGGGGATTGGGACAGGGATGGAGAGGGGACAAAAGACTCAGTCATGAAGGGCTCTGAATGTGAAAACAGAATTTTACATTTGATCCTAGAGATAATAGGAAACCACTAGAATTTGAGTCGGGGAGGATGACGTACCCTCAACTGCACTTTAAGAAAGTTGTTTTAGTGTCTGAGTAGAGAATGGACTACAGGGGCTAGAAATCTGTGGCAGACAGACTAACAAATAGGCTATTTCAGTAGCACAAATGTAAGGAGATAAGGGTTTGCTTATACCCCAACATGGTTGTAGTGTCAGAGGAGAGGACAGAAAACATTGTAGAAATCTTACAAAGGCAAAATTGACAGTTCTTAGCAATATATTGGATATGGGGGCAGGGAGAGTAGGAGGTGAGAGAGTGAACAGATGAAGGACGACACCTGGGTTGTAAGCCTGGGAGAGGATAGCTGTACTCTCACCAGTTATACAGATGTTTGGAAGGAGGGAATGGGAAGTAAAATTGTGAGTTCAATTGGGGATATCTTGAGTTTAAGATGTCTCCAGGACATTGAGTTCAAAACGTCTAATAGATCAGTGGAGATAGGAGATTGGACATAGTTATGGCTGAATAAGTATATTTGAGAATCATCAGCATATAGACGATAATTGTATTCGTGGGACCTGATGACATCAAGTGAAATAGTATAGAAGGAGAAGAGAGTCCAGGACAGAGCTGCATAGGACACCCATAATTAGAGGATATGATCTGAATGAAAATGCAACAAAGGAGACTGAGGAATGGTCATTCTGGTAACCTATGATTTTTAAAGACAATAACTTTCAACAACTAGCTGAGCATAGTGCCATACAGTTTTAAACTACATAATTTTAGAGCCATAAGGAATTATGTTATGGTCCTGGTGGAAAAAAATCATTGGATTTGGAGTCAGAGAAGCTGGTTTAAACCTCCATAGAATACATGTATATTAAATGTGAATATGTCCAAATAGCTGTGTATTTGTATATGTGTATATATACACACATGCATATTCCCATTTATATGTGCATTTAATACAAGGCAGTTTTAAAAAAGATATCACTAGTGGATATTAGTATCAGGAAGACCATGTACAAGGTGATGGGAGAGAGGAATTCTGTGAGGAAGGAGTTATTGAGCTTATTGTAAGCTTAAGAAACAACCTGTGAGAAGGCATCAATCTGTTATCCTATGGGGGGGGAGGGAAACTCTTTCAAGATAGATAATACTATTATTGTAATTAGCTTAATCAGATTGCTTTCTAGTTGGGAGATTTTACACTAAAAGAATGTGAGTTTAAAGCAAAGAGGGAAGAGAGTTAAATTTTAAAACAAATATTTTGGAGGTGAAAGTTGACTTTGTGAAGGATTTTAGTCTGCATGCAGGTGAGTAGTAGTTCCTATGGAGCCTTTTGAGAAAGGCCATATATAAATGTACCTTTTCTGATTTTTTTTTAATAGTGGAAGCCCTGGAAAGTGACAAGATACTCTCTTTTTTTCCCCTCCATTAGAACATGAGTCCCTGATCCTTCCACCTAGAACTCAAGTTACTCCCATTTCCATATTCACAATATATTATGTGTAAAGCAGGCTTATTTAGGGACCAATCTAAAAGGATGGCAACCATTAATATTGTTTCTGTTGCAAATTGTATTTAAAGTTCCAAATGATTGACAACAAAGTAGATTTTGGAGCACCATTGTAAAGCCAAGCAAGAGCAGCTTTCCAGAGTACTGCTACTGTGAATAGCTCTAAGATTCTAATCACATAGTATAGTGAACTCTGTATTTATTCAGCAGTAAATTAAAGCAAAACATTCACAGAAACCAAAGTACAGCATTCACAATGTTACAACATAACAACTTATCACTAAAGTGGCCACATAGTTTTCACCAAAGTGGCCACGTAGTTTTAAGCAAAAGATATCATTCAGTAAGTCCTTAACTCAATCATTCTTAAGGAGCAAACCTCCTTAAGGGACACAAAGTTCAAAGTTCTCCACCCTTAAGTCACCCTAAATCATGATCTTCTCAGTCAGCATTAAGTACCCAAGAAGAGGTCTTTTCATCTTGGCTCAAGGCTGGCTCTCAGATTCCATGCTTCCTCTTCCATGGTCCCAGCTCCTGCCTGAATCTACCCAACTGTCACTTGGATTCAAAGGTAGGAAGCTCTCTGCTCCTCATGCAGCTCCTCATCTAGTTCCTTGTCCAGTTCCATACTGAAGTTCACAGTGTCCAGTGCACCTCAAGTCCTTCACAGTTTCTGTTTATGGGAAGACAAAGCTTAACAGAGCCACAGTAATGTTCATGAACATTGCTGGCACCACCATCAATTTACTTTCTGCCTGTGAAATCAACATAGACCCACAAACAAGATCTACAAAATCAACACAAATTGTCAATATACTTCCAGGACCTCTGAAACCCTCCTCCAGGACTTCTGTAAACAGACAACAAAAAAATTCTCTTTTAGGGCTTCCAGTAAGGTCCCAGAGCTTCTGTACAAAGTATTACAAGCAAAAATCAACACAGACAGAATAGACAAACAGAGTGCTGGAATACCACAAGTTTTTTTTTTCCTTCTCAACTCTGCCACCACAAGTGTTCTCTTCTCAGTTCTGCCCTTTCCCAGCTTGGGCTTCTTCTTATATATGGTCATTAGCTCCTCCCTGTTCTGCCCCTTCCTATTATATCAACAAATTCCTCCCACTGTGGGCTTCACAAATTCTGTTCCTTAACAAAGACTTGATATAATCATGGGCAAGTATAATGATAATGGGGATTTGAAGATCTTCCCTGCCCCTTGTAATGGCAAGCAAAGAAGTATTTAGCATCTTGTCTCAAGTTGAGCTTTCTACTTGATTATGTCAAGACTTTGTTAAAAAACAGAACTTGTGAATCCCACAGTGGGAGGAACTTGCTGATGCTATAGGAAGGGGTGGGGCAGGAAGAAGCTAATGAACAGGATAAAAAGCTGAGTACAAGCTGAGAGAGGGCCAGAACTGCTGGAAGCAAGCAGGGTGGAGGCTGAGGAGCTACTGTGAGTGAGAGAGAAGCATTCTTGCTTGAGGGAGTCTGTTTTGTCTTGAAGGTCTGATGGAGGGAAGGTTTGGAAAGGCTTGGGAATATGGGTGTTCTCTGCATTGATTATGCGTACCAACTTTGTGGTTACTGTAATGAATTTGACTTTCTGGTTTTGGGACTCGGTTTTCTGGTATTTGAATAAATGCTTTGGTTCTGTCCTCCATGTGGACAGCCTGTTACATTTTGTGATTCACAACTACACCAGCATATTCATAGCTGCTGTGGGTGCTGTGAATATTGCATTGGTGTTGCAGCAAGGCTCAAAAGAAACTCAAGCTGAAAAAAGGTGCTAAATAATTAAACAGCTAAAACAAGACACTAAGTACTTCTTTACTTGCCATTACAACTATCCATTCATAAGTTAGGGAGGAACTGCTGATTTCAATAGTCGACCATAAACACTATATAGGAGTTATTTCTTTCAACCCCCTTTAAAATATGGCACCAGAGGGCAGGAATAACATTCCAAAGAGCTAAAGAAGGCTAAATAAAACTACTCAAACTGCCGAGTTTCTCCCATTCTGCTCCCTACCCTCACCAGTGCTAGCTCTAGGGTCAGTAAGAACTGAATTCAAACCAGGTGCCAGATTTCTCCTAGTTTTCTGTGTCCGTGTAAGTCAGTGACCTTGTCAGTCTCTGTTTCTTCTTCTTTAAAATGAAGATACTAACAGCACCTACCACTCAAAGTTGTTGTGATGATAAAGTGAGGTAATATTTGTATTTCATAAAGCTAAATTGCAATATAAATAGTTGTTGCTATACATTGTAAATAGAATTTGGAGGGAAAAGAGAAAACAAAATGAAATTTTTTTCATTTCATATCAGTAAGTGAAAGCACAAGAAAAAATTATTTTAGTAAGAGGTCTGCTTGGTTAAAGATCAAAGTTTCAAAGTTGTGGTTGGTTAATTCTGTCTCTTCTCTTTTCTCTAAACCTGTTATACTCAAACATTGTTGTCTTTCCCGTTGCTTATCATTCTAAATTGATGTTCATTTCCAGCCACGATGGGGAATGTTATCTGTCATTATTTTTTAAGCATTTTAGTTCAGTCAACCATTGACAAATGCATCCTGTTCCCTCCTGGCATGCTGTATCAACAGTTCAGTAAACATGCCAAATGTTTTGCTTATTTTTACCAGAAAGAAAACAAGTTTAGGAGCTTAACGTCTTTAATGCCTCTCTTTGCTAAGAGCCAGAATGGAGACTTAGATGAAGGAAGGTCTCCAACAAATATCAGGAATGAAATATTTGGACACACATTGAAAGGACATCCCAAAAGAGGATTTTTATTATCTTGTTTATTTCAAGCAGCTATTTTTCAGGGAGATGACTAGTTATGCTTTTAGGGTTCCTTATTTGAATAGGAATTGTTTTATAAGAATGTGATAGAAAAGAAAGGTTTAAGAAGTTTGCCACTCAAATTTGACCATGGACAAAAAGAAAATGTTCAATGAAACATGTGGCATGGTCCAATAGTGTACCATTTTCAAACTGTCTCAGCTTCATTAATTGATTTTTTTAAATGTCCCTTCCTGTTTCCTAGCAAAGGTTTCCTAGCAAAATAAGGAAGTATTAAATGCATTCTCTGAAGTTTGACCAACAGATGATGAAGCATGCTACCCACCTCTTGTCAGAAGGATGATACCCTGAAGATGCGAAATAAGACATATATTTTTGGATATGTACAATGTGGGAATTTGTTTTTCTTGACTTCATATTTGTGAAAAACCTTTTCCCCCAGTGGGAGAAGTGAGAAGGAAATAAAATGCATGCTAATTAATTTTAAAAAATAAAATTGGTTTTTAAATGTACTTCTGATGGCCTCAGAAAGTATTCAGACAAACATCCTCTCTTCCAAAGATAGTTCTACTAATGATTCATTGCTTACCTATTCATAGCATATTAATTTATGTGATAGGATAATTTCAGAGATCATTTTCTTGAGCTACATAGAGAAAAAATATTCTATAAAATTATTTTTTGTATCCTAAATCAAAAAGTTATGCCTAACAATCCACTTCTGTCTTTGGTAAGCCCTGTAGTCCAATATAGTAATTTCAAGATTCCCAGAGGGAATTAACTCTGTCCTTCTCTATCATTTAATTCCTGAGTCTATCTAACAAATAAGTCAATTGAATTCCATTAATTTCTAATCAGAATCATTTACTAAATATAAGACCAAATAACATTGATAAAGATGATGATGATTTCAATTTAAAATATCATAACATCAATTACTTGAAGACTTAATAACTCACTGATACAAACAGTGACCATGGGGGAGAATGGGTACAAACTAATAAAACCCTATTAGGTAGGTCTGTGTGTAGAGAGCATGTGTTGTCAGAGCCACACATAACTGATGATATGACTTGATGTTGGCACATATTACAATTTTTTTTTCCAATGCATCAATGGCTTTGCTGAATTTCTTTTTCTTCTTTTTTTCCTTTTTTTTTTTTGTTCTTTTTCCATGGGGCAGATCTCAGAGAAGTAAGTGATACAGAAGATAATGTAGGGAGATAAAAACAAATGTTATCAATAAAAACATATTGTTCTTTTAAATAGTCATATCAGGGAGGTACATGTACAGGGAGCACAAATGCCTGGAGCTGCTCACAACTCTGGACTGTTTTCTTAAAAATCAGTATTCATAACAACTCACTGACAGGCCAGGCTTCATTTCCACTGGCTACCTTATACATAGCTCTTCTGGGATGTTGACAGAATGATATATATGTATGTATGTATATATATATATATATATATGTGTATATATATGTGTATATATATATAAATATATATATATATACTTTGCATGTGTGTGTGTATACATATATATAATATATAGCATTTATTATATATATATATATTATATATAAGTTGTTTTATATATATATATATATATATGGGGTTTTTTTGGAGGGGGGAAGGTAGGGCAATTGGGTTTAAGTGACTTGCCCAAGGTCACACAGCTAGTAAGTGTTAAATGTCTGATGCCAGATTTGAACTCGGGTCCTCCTGACTCCAGGGCTCATGCTCTATTCACTGTGCCACCTACCCTCCCCTTTTGTTTGTTTTTTAAAGCAGATATTCTAAGCCTGTGATCTCCAATTTTTCAAAGGCAGTCCTCTTAACTGAGATCTGAGGAGTTTCCACTTTTCAGACTTCCACATTTTAGGTGGCAGTATAGAGAAAGGTAAAGCATTAGATTACCATATGAACTAAAATTTCTTCCCTGACCTGACTAGGAGTCTCACCTAAATGCTATTAATTGCAGCCTTCCTGAACGAAACAAATAAAGAAGAATCAACCATAAATATTTCTTCCATAGAATTTGTGGTTTGTTGTCAAACAGTAAAATTCTTTAAAAAAAAAATCTGTCTCATATGACTTTAAATTTCTAAAGCCTGAATCAAAATTAAGATAATAAATGTGAATTCTTACTATAAGCATAAAAGAAGAACAAAGGCCAGGGGTGGGGTGGGGGGAGATGAATTTAAACCTTTATTTACATTCATATCATATAATTAGGAACAGAAATGACCATACACATCATTTATGTTGGTCAAATATTCTAACTGTAGAGAAAGGCACGGCTGAAGGAAGGACCCTATTATGTGTAAATACATAGATACACACATACACACACACATATATATACCATATATACATACATAAAAATATGTTAATATACACACATATATACATACATATACATACATATATGCATACACACACATTACACACACACACACACACACACACACACATATATATAGCAGCACTTTTTGTTGTAGCAAAGAACTGGAACCATCAGTTGAAGAATAGCAGAACAGATTACGGCATGTGGTATAAGGTATATTGTATATTTTGCCATTAAGAAACTGATAAGGTTTTTTAGTCACTGTAGATGAAGCCACTCTAGAAAATGATGAAGTATGAAGTGAACAGAACCAGGGGAACAATTTATGCCATGACTACATATAATGGTAATGGGAATTTGAAGATCTTCCCTGCCCCTTAATAAGCCAAGGGAATTTGAAGATCTTTCCTGCTTTGAAGATCTTCCCTGACCCCCTAATAGGAACATGGAGCCTGTGGTAGGAGGAGCTTGCTGAAGGGTGCTGCAGAGCCCATAGGAAACTGGGAGTCAGAGCAGTTAGAGACAGAGGGAGGACAGGACATACCCAGGGAGATAGCTAGCCTTGTGAGTGTTGGTTTGTTGGAAGTCTAAAGGATGGTGTGGCTCTCTGCTGCATTATGGTGTATGAACTTCTATGCTGCTATGATGGATTTAGTTTCCTGGTTTGGGGATTTGGTTTTCTGGTATCTGAATAAATGTTTTGCTTCTGTTTTCTATATGAAGAGTCTGTTATATTTTGCAATTGACCACTATGTCAGAATGTTTACAGTTATCATCAGTGCTATGAATATTGTGTTGACACTACACTACAACATTATAAAGAAAATTTCCAAACTTAAAAATGTTGATCAATGTAATGACCAGCAATGATTTCAAAAGATTGATAATGAAGGGTATTTCTCATCTCTTAGTAGAGTAAGTGGACTAGAGATTGAGAAGGACACATACATAAACAGCTATTAAGTGAAATTGTTTTGTTTGAATATATTTTTCTGGTAGTTAGGTGGCTTTGGTGGATAGAGTGCTAGAGCTGGAATCAGGAAGATCTGACTTCAAATCTTACCTCAGACATTTAATAGCTATGTGACCCTAACCTCCCTTTCCTGAAATGTAAGGTGAGCATAATAAAAACACTTACTTTGCAGAGTTGCTGTAAAGACCAAGTGAGATATTTGCAAAGCTCTTGGCACAATATCTGGCACAATAACTTAACTTAACTCTCTTCCTTCTACTTATTTCTTATAAAAGTGGGCTTCTATTTAAGGGAAGAGGGACTGGGAAAGAAGGAAGTAGGATTATTGATGGAAAAGGAAAGAAAAAGCATCAATTAAATATCAAAAGATAAGAGTAAGCAGAAAGGAGTTCAAAATGAAACACATTCAAGCAGAGCAATCTTGCTAATATCACACGGGATTTCACACATTTAAAAAACACAAAGTATACCTAATAGAGGTTCACAGTTTTATATATAACTCTCTTCTGGTCTTTGTATACTGAAGTCTTTGTGGGGGCTTTTTATTTTTATTTTTTTACTTTCAAAAGAATATTAAAAATTAGAAGTCACGCTTATTTTAAATTAGAAGACAATTTTATTGATCACTCATCTCTAATCCATAATCAAAATCGACTCAATAAACATTTCTTCTATGTTTCATAAAGTCAAAGGAAATAAATGACCTAAAAATAGGAGCAAATATTAACTTTTGATATTGTTTTGGAAAATTGATTAGATCTTCCTGCTTTTGCTATAGGTGGCTTCCTTTTCTTATATATGCTGACTCGCACAACCCAAATTGCCATGCAAGTTCTCTGAATAGCTGAGATCATTTACTGTTAAGAAAACTAATATTAATAAACTAGACTACATCCTTTTCAGGTCTTTGTCTAGCAGCAAGTGGGAGGGAGGGATTCTGTTGTAGTCTTTGCCATAGCTTAGCTCTCCTAAACTGTGATTCAATGAAATTCAGCAAGCACTAATTAAACAACTAATACATGCCAGACACTGTGGGCACTGAGGATAATAATAATGGTAATGATAAACAATTGTTGTCATTAATATTAATGCATTTACATAATGGCTTATGATTTGCAAAGTGCTTTATTGACTAATTTTATCCTCACAACGATGGGGAATGGGTATTATTATTAATTCCATTTTACAGATGAAGAAACTGAGGAAGACAGCGGTTAAATGATTTGCCCACAGTCATGAAGATAAGTGTCCAAAGCTGGATTTGAACTCATGTCTTCCTGATTCAAGGTCCAGTACTCTATCCACTGAAGAAAATCATCCCTGTCTTTGAGGAATTTAATTCTACTTTAGCATTGTGTGGTCTGCAGATTGAAACAACTTAGTGAACTAGCCCAGGCGTGTGTGTATGGATAAAGTCAGTAGGAAAAAAAAATTTCAAAATCTCCTGAGAGATTTGTAATTTGTTTGCTTGTTATTAAAATAAAAAGAGGCCTTTCAGAAAGTCTCAAATTGTTTCCTAGGCTTTCAATATAAGGAAAAGGAGGTAGAAGAAAAAAATTAAGTGACTTTTGCAAGATGACACAGTTCATGTTTCCTAATACAGTTAATGTGTGCTCCTTCCCTGATGCTATGCTTAACATCAAGTCTTTAGAGTTCAGTAGCATTCAATGTCATTTTAAAATAATTAATATAATCAAACACAAATTCTCTTTAAATTTTTTTAATTAAGTAGATTAGAGGTTCTTAACCCGGGATCTGTGAATTTATTATTTTAACATCAGGATAACTGTATTTCAATATAACTGATTAGCTTTGTAATATATTTTATTTTGTGTAGTTTAAAACTATTCCAAGAAGAAAAGGGTCTATTGAATTCATCAAACTGTCAAAGAGATGCATGACACAAAAAGTTTAAGAACCCCTGAGAAATGATCTGAGTCTCCATTTCAAAAAGTATTTGTGATATGAGATGCTCTCATATCAGATCATATGCACAGACAATTTTATTACACAGTTTTTTTTATTTTTACCATCTCAGACAATCCATTTGTCTTTTGAGACTAGCTTCCTCTTTTTACGATATCAAAAGCCTTCAACTTTATCCCTTCTTTCAAATTGATACTGGGTTCCCTGAGCATCCATTGTCTCCAACAAGCCTTCACTTCTCATCATTTACACTTTGTATTACATTTGTTTTTTTCTCAATCAAAATGCAGCACCACTTTTTGGAACCTGAGACTTGCCCAATATCTGCATCACTTCTAAAATTTAATTTTTTTCCAGTTGTCATTTTCACAGTTGTTCAAAGAATGGACTTTTAAATAAAGTGATCAAGATAAGAAGAGAAATTTTCCTTTACCAAATCGCTGACTAAATTGTGGTAATAGTCAACATGCAAGTGGAAAATGTTTCTCTTACAGCACTCAGCTTTCATCTCTGTCTCCTGGACTCTCAACTCAGGACTGTCCCCACCCCTTTGCAACCAGCCATGGTGCACTGGACAGCAGAAGAGAAACAGATCATTTCAGCCATCTGCACCAAGGTTGACATCAAGGAAGCAGGGGCTGCTGCCCTTAACAGGCTATTAGTCATCTACCCCTGGACCCAGAGGTACTTCAGCAACTTTGGGAACCTATCCAGCCCCACTGTCATTGAGAGGAACCCCTAGGTCAGAGCCCATGGCAAGGAGGTGCTGATCTCATTTGGCAAGGCTGTGAAGAACCTAAACAATGCAAAGGCCACCTTTGACAAGCTGAGTCAGCTATACTCAAATAAGCTGCATGTGGACCCTGATCATAGTCCTGGCAGCTGTGTTGGGCAAGGACTTTACTCTTGAGGCTCAAGCTGCCTGGCAGAAGCTGGTGGGAGCAGTGGCCACTGCCTGAGCAGAAATTACCACTGAACACTTCAGGAGGGGGCACACAGAGAGGACCCACTACTGGGAGAGGTCCTCGAGTGGGAGAGGTAGGAAAAGAGAAGCATGTGCTACCTCCACGCATAGTGATTATGGTCAAATACAATAAAACTGAACTATATGACCAAAAAAATATATATTTCTCTTGTTGAGGAGTTTCCTCTACACATCTTTCTTAGGTTCAATCTTCTGTTAAGAGAAAATAAGTAGAATGTTGGGGAAGTCAGTCCCTTTAATATATCATTCACCTCTAAACTCCCAAAAGCACCTCTTGGTACTCTTCCTTGACTGTAAGGGATAATTTATGAGCAATCTACTGATAACAAAGCACTATTCTCTCAGTCCCATAAAGATTTTGATCTTTGGGGACTAAGTAGCACAACTGTGAAAATAAGGTAAGCAGCATCTAAATTGAAAATATATCAATAACCATTAATACATATATTCACATACACATACAACAAAAAGTACTATAAATCAAGGGAAAAAAAATAGTTGCAAGCATCTCTCTACTGCCAGTTTCAATTATCCAATGAGCTTGTTAAGTCTGATATAAGGAACAATGACTTCAGTCTCAGAAAGCTTATGGTTTCCTTGATAGTGCTCATTGTGTTGTCTGCTCTTACCAGGATATTATAAATATCTCCCTTACAAACTACCTGAAATAAACATCTGTCTCCCCTCACCTCTCTGCTCAAGCAGAGGAAGGAAAATGGACACAGATGCTCTTTGGTAAGGCTCATAGACTTAGAACTTTCTCACAATCAACTAAAGTTCCAAAATAAATTGCACCATGGCTCCACTTCCCCTAATTGCCATTCTAATTTTTTGGTCCAATGGTTCAACTTTACTTAAGAGGTTCATGGTAGGTAGGAAAGATAATTATTACTTAAAGGTATGAGGAAGACTACCTTGATAAATTCCAGAACAAATCTGGCCACCTCTTTTCCCTCAGGACTTGAGATTATTCACTTCCCCATAATATTTGTGGCTGTTTCCAAATTGATGCCAGCTCAAAGAGATACAATAAAACACAAATATATCATGTACACACTCATACCCCATGGATTTGGAAGTAATTTGAAAAATAATGTTGTGTAGTGAAAAATATAGTGCACTTGGATTCAACCAGAGACCTGAGATCAGTTCTCATGTTTGATACATAAAGAATTGTGTAGGCATGGACAAGTTACTATTTAAGCCTTAGTTTTCTGTCAAATGGGGTAAGGACCTGTTGTAATTATGTCATAAGACTATTTTAAGGACATCAGAGATAAGATATGCAAAGTGTTATAAACCTCAATTTAATATGGAAATGTGAGTTATTATTTTGCTCTTTTCAATATTTTGTCATGTTTTGCATTTTAAAATAACAATCTACTATAACTGGGCAATAACTTTAGGAAGAAAGAAGGCTATCTGCTGCTGAGAAGGTTATTTACCTTGCAGGATTTAGTTAAATAATAGTAAATGATAACTATTGCTACTCAGTCATCAAATATTTTCTCCCAATCCCTACCCCCACTCTGGGCAAGTCATTGAACTAGTAACCATGGGGATAAAAAGACAAAATTAAGAATAAGACATACAATTCCTTTCTCTTAAGGAACTTAAAGTTTAGGAGACTGAGGCAGAAATGGATATCTTCATTTTAGCAAACTCAGAATAATGACTCTAATTCTGGAGTTACATATTACTCTTGGACCTGTTATGCATTTTGGCACAGAAGTCAGTTATCTGAATAATAATTTTGAAATATTTCTAATAGCTACTGATACTATTTCCTTCAGTACATTACATTTTCATTTTTTCTTTCCTACAAAAATAAACAAATCAACATTCCAAACCTAGTACGAGTCAGGAGGCAAAATTAAATAGATTTTACATAAAAATCAGAGATGACATTGTTCTATAGTAAATGTAATTTTCAAGTCATCATGCTTATCAAAATAATTCAACTGGATTTCTTCTTTAAGTGTATTTAAAAGGCTTTGTTATTTCTGGATTTTTAAAAATATAGTTTGGCATCTTCTACTTTTCTATCGTCATCCTTTTCACCATGTCCATGAACATCAATGTCATTTTCCATGAAAAAAAAAACAACAGAATTTATTTCAAATTCTTGTCAGTAATTCATTTTTGTGTCCCTAAATAACTTAGGCACATACATTAAGCTTACATCAAAAGGGTTAAATGATAGGATCAAAATATTTGTTTTATGTTGACTAAGGCATTCTAAAATGTCAGAGAATTTCTATGCTTGGCTTCCTACCTGAAATTAAGAAAAACAAAGCAAAATCACATTTCATAATATCCATTGGCCAACTGAACTGTCACCTTTTGAAAACCTGATTTGATTTACCCATTATAACTAAACAGTAAGAACATTGTTGTTACAAGTGTCAAATTCTAAGGACATAATATTTTGTGATCTTTGGCACCAGTCCAGATATCAATCTTAGTTTCTGTCTCCAACAGACATTTCAACTGACTACTATAAATATTTCAATTCTTTAACGTTCAATTGATCTAGAGTCTTCTGTAAGCAGCTGAAAGATGATCTATCAGAGTTACCACTCTCATTAAAAAAAAAAAAGAATTCCAAGTGCTTGACATTGAGGGTAAAAGATTCAATATGCTCATGCTACTCTGGCTTGTAGCAAAAACCAAAGCACAAAGCTATGGAAAGAATATTAGATATGGAACAGAAGGACCCAGTTCACACCCCAGTTCAGCTACTTTAGGCATTACCATTCTCTCCAAGTATCAGATTCCTTACCTACAAATTTAGGAGGATGTATTGGGTGACTACCAAGGTCACCAATATAACTCCAACTGATAATTCATCTACTTATTCATCAATTAACAAACATTTATTAAACACCTACCATGTGGGCTTGGTATTAAGAACAAAAAAGGCAAAAATGAAGTATTTTTTCCCCTCAAGGAACTTGTGTTCAAGTAGGGGAGGTAGGAAGTGCTACTTCCTACCCAGAGTGGCATATGTCCAAAGGCTGTAACAAGTTTATTGTTAGCCCAAGTCAGACAATCAGAAGACAAAGTTGGAAACACTGGGGGTAAAAACACTATATAATTTAAAGACAAATAAATGATTTCTGGGTCCTACTCTTGTTTGCTAGTACAAATTAAAAAGAGAGGGCTACAGTAAAAAGCAATAGTCCCAATCCTAATTGGATAACTAGCGAAAAGAAGCATTGCTTCATTCAATTCATCTCAATGGGCATTTGTTAAATGCCTACCATGTGCCACTTTAGGCAAAAGAAAATCCAGTAATGATAGTTAGATAGCTTTTGACTTCTTTTATGAAAATCCAAAAGAAATAAATTTAAAAGTAGCATTCCTTTAATCTAGTTGTCAAATTGCCAGTGTTTTACCCACTTAGTGTATAAATTTATTTTGATACATGGACCTTTCATAGTCGTATGTTTAATGAGAAAAAAATTTAAAAACAGATCACTCATGTTGGGCAGGAAGAAAAAGGAGACATTACTATTTTTACCCAACAATATACGCTCACATCCATTGGCGGTCTCAAGCCTCAGAGGTCTCAAAACAGTGTCTCCTAGGAACTGAAACCCACAATTCATCTCATAACACATCACTAAACAGCCGTCAGAGAGTAAAATAATTTGGTCACAGACAACTAGTTTTCTATCTCCCTTACCATTAAAACATAATCATATGTCTAGTTTAGACAAGATAAGATCCTCATTAGAGCCTCATAAAGTTTGGCTGGTGTGAGTAAATCCCTAAGGGATAGAATGCTTTCCTCAAGCGTGGGAAACTGAACTGTATATATTTTAAAATTCTTTCTTGCTTTATGTATATGTAATATGTTATTAGTGAGAAAGTACTCCTGCCTTGTATTCTTCTATCTATTCTTTGCCAAGCCCTACTGTCCTCAATTGACTTTCCTTCCATTTCTAATCTTGACAAATCAGATAATGGCCTTGTTTAAACAACCCCGAGTCTTGGATCATAGATTTAGAGCTAAAGGGGAAGTGATCAGGTATTGAGACCAATTTCCTCATTTTACAGTAGGAGACATACCGGAGTTACAGGAGTTAATGACTTCACCATCGTCACACAGTTAAAAGTCAGATTTTTCTGGATTCAAATCCTGTGCAATTTCTAACATATAAGGCTTATTGTCCTTCTTCCCTGTCCTCTCCAATTTATTTATTCTTTTTATTTTACCTTGGGAAAACTTTCTTACAAAGTATATCGAATTGACATCAATCAATCAAACATTTATTAAGCATCTGCTATGTGTAAGGAACTGTGCATAGCAGTCATAACACAAAGAAAAAAGCAGATAGTCCCTACCTTCAGGGAGCTTTCATTCTGATGGAAAAGATAACATGTATACATTCACACCTGAGTGTTAC
>CM053584.1:264257566-264299892 GCA_028627135.1 Pseudochirops cupreus
GTCAGCAAGCTCAAGGGGCACGGAAGATCTTCAAATCCCAGTATCGTTACAAGAGGTTCTCCAATCTTGCTTCTAAACTGCCTTCAGACATCCCAAACTGAATGTCCAGCAGATGTCTTAAATTCAACCTGTACAAATGGAATTCATATTTTTCATGTCTTTCCCCCTATAACCTACCCCTACCTCCTACCTACCCTATTACTATAGAGGGCAACACCATACTCCCAGTCCATCAGGCTCACAATCTAGGAGTCACCCTGAATTTGTCACTGTATCTCTCCCCACCCCACTCCCTGCCGTGATATCTAATCTGTTGTCAATGCTTGTTAATTTTATCCTTGCAACATTCTTAAATTTCTTTCTTCTGACACTGCCACTATGATAGTGCAGGCCTCCATCACCTCCCACCTTGATTCATGCAATTGCCTCCTGTTGTATCTGCTTACCTCAAGTCTCTCTCCACTCCAATCTATCCTTAATTAAGCCGTTAAAGTGACATTCTTAAAGTACAGTTCTGATCACATGATTCCTTTTCTCAGTAAACTCCAGCAGCTCCCTATTACCTTTGGAATAAAAATAAAAATATTCCGTTTGGTATTCAAAGCCCTTCATAACTTAGCCCTCTCCTATCTTTCTAGTCTTTTTGCACCTTACTCCTCTCTGTATACAAAAGGACACTCCATCTCTCAGATTAGGACATTTTCTTTGGCTCTCCCCCATGCCTATAATGTTCTCCCTTTTCTAGTTACCTCCCTGCTTCCTTTAAATAGTTGTTACAACCCCACCTTTTACTGGACTCCTTTCTCAATTTAAGTGCCTTCCATCTTGCTAATTATTTCCTATAGAAGACTATTCTATTTATAGTTCATTTTGTATATATTTGCATGTTGTCTCTTCCATTAGACTGTAAGCACCTTGAGGACAGAGTCTGTGTTTTCCCTCCTTTCAATATCTCTAGCACTTAGCAAAATGAACATTTTAATAGCAACTCATACTACTATAGACTTTACAGATAAAGATGGCTTTAGCTACTGGGATTTAATATTTGAAAAGAATGTGGCTACATAGGGGCCACCAGAAATTCTGTCCTCTGAAAGATACTCTGACATCAGAAGGTGTATACAAGACCTTTAAAGAAAAAAATATCCTATGGCTAAAATGGTAATGAATAAATGATGGAATAAAAGACTTAGCGATAACTAGAGTTTAAAGCTTCAAAAAGTTCAAGGGCCTCCTTCCAATATAAGGATGAGATTTTCAAGTATTTCTAAAAGAAAAAAAAGGAATTATGGGAAGGTCAAGGCCCTGAAATCTACCAAAAGGCAGTGTCACATCACAAGAACAGATATGATCTAGTTATTAGGTTACACAAAGATAAATAAGCATTTCACCACCTGGAAATCTATCTTTCTTTTTTTTTTTAACCAAGGCTTAAAATTCCACAGGGAAAAGTAAGACCAATAGAAGTCATGAACAAGACATTAGTCTAATCCTCCTTAGAGGGTTCACTGAGAAGGCACTCAGGCGTACAAGCATTCTACCTGGAAAAAATGGATGAAAGCACAAATTTATATCATTAAATCAATCATCTATCCAGAAGAAGTGAAAGCTGAGTCAGATAGAACTGAGATAGGTATCTCATCTCCAATTTCCTGTGGTAGACACTATTTGAAAAATAAATGAAGTTAAAAGTACACCAAATTATGATATAGAAAGGTACAAAATAAAATAACAGTGTCCCCAGGGATATTAGGGAAACACTCACAGCTAGAGAAATAAGTCCCTCTGAACTATGATAAGGCCTCTTTCAGGACTGAGGTTCTTTGATTCTGTAATTGTAACTGCTGGACAACTCTCTAGGTTGATCAAGCATAGTGGAGTGCCTTATTGCCAACAGAACTTAAAAAAAACAAAAACTCCCAAGGGTTAATGGTGCCATGGAATATATACCAATGACCAGGTCCAAAATACTATTATATCCTATCATATACATAAGAGTGTACATTCAAGTTTCTTTGATGACTGGGGTGCTTAGGGTTGAATTACAACCATTTTAACCACCAGGGAAGGGAAGGTAGCAACCAGTGACCAGTAAGGGCACGTTCGGGACCTCGGTTATAACTTAGACAATGTTGTTCATAAGTTGAATAGGGGTGAAGTTTGGGAGAAGTTTGAAGAAAATAACTAATTCCTCTAAAGTGGAATAGCTGTATAGGGGTTGGGGGGTAAGGAGCAGTGCAAAAACACATCTGGTGAATCTTTATGTCTCTGGATTTCTGGATTAAGACACTAGATGAAGCCTTATGTTTTGGTAAAGATAATGAATTGTGCATTTTTGAATCCTCATGTTCTAATAGCATCTATCTCCAACCCACAGTTTACAAATAAAAAGTAGTCTCAACCAGTATCAGTACTATGAAGAATGGTATGGGGATAAAACGGAGCTTAGGACTCCCATATTATATGGTACCTATAAGATACAGTACTATGCATAGAATAGAAATCGAGTTATTATATTCATTAAATGTAATAAATGTGTCAGGAAATTCATATTTAAATATAAAATTTCTTTACCACTGTCCATTAGTTGTTTTTCCTTTGAATCTAAAACAGTTCCCATTGAATTAAAGTATAGGAATAATGGAAACAATTTTATATATTATACCTTATTAGATGATTCTTATTTAAATCTGTTTCACAAATTGTGAGTAGGCATCAGAAAAGGAAGAAATAATCAGGATTCTACCTTCAAATAACAGAGTTGTTCCCATCAAAATGTTTGGAAGCAATGAAGGTAGAACATTAATCAATAGTGGAAATACATGCTTGGCAGGACTTTGGAATTGGGAATCTTGAACAGTAGCCAGAATGGATAGCATCAATTTTCTCCTTAATGATATATGTGACATGCTTACTAATAGTCACTTCTAAATTGTAATATTCACTATTCTTTTGAATTATTTAAAAATTTTATTGCATTATATTTTATTAGCATTATAAGAGGTGTATGCATTGCAATATCCATTTTATTTCTATGATAAAATATATTTATACAGATATCATAATAGTCCAATAAGCTATCAGTCTTACAATAATGATTTACACTAAAAAGTTCTCAAAAGCATGGAAAAAGTTCTTCCATCCTTCCTTCCCTTCATTTCTTCCTCCCTTTACTTTCCTCCCTCTCTACATCCATCCATTCTTTCCTTTTTTCCTTCCTTCCTTCCTTCTTTCCTTCCTTCCTTCCTTCTTTCCTTCCTTCCTTCCTTCTTTCCTTCCTTCCTTCCTTCCTTCCTTCCTTCCTTCCTTCCTTCCTTCGTTTCACAAAGAACTTTGTGCCAAGTCAGATGCTGCAGGGGATATAGAAGGAATAGATAGTTCTTGTCCTCAAGACCCTTAAGGGGTCACTGCTGCCACGTGCTTTCTAGTGAAATAATTAAAGGGACTGACCAATATAAATCCAAAAAGTAGTTATGAAATTTAACAAAGATCAAAAAGATGAGACATAATTTTTATCTGTATCTATATATGCAATAGTATAATCATTAGAAGAACAATTCCAGTCATAATCTTTGTCACAAACTAAGAAAGACCAATCTGAGCTCTAAACAATATAGATTCACTGTCAATAAGTCTAGAGAGAACAATGAAAAGAAAGCATAACTATGAACTCAATCAATGCTAAGTCTAGAATGGGCCCTCAAAACTATTGTGCCATCATATGTGAGCACACAACCAGAGAAATAGCTATTGATTGAGAGAGAATAAAGGGAACCATGTAAACATTTTTAGAATCAGGGGACCTGTAGCTAAGAGGTGATTTTTTTGAGAATAGGAGACATAGTGCTTCTATTTGGGTCACCAAGATTTGACACTGTGCTTTGCATAGAGAGAGCATTTAATAAATAATGTGTTTGTTTGTTTGTTTGTTTTTCATTCATTTCTCATAAGTATAGTTTGGCCCTTTATTTTTCATGGGAATCTGTGCAGATCACCTTATATTTCAGAGATTTCATTGTGTCATATGCAAAATAAGAAGGGGGGGTAGTTTGATTTCAAAGGCTAAAGCTTATGAAAATTCAAATTTAAATGACTAAGAAACAGAGGTGAGTACTTTCACAAGAAATAAGACCATTGTGCCAATTCAATCCCAATCAATGAGACAAATATAGTCCAAAAATCTAAATCAGGAAAGGATAAAATACAGAAAGAAAACTATAAGCCAATATCATTAATCCCAAGCAGTGAATATCCATTAAATTCTTAGTAGGCTCCACGGACTGCACTAGGGGCTAAGAATACAAAGATTTTCAAAAGTGCAAACAGTACTTCCTGTCAAGGAGCTCACATCCTGTTGAGGGAAAACAGCATGTGTAGCAATTAATATATCTAGAATCTAAACCAAAAAAGGAGGGATAGGAACCAAACCTAAGATTTCATTTGTATATGTAATTTCAAGAACAAGGAATTCCTTCTACCTTTTCTGGTACTGCCTTTCATCCTTAAAGAGGTACCTGACTTACCCCAAAACACTCAGCCATGATGTGGCAGAACCAGAACTTGAACATGTCTTCTTGGCTCCAAATAAGCTCGATAACCACCATCTGTATATACAACATAAGTTTTAAGTATTCTGAGAAATGAGGAGTCATTCACAGTTGGGAAATCAGGAAAACTCTCCTTTCAGTTATTAAATATTTATTAAGATCCTACTACACACCAGACATTGTCCTAAGCCCTAGAAATACAAAGAAAGGCAAAAGACAGCCCTTACTCTTCAGGAGGCCACAATCTAATGGGGGAGGCAACAGGCAAATAACTACATTGAAACTAAATATATGTGGGATAAATTGGAAATTATCAATCTAGGAAGAGACTAAGAGGGATCAATAAAAGCTTCTAGTAGATTTTATGTTAGCTAGGCTTGAAGAAATCCAGAGAAATTAGAAGGCCAGAGATGAAGAGGTCAAGCGTTCTGCACATTGAGGAAGCCAGTGAAAATGTCCAGAATCTGGGGATGAACTGTCTTGTTCAAGAAACAGTAAGGAATTTAATGGCATTGGATCATAGAGTATGTGAAGTGTATGAGGAATAAAAAGACCAGAAAGATACCGCTAAAATAATAATTGTGATAACCTTTATCCATCTTTACTGAGTTATTATCATTTTTTACTCAAGTCTTCATAGAATTAAAGAATTTAAACTTGGATAAGTGAGTATTCATCTCCATGGAAAAGAAAATTTTGATTAAAAAAAACCTTTTGATCATCTCAAAATCTTATTTATCTTATTCTACTAACACAGTTAGAATTCTGTAGCTTTACGTTGGGATAGAATAAATAACAATAGAGAATGTTACTATTTCCCTCACACCTAAGAAAATGAATGTAAGAAATGCATATGCTCTGTAAGTCAAGAGTGCATGTCTTCTAAATGCTATCAGTTTTGTGAGCAAAGTTTTGAGAATAAAAAATTAGGGTAAAAGTTTCTCCTTCCATTTCTATAAATCCAAGCAATTCTATGTGAATTAAATGTTTCTCATTGTTGATAAGGACCTTTAAATTTCTTTCCTCCATAGCAATACCTTCCAGAAAATCACATCAAATTATTTTAATGTACATTTAGATATTGATTTTTAAAATATTAGATGCTCACAGTAGAATTTAAAGTAATTTTGCCTTCACCATCTTTATTTTGATAAGAAAAAGATAACTTTTTTTCCAAAATATTGTTCTTCCTGTAGTTGTAATACTTCTCTGAAGCAGAATGGAGTTGTTGAAAAAATAAAAGGTTTTTCCTCAAAGCTATCGTTCTTCTGATGAGAATTGTTAAAAGTAAAAGTTGGTAACAACTCATTTGTATTTAATGTAAATGTCACATTCAAAGATGTACTGAGGGACTTATAAAAGTATTGAAAAACTCACCTTTCTTACCCTCAGCTTCTAGTATTTACTGAAGTTTAATATTCCAGAATTATTGACATTATTTTTGACTAAACAGTGCTATCTTATATTGTGGATAGCAAACAAATCCCTTGAATTAATAACCATTGTTTATTTTACCCAAGCAATCAAATCAATAGAAAGGAGAACTAAAAGTTTCTTAAGAAGAAAATAGCTAATGATAACAGGTAGCACTTAATGTTTGCAAAGTACTCTGCATATGTTATCCCATGTGATCTTCCCTACAAGCCTGTGAGGTTGGTGCTATTACACCCATTTTACAGATGAGGAAACTGAGATTGAGAGAGGCTAAGTGACTTCCTGAGGAATCACGTAGCAAGGAAGTGTCTGAGGCAGGATTTGGATTCAGGTTTTCTTGAATCCAAGTTTATTAATCTAACCATATACCACCTAGCACTTTGAGATTTCCAAACCAGTGATTCCCATGGAGAAAGAAATACAGCTGGGATGGGTAAGCAAAAGATAATATGCTCAGACGCTTTTAATACCACTGTGTCTTTGTGCTACACATTTAGTGATCCCAATGTTTTGGAGAAAGGAAAAGCAGCTTTTTTTCCTTCAAATGATTGGAGAACCATTGATCTACTATCCGCTCCCCCCGTGGTACATCCTGTTTATTCATATGTTCTCCCAAACCATACTTTGAATAACCCCTCTATCAAGTTTCCTTAGTATCAAAGACTGGTACATCACAAACACCTTTATAATGATATATATGATCATATAATGCCATCCTTTGCTCACAATCTGTATTACAGGATATATGTGTGTATGTGTGTATGTATATGCCTCTGTCTATATATACACAATATAATGTGCATATATGTTCATGTGTTTCTATATATACACATGCATATACTACGTATGTATGTAACGAAATTAAATTTATCTACTCCCATCCATTCATATACTCTGTTCATTTCTATCTATGCTTTGAGCCTCTAGGTAATAGGGATCACAGATATGGAGATGGAAGGAACCTCAGAGACTCTCCAGTTCAATCTCTTTTTTTACTTGGGCCCAGAGAGTTTATATAGCTTGACCAAGGTCACTTGGCCAAAGTGTTAAGTATCAGAGGCAAAACCTGAACTCTAACTCCAGAACATTTCCACTGTATCAGGTCAAGGGACTTAAGTCATAGTCAACATGTCTATGTAGTACTAATGCAATATTCACAGCACTGACCATGACTATAAATATTCCCGCATGGTGCTCAATTACCAACTATAGCAGACTCTCCATATAGAGGAGAGAAGCAAAACATTTATTCAAACACCAGAAAACCAAATCCCAATGCCAGGAAACCAAATCCATCATAGTAACATAGAAGCTAATGTACCACAACATAGGAGAGACACACCATCCTTTAGCCTTCACACAAACCAATGCAAGATCAATATTTACTCACAAAACTGAGTAACTCCTTGCCTGAGTGTTCTCTCTCACCAGCTCTCTGTAATGATACTGGGATTTGAAGATCTTCCATGCCCTTTAGTTTGCTGATGTAGGAGGAAGGGAAGGAGCAAGAGAAAGCCAGAGCCAAGCTAGCATCTGTGCTGTGGTGCCTAGAAGCAGCAGTGGCAGCTGTGGCAGCAGCTATGGTTGTGGCAAGAACTCCCTTTTCTTTGAGCCTGCCAGAATCTCTGCTAAGGACTTCTGCTGAGGATTGCCAGGGACAGGAACTGCAGGGGGCTGGAGTTGATGGGAGCAAGCTGCCTGGACACTGAGCAGCTGTGTGAGTGAAGAGAGGAAGATCTTTGCCTGAGGTAGCCTGTCCTGTTTTGAAGGCTTGAGAATGTGGGTGTTTACTGCTTTAACTACATGTGCCAATTTCATAACTACTGTGTTGGCTTTGATTTTCTGGTTTTGGGACTCCGTTTTCTGGTATTTAAATAAATGTTCTAGCTATACTTCTCATGTTGAGAGCCTGTTACATTTTGTGATTAATAACCATTTCAGCATAATTATAGTTACTGTAGGCATTGTGAATACTGCATTGTTGATACACTCTCTAGCTCTGATTCCCAGCTTCCTATGGGCGCTGCTCCACCCTTCAGCAAGTTCCTTCCACCACAGGCTCCATTTGACTACATTCAGTCTGTTAGGGGGCAGAGTTGACTTTCAAAGCAGGGAAAGTCTTCAAATTCCCCTAGGCTTATTAAGGGGCAGGGAAGATCTTCAAATTACCATTACCATTACAGTCTATTGTGGTAATAAGGTAAGATGAAGGCAACGAATGACCAGAGATCATAGAATGGTAGATTAAGAGTTAGAAGGGGCCAGAGAGTCTCTTCTAATCTATACCCTTTTAGCCTCATATAATCTATACCCTGCATGTTAACAAATGAGGAATTTCAGGCCCAAACAGGATAGAAGATTTGCTTAAGGTCACAGGAGTCATAAGTTGCAAAACTTACTGTGCCAAATGGGCATTCTGTCTACTCCTCCATAAGGCCTGAAGTGTATGTCTCACACTGGCTCTGTGGTAACATAGCATATTCCAAATGTGACAGGTATTTGGGATTTGACTAGCACCCTGGGATTTGTAGTGCTGAGAAAAAACAATTCCTCTCAGCCCTGAATATTTCAAAAATTGAAGAGGCAGAAAAGTATAAAAGTGCTGGATTTGAAGGCAGAAAGAATAGAGATTAAATCCCAACTCTGGCATTTTATAGCTGGAGGACCAAGGACAAAGCACTTAAATCTTCTGAGCTTTAGCTCTCTAAAACTACAAATTTCAGAAAGATAAGTAAATGGCTTCTCATCCTCCTCCTCCTCCTCATCATCATCCTCACCCTCATCATCAATCATCATTATCAATCATCATCATTGTCATCATCATCATCCTCCTCCTCCTCCTCATCCTCATCATCTTCCTCCTCCTTATCCTCGTCATCATCCTCATCATCCTCAACATCATCCTCATCCTCATCCTCATCAATCATCATCATCATTCATCATCATCATCACCATCATCATCATCATCATCATCATCATCATCATCATCCCAGAGCTCTCATTTATTTTAGCCCTTCTAAGGGGCCAATAGCTCTTTGACTATTTTGAAAGACTATCTGTTTATGTTAATATATATTGTAGAGATTTCAGATTTAATAAAGAGTATGAAATAGTAATGACAAGTTGAAGACTAGTCCTCCATATTTGTACACTGGGAGGCCGTGTGCTAGACTTGTCATCAAGAAATCCCGAGTTCACATCGGAATTTTAACCCTTACCAGGTCTGTGGCCAATAGGTAAGATATTTAACTTATCCATGCCCCACTTTCATAACCCATAAAATTAAGAAGTTGGCTAAGTTGGCCTCTAAGCTCCCATGTGGGTCTGAATACCCTCATTGTGAATACCTTGTCTAGTACTTATGGTTATGCCCTTTAATAACACATGCAGGTGAAAGGCAAAAAAAAAAAAGATTAGATCTCATTAAAAAATCATTGGTTAACTTACATGACTTCTTTTATCCAGGTATTAAGTGCTGCATGGGAATGTCTTACAAGGACCAAGATAAATGAAGATTCTGAGATGATGATGATGATGATGATGATGATGATGATGATGACAAATATGCATTAATATGGTATATGGCTAACAGTATGATCTTTCTCACCAGAATTCTAGTAGAAAAGTAATACAAGTGTTATCCCCATTTAACACACAAGGAAACTGAGGCTCAGTAGTGTTACATATGTTATACCCCTAGCCACACAGCATGAGATAATCAGACCTGAAACTTTAACCTAGTTCACCAAAATGCCTCTCTAGGATATTACTTGAGTATAAAGCTACCTGTGGAAATAGAAAAATAGCCACTCTGCAACTGATTTCAGGGAGTCTTAGTTAGAAACCATCCCAGCTGAAGTTTTCTCAAGGTTCCTCTGTTTCTCATAGACTCCCTTCTAGCATTGCCATCACAAGTATCTATATTAATGGTAAACTCCCAAATATTAATTACCTTCAGGGTTGTGTGAAAAATTATAGATTTCTTCTGTTTTTATCTTCTAAAAAAAAATCTATTTTTTTTCTATTTGGGAAAGAAATACAGGCAAATCCTTCTCCGCAGATATCCAAAAGTAAAGGTAATTTTTTGTAAATCATTGAATCTGCTGAAGCAGAAAACAGTGCTCTAAATGACCAAGACCTTTTACTAATTATTAAAATACAGATTTACAGAGGACCTATAGTTATAAGAGACTTCAGAGGGCATCTAGTTCAACTCTCACTTTACAAATGAGAAAACTGACTATGGAGGTTAAGAGATTTCCCCAAGATCACAAAGGCAATATTTATAAAAGATGGAATTTGAACAGAGGGCTTATGACTCCAGAAATAATATTCTTTTTACTATACTAAGATTACTTCCCTTTAAATAAGAGGGCAGCTAAATGGCACAGTAGATAAAGCAGTAGGCCTAGAGACAAGAAGGCAGTCAAAATGTGGCCTCAGTCCCTGGACTGGTCACAACCACTGTGTGCCTGGGTTTCTTTATCTGAAAATATGGCAAATAATAATACCTACCTCACAGGTGGCTGTGAGTCTCAAATGAGATAATATTTATAAAGTACTTAGCACACAATAGGTACTTAATAAATGTGTGTTCCCTTCTCTTACCTCCTAATAGAAACCAGTCTGCTATGGTTATGTTGATTTTGTTGTTGTCTTCATTATTGTTGGGGAAAAGGGATGGAGGAATGGGGTTGTTTTTTGTTTGTTTGTTTTGTTTTGGACTTTTTTTTAAAGCAAAGAAGAAGAAACTGACTTATTCCTCATCTAGAAAACACGCTAAAGACTGTTGGATCTGGAGTCAAGTAGACATATGTTTGAATCCTGCCACAGATACTTTGTAGCTCTGTGACTCAAACCAAGTCACTGAACCTCTCTCAGGTTTAATTTTCTTATTTTTAAAATGGGAATCATAATAGCCCTTGCCTCACTAAATTGTTGTGACAATCAAAACAAAGGAGATGACAAATGTATAGTGCTTTAAAAATCTCAAAACACTGTACAACTTATTATTATTTTGTTATTATGCTTTTAAAACTGGCTTCCCATAGAACACTAACCACAATAGAAAAGATAGAAGAATTGAATCAGCCACCAAGCTGGCCCAGTTCAATCATGTCCATCCCAGTCCTTCTTCAAGATGTCACATGAGAAACTAACCTGGGTAAAATAGAATGATTAGGCTAAATGAATACTGCCTGATTCAAAAGACTGTAGGGAACAATAGTTAAAACTTTCAAAACTCTCTTGAATAGTCTGAAGAATCAGATGCTAAAATGTTAAAATTTGTTTTGATAAAGGCCCACCGTGTTTCTCTAAAATGACTACAATTTGTTTCCTGTGAATATTCTCTGTTTATTGAAACTGGCTTCTCCTTGGGGCAATCCCCTTCATGCATATTGTTCCTACTACATGATCCTGTTTCCTGAACATCATAGACCTGACTGTTTCTCTCAAGATGAGTAAGTGGGTTCCTCAAACCACAAAAGCAGGTATCATGGAGTAATTGGAGAGGTGGGGGTGGAACTGTTGGTCACAAGAAAAGTAAGCTCAAATCAAAGCCCCTATGGTTGAATCTGATGGGCAGGCAGGCATCAAACATACATTTGCCATCTCTAAGTGCGTATGAAATTATTAGTCTCCAAGGCAACTTTCTCTGATAAATATAGGATAATATGATCATGAGATGTTAGAGTCAGAAGGTACCATAAAGACCATTTAGCTTTACACCATCATTTTGCAGTGGAGGAAATAGATTCAGAGAAGGTAAGTGAATTACTGAAGTTCAGACAGACAGTTTTATGGAAGAGCTAGGAAAGCTGAAATGTAAAAAAAAAAAAGTCTATTTACATGTCTGGAATCATAGGTATTGAATTTAAAAACTTAATCCAAGACTACTATTCTTCTCTACAATCCTAGTAATTTTTGCATAATTTTCATATATTTTAGTTCATTGGCATCTTTTAAATTATCTGTACCATAGCTAGATAGGTAAATTAAAAATACAAGCATACACATCACACACACACACACACACACACACACACACACACACTCATAATTAAAATCTTTGATGAGCTAACTAGTTACAGCAAATCATTCGTTCATAAATATTGGGTATATGACTTGGGGAAATATAAGTTGAACTGGTACTCATAAGGCATTGATTGTGTTTAGTGAGGACTGGGGGAGAAGGCATATTATATTTAATATTGCTTCACCAATGACTCTAAAGAGGAAATTCGGGCAGTCTTTTAATGGATTTATCTGGATAGCAGCAAAATGGAAGAAAAAAAGAGTGAACTTCTTTAGACTATCAACATACCTGAGATCTTCTTATTTTAGTAACAAAAATAGCACAAAAGCTCCCAACTTCACACCAGACGCTGGAATTCAACGGTTCTCTGCAGTAAGGAAGAGTTTTTGAAACCAGGGGCACACTGCCTGAGAGAGCATGATACCTTTAAGGTGGGGGAAAGGGAGGGAGGGAGAAGTCAAGGAAAAAATGACCGAAATCATTAAATGTTGTTCAGAGGTCAAAATTATTGAACATCTTCAAGTACAACACATGCATAAATATGTTACCTAGAGTAATACATTGAATTTGAATAAACTGATAGGGAATGCAACACAATGATTAATTCAAACAAGCAATCAACAGCAAGTATTTCTGATACTCTTACTATATACCACACACTGTGCTGAGTGCTAGGGATACAATGAAAAAAAAAAAGGGTAATAGTCTCTACCTTTGAGGTTTTTATACTCTCAGAGAGAAAACATATACATTTATAAAAATTAAAGGGAGCACACAAGTAAGTTCAACTCCTTAAGTTTAATGCTCTCCAGCTTTAAGCACCATGCACTTTATGACTGACATTCTCCCTATGCTGTTATGATCGTACTATTGTGATATTGTAATATGATAGTGATAGAGAGACCAAGACAAACATACATGTGCATCTGATGCTCTGCCCTTCACCAGGCTACTACATAGATTAAGGTCTTGAACTTTTCCTCCTAGGAGCTAGGCTTTTCCTTTCAAGGTTTAGGGTAAGAAATAGTAAGGAATGATCAGAGCTTTTGTGGCTTTTCTCTGCTTGTGGGCTTGTAACTGTCTATTGATTTCAGATATTTCTGCAAAGCATGTGTGTACCCTGCAGGGCTTATGGGGAATGACATTGACATTCTCCCTAGCTGTGTAGCTCTCCATATATGGTTTCAACCCAGTTCAGCTTTGCTGAGCACAAAACTATGCCTTCCATCATTGAAAAAGATCTTATTTCCCTTTCTCTTTCTATGTATTCAAACAAACACGCAAACCACAGCCAGGTAGTTTGTTTGTGTTTCTTTTGGTTTTTGTCTAACAAGTTATTCTTACATAAGTAGAAACCAATGTAAATAGTGTGAACATAAAATAAAATAGGGAAATCAAAATGTTTAACTTTAACTGAACCAGTTGGGGAAAGATCATAGAGACTCACTATTCCAATAGATAGCAAAGTACTGTCTAGCGATACTTAGGAGTCCTAGAGACCCTTTCAGAAATTCTTCAAGGGCAATTATTCTCATAATTATACTAAAGCATCTTAATTTCTAATTTGGTAAATATTGATAGATGTGACCCCCCCCAATAAAAAAGTTTTTTGAGGATCTTCAATATTTTAAGAGCATAAATGACTATTGAAACCAAAAAGGTTGAGAACCACTACATCTAATCCCTTTATTTTTAGAGATGAGAGAAATGTTGCTCAAGGAGATAGTGACTTACCCAAAGTAATACAGGCATTGAACATCAGAGGCAGGATTTAAACAAAGTCCTCTGACTTGAGAGCCACTGCTTTTTTTTTCACTATACCAACCAGAATATAAAAGGGATTGATTGGCAAAAAAAGAAATTTGGCTTCTCCCTGAATGGACTAAGGGAAGCAAGAGTAATTTCGTCATCCTCCTGGCTCATACCCAATCAGCAACACAGTTCTAGTTAGGACCATGTTCACAATAAGAATTTCTCCATTATCTTCTGCCATGTGTAATTGCCTGCTGGTTGCTCTCTCTCCATTCCAATTCATTTTTCCTAAAATGCAGATCTGACCATATTATCCCCTCCTCAAATTCAATAAAATTTAGTGGCTCCTTGTTACTGCCAAGATCAAATATAAAATCCTCTATCAGGTGGAGACAAGATGGCAAAAGAGTAAAAAGAAATGCAACGAGTTCCTCCACCACAAACTTCTCCTCATAGATCTAGAAATGTACCAGATTAGTGAATTAAATCCTGTTAGAGAAATTCATAAAAATGTCATCAACCCTACACAGATTAGGAAAATAACTTGGAGTTACTTCCTAGGATGATGGCTGTGGTGACTGGGCTGGAAGCAGGACAAATAATCCTGAAGCGTGGAGTACTACTATTTTCAAGGTTGTTGGATTTTTCTACCTGTTGATAGAAGTTGGTCAATGGTCAATGTATGTGTTACCAATCAAGGTGGGCTTTTAACCAGAGGAATTGCTCTTTTCATTGATGAATGTAAGAGGGAGATTGGAAGGACTGTTATTCTCAGGACTCTTTGTTCAGTCTTTGACTATCATAACTGTTTCTACAGTTGGGAAGGAGCTGGACTGGAGACAGAATTGGTGGTCTGAGGAAAGCTTGTATTCCTGTGAGTCTTGGTTTTATCTTCCAACAAGCGGCATCTGGTCAGTGGTTGTGCAAAGGAAAGTGGTTCTCATTAAACTATTTATGAGCCCGAAACCCTCATAAGGAGAAGAAAGGGAAAGAAATTCATAGGCAAATTTCTCTTGTGATCCCCGTACAGGTGGGAAGATCCAGAAGGATTCAGGAACAATTCTTCGAACAAACTCTCAGGCTTCAGCAGACCACAGCACATGTGTCTATTGCTGTCATGTCCTTATGCTATAGATTGGTATTATTACTTCTGGAGATAGGAAGAAAAGAGAAATTCCCTCCCCCTTACTTCATTTTAGAAGAAGACATAAGCAAAAATATTCAGTTGTAGTTCTGGAGAGGTATAATATAAGACTTGTTGAAAGTTTGCTTTTGTAGTGCATGAGAATGGCCTATCATCCAATTATTGAGAGTTTCCTAAGCTCTTCAGTGGCCTACAAACAATGGACTACACTGCCTTTAATATAATTAGGTTGTTTGCAGAAGGTAGTATGGTTGAGTTATTTTTGCGTTATTTTTATAAAGAAACAGGTTTGCATGCTTCCTTCAATCTCCTTTCTATGTCTCGGTGGGGGCTATTCTTTCTTCTTCTTCAATCCTTACCCCCAGATTCCCAGCACCCTTGTATGTATTTTTTTTCCTCTTAGAATATAAGTGCCTCGTAGGCAGGCACTGTTTTGTGTTTGTATCCCTAGTGCTTAGCATCATGCTTGGCATATGGGAAGCATTTGATGAATGCTTATTTATTTATTTACTTATTTATCATTTATTATGCTTTATTATTATTATTATTTATTAATCTATTATGAACTTATTCAAACATTATCCCTATGCATTCATACACTTCATACATACAGTCAAGATCCACAGAAGTCTCTGATACCTTCCTTTCCTCCACCCAACATGTTTTCACTTCTTAGGTACAACTTTCCTAGATTTCATTCTGGAAGAGGGAAAAAGCTTAGTACCAGGAGTACCATCACATCTGGTATCTAAAGACATTTTGAGATATGTAGATATATAGATATAGATATGGATTAGATATAGATATAGATGATTGGAGATGGAGATGGAGATGGAGATAGATAGACATATAGTATCCCTAGCACTTATGCCATGCCTGGCATATAGTAAGCACTTAAAAAATCTTTACTCTCTCTCTCTGTTTCTCTTTCTCTGTATATATGTATGTATCTATATATCTACACACACACATACACATACACATATGCATATGCACATATATATATATATTTATGTATGAATATGTGTGTGTACTGTGACTGTATACATACATACAGAGTTGATTATCATTATTTACAATAGTTATGCTCTATAAAGTTGCCACAGACATTGAATTAGTGAAGATGCTTTAGCACTTTGCAGAGTAGTCTCACATACAGATCACAGAATTTCCTCTTCCTTTTTCTAGATAAACCATATTGCTGATTCATTAACATTAAATTCATGGCCAATAGCACTATACCTCATGCCTGAATGAAGTTTACCTAACATCTGTTTTCTCTGTAAGGCATATCACAGTCTTCTTGTGCTTAGTAACACTAGACAGTACTTTAGCACTGTACTTGGAGGTTATTTCAAACAGCAAAATCAACAAAATGCAAAAAAAAAAAAACCCACACTAAATAGACCTCAAAAAGGACACATTTCAGAGTGTTATACTGTCAAGTCGAATATGCAAGTTAGGTGAGATTTTTTTTTTGCCACTACACATCTGTGAATGACTATAAAAGTGCCACAAGCATTGATTTGGGGGTTATAAATAATTTTGGCAAGTAGGTGAATTCACAAACACAGGATGGAAAATACTGAGAATCAACTATATATTCATATACATATATATATATGTATGTGTGTATATAAATATACACATGTCAGTATACACACACACACACACATATCCTTTTTTTACCCTTTTAGTTCAGCTAAAAAATAGTAGCTCCTTTAAAAGGAAACATTTACTAAGAAATTAAGTAAAAATAAACATAAATATAGCAGGGAAGTGGCTCAGTAGATAGAGTGCCAGGCCTCCAGTCACCACCTGTTTCTCTTAGCTACCACCTCAGCCTAGTGTCACCAGTTGCTCCATCTTTCTGAGGAGTCAGCCAGGTTGCATCATCACATCAGTCCCTCTCATAGCCAGAGCCATCGGTCAACTGCATGGCACAGTGGATGGCAGATCAGGCCTGGAATCAGGAAGACTCATCTTCCTAAGTTAAAAGCTTGCCTCAGACACTTACTAGCTGTGTGACTCTGAACAAGTCACTTAATCCTTTTTGCCTCAGATCCTCATCTGTAAAATGAGCTAGAGAAGGAAATGGCAAACCACTGCAGTATCTCTGCCAAGAAAACCGCTATAATGCCAAGCAAAGGCAACTTCCAAGGTTCAGAATACCAGCACAGTAACTCTCCTTTTATTCAGTGACAAATTAAGGCAAAACATTCACAGAAAAGAGAAAATCAAAATATAGCATTCACCAAAGGTAATTTGATAATTTAGTAAGTCCTCAATTCAATCCAAGTACTATTCCACCCCTGGGCAGTACATTCATTTAGTCAATCACAAAATCTTCTCTCTATTCAATTGGAAATGAGTTTCCAATCATAAATAAAGTACATTCATTTGGTCAGACACAGAGCACAAAAAGACAAGTTTCCCACCCCTGGATCACAACTGAATTATAATTATCATCACTTAATGCCAAGCACCTTCTCAAAAGGGGCAGTGAAGAACACAAAGATCATCTACCCCTAAGCTACAACAAGGTTAAGATAGCATTTAATACCCAAGTAGAGATCTTTTCTTCATCTTGACCTGAAGCAAGTTCTCAGCAATCTCTGCTCCTGGGGATACAAAGCTTAATAAAGCCACATGATACATTGCCAGTGTCCTCATCAATTCACTCTTGGCCTGCAGAACAGTCTCAGAACCCCTGAAAACATCAGCAAGACCCTCTTCCAGGATTTCTGTACACATAAAACAAGAAAATCCTTCTTCAGGGCTTCTGAACCAACAGCAAGGTTCCAGGACCTCTACAACAACAGCACTGTCCTTCACCAGCAGCTGAATCTGTCAAGACAACATCAAAACAGACAGAAAAAAAAAAACCAGCACCACAGTCATGCCTCCTAAATTCTTGGAAGCTTTGGATGGCAGCTCTCAAAAGTCCTAGGCAGCTCCAATTGGCCCCCTCTCTCTGCTTTCATGATACTGCTCCCCAGAAGTTATTCTGGCCTTCTCTACTGGGGCCTGTCTCTAAATCTACTGCACCAGCTCCTCTCAGTTCAGCCCTCTCTCTTCACATCAACAAGCCCATCCCACAAGTGGGATTCACAAGCTCTGGGTTTTAACACTTAACCCCAAAACCAAGCCAATACAAGGGGATCTTTAAATTTCATTACCATTACAACTCCAAATGGGGTTAGAAAGAGTCAAAACACAATTAAAATGTCTGAACAACAAAAACATGGCCAAAGCCAGCATTCCTTTCTGTTTTAAAGTCTATGACTTTATGTTTGTGCTACTCTCTAAGTTCCTATTTCTTAGCTGAACTATCCTTTTTAGTACAAGAATCAGAGAGAAAGAGAGAGAGAGAGAAAGAGTTCATGTCTAGTTTTTGTAATGATAGGTATTTAAAAGAAGTCAATATTTTCCCCAATTACATGTTAAAACAATTTTTTTAACATTTTTTTTTAATTTTGAGTTCCAAATTCTATTCCTTCTTTCTTTTTCCTCTCCCTAAGATGGTATGCAATCAGATATAGGTTATACATGTTCAATCATCTAAAATATTTCCATATTAGTCATTTTGTATTAGAAAACTCTAATAAAAGAAAAAGAATGAAAGAAAGAAAGTGAAAAATAGCATGCTTCAGTCTATACTCAAACAATATCAATTCTTTCTCTGGAGGCAGATAGTATGCTTCATCATTAGTGCTTTGCGATTTTCCTGGATTATTGTATTGCTGAGAATAGCTAAATCATTCACAGTTCTTCATTGAACAATATTCCTCTTACTGTGTACAATATTCTCCTGGTTCTGTTCACTTCACTATGCATCAGTTCATGTAAGTCTTTCCAGGTTTTTTTTTTCTGAAACCATCCAATTTGTCATTTTTTTATAACACGGTATTACATTACAATCATATAGCACAGTTTGTTTGACCATTCCCCAATTGATGGGCCTCCCCTTAATTTCCAATTCTTTTCCATCACAAAAAATAACTGCTATAAATATTTTTGGACAAACAGGTCCCCACACACACACACCCTTTAAATGTAATTCCTACCTAATCTATTTCTCTGATCCACCACTCTATTTCTTAGCCAGTACCAGATTGTTTTGATAACTACCACTTTGAGATGTTGTATGGTTAGACCAACTTCCTTTACATTTTTTCATTTGTTTCCTTGATAGTCTTGACCTTTTGTTCTTCCAGATGAATTTTGCTGTTATTTTTCATAGTTCTATAAAAAATAGTTTTGATAGTTTGATTGGTATGGCACAGAATAGAGAGATTCATTTAGGAAGAATTGTCATTTTTATTATATTGGCTTGGCCTACCCCTAAGCAATTAATATTTTTTCATTTGTTTAGATTTAACTTTATTTGTATGAAAAGTGCTTTGTAATTGTGTTCATATAGTTCCTGGGTTTGTCTTAGAAGAAAGACTATTGTTGTCTACAGTTATTTTAAATGGAATTTCTCTTTCTACCTCTCGCTGTTGGGTTTTGCTAGTCAAATTAAGAAATGCTGATGATTTTTGTGGGTTTGGCTGGTATCATACAACTTTGCTAAAGTTGTAAATAATTTCAACTAGGTTTTTAGTTGATTCTCTAGGATTGTCTAAGTATGACATCATATCAGCCAAAAAGAGTGATAGTTTTGTTTCCTCATTGCCTATTCTAATTCTGAAGGCACCAAACTTAAGGAGAACTAGGAAAGACTTCTTTCACTTTTCATTTCCAAAGAGGAATCAATATGATCTGAGACTGGTTTGTTTTTCTGTGTCTCTATGGGCTTGTATTCATGTGTTAATGTTTTACAGAAGTTTATAGAAATGAACTACACCATTTATCTATCTCCTTAAAGACTACAAAGAATATATTTTAAAAATATATGTGGGGGCACCTAAGTGGCACAGTGAATAGAGCACTGGTCCTGGAGTCAGGAGGATTTGAGTTCAAATTCAGCCTCAGATACTTGACACACTTACTAGCTGTGGGACTTTGGGCAAGTCACTTAATCCCAAATGCCTTGCTGTGCCCCCTCCAAAAAAGAAAAAATAGTATGTGTATATATTATATATGGTAAAAAAAAAAATCTCACTTGATTCTCAAAACTACCCTGTGAAATACTTACTACTATTATTCCCATTTTATAGGTGACAAAGTTAAAGCTGAAAGAGATTAAGTGACTTTCTCAAGGTCACAAATTTAGTAAATATCTGAGGCCAATTTTAAACAAAGGTCTTTCCAATTCTAGGTTCTATGATCTACACTGTGCACTAGCTAGCTGCCTAAATATATGCTCATCTTCACACTAATAAAAATAATAACTATCACTTAATGTTTTCAGGTCCTCTCCCATCTGTTGAATCCAAAAGAAAAAAGAAAAAAAAATAAACAAAAAACGATTAAGCTATTGAACTAATAGATCCTACTTCACTAAGCTTTTATTTTTGGTTTTGTGTGTGTGTGTGTGTGTAAAGCTTAGATCATATAAGTATAGTCATTTTAAAGCTCCCTTGCTCCCCACAAAATATCCTCTTTCCAATATTGGACTAAAATTGAAAATCATATTTAGTAAGGGCAAAGTGAGAAGAGCAGCATCTGAAAATGACATATAAGGACTGAATCAAGTGCTTTAGAATTTCTGTACAGTCCATTGTTAATTACACTTGCTAATGAAAGAAGAGAGGAAGGGAAAAACAATGAATCCATACCCTTTATTTTTGAGTGTCAGTTAGACAGAAATAATCTACTTAGTCAAACCAGATGTCTCTTAGGATTCCTAGCTCATTTCTAAGCTCAGATCAAATAAAACCTCCTACCTGAAGCCATTGCTGATTTCCCCAGTTAGCAATGCCCCTCCTTCCAATGAAATTATTTCATATCTGTTTTGTATTTATATAATAGTATCTTTTCTTCAACTGTTTTCCTGAAATCATAATGCATTCTATCTTCCCTACTGACTTCCTTGAAACTCCTACACCTGACAAGAACAGTTTATTAAGTAAAATAAAGCTTTGATTGCCAGTGAACCTATGCACCCCAGCTGCACATTCTACCCTTCATCTTATGATATTGCTTGTTTTTCATATCTCTAGAACAATGACAACAACAAAAATAATAATTACAATGATCCCCTCAAGGCCCAATCCATTGTCCATGTCATATGGCATGGGTGGAGAAAGCAAAGTAGGGAATGCTCACGCTCCTGAAGATCTGTAGAAAGAGTTTAGAAGATTACAACAATATCTCACTAATGCACATCGTAATGCACTCAATTGGAATATTACCTTTAATGCAATAAAAAGGATACCAGCAAATAAAACTGTATCATGAATTCCAAACTGTCTCAATCAATAATTGAAAGCTAAAGTTTGAAAGGTTAAGGCAATATAAGAAGTCAAAGTAGAACAAAGAACAAAGCAAACAATTTCAAATCAATCAAAAACCTTACTACAGAGGCTTAGGTATTTATGAAATTAGAGGCAACAGAGAAATCCCAAGCAAGGAGAATTTAGAACATTTTCAGTCCTCTACACATGTGGTCTCAAGAAGACAATATAATAAAAATGTAAATTGTATCAAATGAGAAGTAGCAAGTTTGTACACCATCGATATAATGATTGATGGATCTTTTACCGCAAGAGAATAACTGAAATTCTAGCTCTTCTGAAAAACTGATTAGAACTGTATAGCAGAACCTCACTCCCTCTCATATACTAGACAACAATAAATTCCCATACTACAAATAAAGACATCAAAATATCTGGAGAAATCAGCTAATAAAATATTTCCCAGGCACTGATCCATAAAACCTTAATAAAATATGTCTAATAAATATTACCATACAAAATATACATAATCTATAAATTTATATGGAATAAAAGACTTTCATAATGTGAAGAACCAAGGGAAGAAATTAAAGTCACATGGAAATAAGATGAGGTACATGTCATCCCTATTCACTCTGGCTGTTGTTCTGAAGATGCTTTCAGTGAGTATAAAGAAGATGAGTTTCCATCCTTATACTCTGTTATTTACAAAAAAGCAGCCATTTTATGGACCTCAGCAGGAATGTGTTTTCTATTAGTTATAGTCTACTTAATGAAATTACACTTTGAATGTACTAACAAGGAAGGCCAAATCTTTTTCTAGGTGTTTTTATGAATACTACATGATTTTCTCTGTATATGATAACATAGACAGAGTTCTGACTGAAAGGTAGAGATAGTCCGTGAATGTTCATGGTCCTGTCTAACCTTATAATAATGTAACTCTTTCTCAGAAGGACTCTTATAAGCATTAGTCATTTGATGACTATGGGGAAATTTTAAAATATTGAGGGAATAGAAAAGGTGGTACAAAAATAAATCATCTTGGGAACATTGTCAAATTGAAGAGTTTCTCTGTTTTTGTCTGCCTTTAAGCTAGGTTATTTTTCCTCTAAAGATCGGAGGGCTACTGTCTTGGAACTTAATCTGATTTTTAAAAGCTCCACAAAAACCAAGACATAAGGGAAGCAGAGATCAGATACAGACACTTGGGTCAAGGGAAAAAAGTGATTATATATAGATCTGAATGACAGAACCATGCTGACAAGAAAGTCAAGGAAGAAGAGACTGAGTCTCTAAAGGTGAAAAGGAAAGGGAATCAGAGAAAGTAAACTATAGAGTAGGGAGAGAAAGAGGATGAATGAAGAAATCTTTATGCATCCATAAACAACCAAAAATGAAAGCTAGTCATACTCCACTTGCCTTCTTTTCTTCACCTCCCAGTGGCTTTACCCAATGTCTCCTGAAGTCCATGCTGGTCACTAGAGGATGAAACTAGCATACAGGAATTGACATATGGGGACATACTTCCTTCCATATACAATTGTTTTCCTGTTTCTTCTCTTTAAGGTCTTCTAGACACAGGGGATATAATCACCTTTACCATTGTTCTTGGTACCCTTCTCCTGGACCACTCTCCACTTTTTTTTAAACTATCCTCTGTACCACTGAACCATTATTCCTTTACCTTAATATCCCCCAGGGCAATTTCAGCTAGTTATGTCTATGACTTGTCTTCTAGCCTTGGAGTACTATTGTTTGGTCATGGTCTTGGAGCTGGTTCTTTTGTCCTGTGCTCTTAATAGACCTTTGTAATGACACAGGTGTGCTTGTACAGATTTACAATAATGGGACATTTACCAAATGCATCTACCCTCACCTCCAATTTTTGAGGAACAAAAGGATGAAATGGGTCACATTGGAATGTTATATATTGAGAAACAGAAGATTAAAATTTCTATGAATGTCATCTGAGATGAAGGATCTTTAAGACCATCATTTCTAAACCACTCATGTTACAGATGAAAAAACTGAGGCCAAGAAAATTGGTGAAGATCAAACAAGTAGTAAGAGTCTGAGGCAGGATTAGAAACCAGGTCTACCTTAATGCTTTATGGATTACATGATCTTAATTTGAATTGCAGAACTCTTGCTTAATTTTATGTGATCTTTGGCTAGTCAGTTAACATTTCTGGGTTTTTGCTTAGAAGTGAGCTCATAATCCTAAGGTGCAGGTAATGGTTGTTTGAAGACAACTTTACAATTGCAATGGGAGAAAACAGATGACTTCCACGGTTATACCAGATGGCCTCTAAGGTCTATTCCAGATCTAAATTTGTGATTTTATGATCAGATGATTCTGAAATGGAGTCATTTTTCCTCACACTGCAACTTCTGGGTTGTCTCCAAGAAACCACTGCCTGCATAGAAGCACCTCAAGTAGTCATTTGTGCTCTTTCCAACCTAAAATTGCTTTTAATTTGCTTTGCAAATATTTTGTTTTTGGTGAGGCACCATGGCAGAGTGTACAGGGAACCAATCTTAGAGCCAGGAAGAACTGGTATCAAATGCTCCCTATTATATATACTGGCTGGATGACCCTGGACAAATCATGCAACCTTCTCCACACCCTAGGCATCCTTCTAAGACTTAAGTTGCACAGAAAGGGCTGATATGAATTGTTTGATGGAGTTTCTTCATAAAAGAATTGCTCATACCAATGAAATCACAGGTCCAGTCCTTATCTTTCCTGTTCTTTATTTTTCACTTCTCTTGGGGGGAGGAGGGTGTTAAATGCCTCAGCAAAATATAACTCTTTGAACACAAGCCATTGCATCAGAAATCTAGAGATGATAAGACTGAAAAAGTTCAATCTCAACTTTCTATGGGTTAGGAAAACAGGAAATCCAAGTCCACAGATTTTAAGTGACTTGCATGCAGGTAGGTAGACTATGAATTCCTTGAGAGCAAGGGTTTTTTGTTTGTTTTTTGTTTTGGTTTGGTTTTGGGGGCGTTGTTTTGGTTTTGCCTTTCTTTGTATCCCCAGCATTGAGCACAGGGCCTGGCAAATATTTAAGCACTTAAGAAATGTTTGTTGACTTGACTTATTGATGATTTAAATAGCAGAGCTGGGATTCAAGCTTATACCCTGAAACTAACATTTAGTGAATATTATTTTCACTGTACCAGGCTACTTTTATATTTGTATTCTTAGCTCTTTGAATGTAGTAGGTACTTAATAAATTAAATTAAACCAAATCACTAGCAGAATATTTGTTTTATGTTGGTGACTCATGAAATAAATAAAACTACAGAAACACATTACAAAGTACATGTGAGCACAAATTAATTGTAATGAATACACATTAAATACACAAGTGTAGAGAGAATAAAGTAAGGGACCCTTAATTAGGTTTGGAACATAATATTGGAGGGGGATTCTAAAGGTAAAATGAAAATTTGTGGTGAGAGAATTTTTAAAAGATATACTTCAGGGTAGGCAGAAGAAAGGGTAATCGTGGCATGTATCAAGCTAAAAGTAGGAATACACCAATCACACCCATAGAATAGCATTGCCAAAAGTGACCTTAGCAATCATCTCCTGTAACATCCTTATTTTATGGGCAAGAAAAATGACAGTCCCCACAGACAAATGGGAGTCAGTCAGTCACTCAATAAGCATTTATTAGCTATTGGGGTGGGATTTTAACTGGGACTTAAAAGAAGCCAGGAGATTAGTTCCTACAGTTTATCTGGGTGTGATGAGGTGCAGACTCTGGGAGCCACTTGAGCTCTCCTTGAATCTTTCCATGGAAGGCATTTGCCTGAGGCCATAGGTGGCCTTTCATTGTGGCTCTGCCCAGTCTTTAACTAGCCCTCTCGTCCAGCAATTTCCCACCCTTTATCCTCCTTTCCCACCCTTGAACTGGCCTAGCCCACCATTGTCTGTGGTCTCCTGGTAGCCTCCAGTAACTTCCCACCCTTAATCACTCATTATTAGAGTCTGACCTCATCTGACTCCTGAAGACCCTCCCCAAACTACCACCCCTAGATTCCCACAACCTTTCTGTATATAAGATCCCATCTTCCCTCCATGTGGTGTGAGAGCGCCATAGAATGACCTAGGATAGACTTGCTCTGTGAGAGGGCAGTAGAATGACTTAGCATAAACTTACCCTGTCCTGCTTGCCCAACACAAGCATCACAGACACCTAGGCTCCTTAAGAGTCTACCCCATATGGCAAACTTTTAATGAACTTTCAATAAACTTTGCTTTTCTTTGGCTGAGAGAAGATTTGAGTCGAATTCTTTTGGCAGGACCTGGAGTGTTGGTATTTTGGGGTCTCGAGCAACCCTGACCCTCTTTATGGGTAACTTCTTCATTTTTATGGTTCCCTGATACTGGAAACACTGCTAATCTCAAGCTCTTCTCCAGCTGGGACTAGAAGGTATGTAAGCCTCTCTCTTTCCCTATTGCATTACCTTCTTGTTCTCCAAGTACCTTGGAGGTGTGTTTTTTTGCATGTTTTTTTGTGTTTTGTTTTGTTTTTGTAGGCGTGACCTCTCAGGTCCCATTAGGTCAGACAGCTAGGAGGCTGTCTAGTACTCAGCCTGACCTCTCAGGTTCTTGGTCCTGTTTGGTTATGTTGGAGAACATGGACCTGGATGAAGCTTCTGAAGAATGGAAGACGAGGGCTAGGTAAAGACTTGGGCAGAGTCACAATGAAAGGCCACCTGTGGCCTCAGGCAAATGCCTTCCATGGGAAAATTCAAGGAGAGCTCAAGTGGCTTTCAGAGCCTGTACTCCAAAGATTCAAGGAGATCTCAAGGGGACTCCCAGAGCCTGTACCTCATTAGGTCTACCCGGATTTTCCATTGTGAATTCATCCCAGGATCAGAGAAATCCAGAAATTTGGCTATTCACTGGCTGCAGGGTAGTTCAATAGACTACTATGATAAAGGGAAAGGAGAATTCTAGTGTTATCCCGTAACTGATACAATTATTATCATGGTAAATCAGTTATTCAGCAATTATCACACTAGTCCACCTGCCCCATACCTATCCAGTTTGTCTGTTAGTGACCAAACCAAAAACTTTGTTTTAAAGCGTACTTTATTTATGAATTACCATAAGAAGCACAGACTTTTGGAATTGGAAAGGACCTTATGAATTATGTAAACTAAGTAAACTTTTTCATTTCATGAAGGAGGAAACAGATCCAAGGAAATTCCAAATTTCCCAAGGTAGTGACAGAGCTAATACTCAAAATTTCCTGACTCAGTTCACTGTTCTTTCCACCACACCATATATTCCCTCAATTATTTTTCTAGTTGATCTGAATATATAGCTAATAACTATTTTAAATCTGGAAATCATTTAAAATATTCCCTAATAAAAAGATAATTTTCATTTCCAATAAACAAGAAGCTTGAGTTTCTCTTTTTACTGTGTGGTAATAGAAATCACAAATCTATTGCTGCAAACACATAATGTGGCATGAGAGCTTTTTTTTTTCCTCTTCCATAATCCTTTGAACTTTCAAGTATGTCTTCATGGTGTATTTCCACCTGATCAATAAAATCAATTTTTTTTTAAAAATCAGCATTTATCTCAGGCAAAAATGACCATGAGCTATGCATTAATTTTTTCTTCTGAATGAAATGAACAAAAACATCATTTTAATTCTACTTTAGTTGATCTTCATTGATGATTTTTATAAATCAAAACCTTAAATAGGGAAAACCTTGCATAATACTTTATGGATGCATCTAATTGTTTTATCTAATTTTCCTATAATTAGAAACACTCTGGGACAATCCTGGAGAAGGGGGCAGGGGGCGGGGGTGAAAGCACTATGGAAGACAACTGATTTGACTTTGGTTATCCAGGCCTTGTCTTCTCAATTAATTGTAACCACGCTGAGGAAAGTGAGACTATGAAGGCAATTAGCACAATAGTCTGAACAAGAAGAGTAAAGAGAACAGTAAAATTAGAGTGACTAACTGACCCAACTAAAAGAGGAAGCAACTTGTTATCAGATATCCTTCAGAAAGGGCATTATAATAAGGTGAAAGTGGCAATTCTTTGGATTTGTAGACAGCCACAAGAATGCCAATTTCAGTAAATTGACGAATTATTTTAAAAGGAGGGAAATGTGTATGAAAAATAAAGAATCTGCAGTAAGAAAAACCAACAAAATAAAAGGCTTTTTTTTTTCCCATTCTCTGCAAAGCATTTCCAAATTGATCTTCCTAATAATCAGCTTGTATCATGATACTCTCCTATTCATGAACCTAGATGATTTCTCTCTTGTCTGGCAGGATGAGAAGTATTCACTTTGTTCCTGGGCCCTATGGGTTAAAAATACGGCCCCCAAACCCAAAGTAACTTGCAATATAGATGGGAAGACAAGACATATGAACATGATAAATAGTGGACAAGAGGGCATCGTATCTGACAGAATGATATGCTGATGTAATGAAATGTTAAATTGTTTGGCAAAGATGTTGAGAGAAAAAGATAGTAGACAAGGAGGTCTAATTGTGTAGTGAAGATAATTTATTAAAAGGAAAGATTAAGTGGATTGCCACAAATCAGGGTTCTTAGATTATGATTAGGAAATGAACAGTCATTTTTTTTTCATTCTTTCTTATTCAGATAACTAGAAATAAATGGATATCTTAAATATATGGGAATATCTATTTTGTATGTGCTAATTTGTGTTCATGTTGTCTCCTTGGGTAAAACAGAACTTTCCTGAGGTCAGGACTATTTTATTTTTTTAGTTGTATTTCTTGGGAATAGCACAGTGCTTAGCATATAGACATTTAATAAATGCCTCCTGATTCTTTTTCACATAAAGCAATGGAAATAATGCTTAGGTAAATTTTATTTTCCTAACTTTTTTTTTTTTTACATATTGGATGAATGTTTATTCAATCTGAGTTCCTGGAGGGCATGGACTGTTGTTTTAATTTGTTTTGATTTCACTACTGCTTAGCACATTACTTAGTTGGTAATACTTCATTATTTTTTCAATATAACTTAATTTTATTAAATATATATATATATATATAGTGCTAAAGTCCTGCTCTCTTTAATTCATAAGACATGTAATGGTGGCTGATCAGAAGGGTGTACATGTGAATATGCACATGTCATATCTCTCTGATCCTCAGTTCCCCCAGCTCTAAAATGTGTAGCACTTACTTAAAAAGTGTTATTATAAGGAAACTGTTTATAAACTTTAAGTCATAGAAACATGTCCCTCTTCAGTCTTCAGATTTCCCAGTTATTGAATGGTGAGCTTGCGCTAGAGGATATCATAGGTTTTGCTTGTCCTATCAATCCTGTAGTTTGAGAGATAGCTTGTTAAAATGAAAAGGGATCTGATTAGGAGTAAGAGAACTTGAGTTCAAATCCTACCTCAATCAAATCATCTCACTTGGGCAAATCACGTCATGTCTCTGAACCTCAGTTTCCTCATCTGTAAAATGAAGAGATTGGATGAGATGACCACAAAGGTTTTTTTTCCACAACTACATAATTTTCTCTGCATAATTTTCACATGAGGATAATTGGATTATCCTGTAAAACCCAGGCGTACTGAGCACTTTCCTAGCTCCATATACTATTTTTTTCCATGTCTAGAAACTCCCCTCCCCTTTCTTCACCCATTGAAATACTACCCATGCATTAAAACAAGGTTCTTAATTTTTTCTCTGTCTCTCTGTCTCTCTCTCTATCTCTCTGTCTCTCTGCCTCTGTCTGTCTGTCTGTCTGTCTCTCTCTCTCTCTCTGCTGTGATTTGAAAAATTCTTGTGGCCTCTTGCCAAGGTAGATCAAGGTAATACAAATCCATCCTATCTATGACGTGAATGATATGATAAAATACAATAAAATTTCTTCCCTTTTATATTACACTGAACTCTATATCTTGTATTACCTGGTTATGTTTAGCTTATCTCACCTATTAGTTTGTATACCTTCTGAGAGCAGGAGCTGTTTCTTTGCCTTCTTTGTATTGCCTTTATTTATCAGAGTACTGGACATATAATAGGCATTTAATAAATGTTTGTTTATTAAGTGATTAAATGCAACAAGAATATACTATATATGGTACTTGTGTGCAACTCATTATGCTTGGCTTTTTGAGTGAAGCCCAAATTTGAAATATAACCCTGTTTTTGCCCTCACAGAGCTCACAGTCTGCTAAATGAAGTGAAAAGTAACATTGATAACTATAATACACATTATTACTGGAGAAATGCATAGAAGAGTTCACAAAATAAAGTGGTATGTGAAGTCTGAGAGGAAAGCCATTACTAATAAAGGAATCAGGGAAGTTATCTTGAAGTTGTGCTTTAAAGGATGGATATCAATTTAACAGTTATAGAAGAAGGAGGCCAGTAACTTCTCTAAGCCCTCATGTCTAATTCTGGCTAGTGGAATGAAGAAAGGCTTCTTGGAGGAGTAGTACCTGAATTGAACCTGGAAAGAAATGAAGGCATATCCAGTAAAGAGGAAAAGAAGGAAGGCATTGGATTCTGAACCAGTACAGAGGATATTTGAAAGATGCAGATAGAAAAGATTGGGGCAGTGGATAGAGTGCCGGGCATCAATTCAGGAAGATTTGAGTTCAAGTCCCGTCTCAGACACTTACTAATTGTATGACCCTGACAAGTGACTTGACCCTGTTTGCCTCACCTTCCTCATCTATAAAATGAGCTGGAGAAGGAAATGGCACACTACTTCAGTATCTTTGCCAAGAAAATCCCAAATGGGGTCATGAAGAGTCAGATACAACTGAAAGCAACGGAACAATAACAAAAAGGAAAGATTAGAATTAGAATTCTATTTATAGCATGAGGAATAGCTCCATCTGGGTATAATACACTATGAAGGACAGTAATATGAAATGAGATTGGAAAGATAGGGAAAGTCTTAAATGTTAAACCAAACTCAGATTCAGTATTTAAATGGATTCATAATTTCATGACAAGTGAATTCTATTATTTGAAGTTTTTGAGGTATCTGTGCCAAAATGGAAATCCTCTCACAGAAAAAGGAGTTAGGAAGTATACACATATATCATATGTATACAGAGATAAAAACAGATAGCTAGAGGTATCTATGTGCATGTACTCTTGTGTATTAGTCTTTCCTAAATAAAAAGTTAAATTGAGAAACAGATGTTTTCCCCTCCATATAAGTAGTCTTTTTTTCTTGATTACTCATTTTTACTTAAATGTCTGTATATGTTAGGCCATTAAATATACTTATCTAATGTTTAATTTGTGGTCTCTTTGTCTTTCTGTGTCTCTGTCTCTTTCTATGTGTCTTTTTTCTATGTGTCCCTCCAACTCTTTCTGAATCTGTCTCTTTGACAGTCTCTGTCTGTCTGCCTCTGTCTCTGTTAATATTTTCATCTCTATCTATTTCACATCTCAGTCTCCCTCTGTCTCTGTGTCTCTCTCTCTGTCTGTTTCTTTCTGACTCTCTCTCTGTCTTTTCCTCTTCCTCTCTGTCTTTGCCATCTATCTCTCTGCCTTTCTTCTCTTTTTTTGCTTAACCTGCTTAAAACTGTGCATTTGTACCATTTGCTCAAATAAATAGTTTTGGTTGCCATGTTTTGTTGTTCCCACATGTCTTAAAAACTACTTTTAAAATGTCAATAAAGGCCATCCTTATTGTCTACAAACATCTGGCTTTCCTCATTATGTATATAGGACAGGAGGAACTATGGACCAATTTTACTGTTTTTATTCCATTTGAATTCTTTATACAGCTTTGTTCCTTTACATTCCCTGCCTTTGGGCACTACAGCGATTTCTACTGTGTCACAATTTAACCCAGAGTCATTTTACAATGACAAAGAGTGTCATGGCAAAAAGATAGGCTCTTTTCTTACTTATTCCCTTAAACTGGACACAACACATTTGCTTTTTCTTTTTTCAAGGTTCCACTTCAGTGCTATCTCTATTACTTTCCCTTCACTAGAAAATGACCTCTCTCTCCTGGAATTTCTCATGTCACTTCGCTTCAAACTTTTCCTTGTATGTATATTTAAATTATAGAATAGTTTTGTCTGAAAAATATTGATTGTGTGTCTCTGGGCAAGTCACTTTACTTCTCTGTTCTAAGCCATTCTTTTCCATTAGACTCAATTCCAAAAACAGCTGCTGCAGATCTATATTGGTATTGGAGGTTTCCTCACCTAGAAGTTTATGATCCCAGTGAAATCTCAGGTCCAGTCTCTATCATTATCTCTATACATAGGCATTAATGAACATGCTTTTTCCCCCCTATCACTATCACCACTGCTGTTAGATTATAAACTTCTTGATGGAAAGGGTTAGGTTTTATTTCATTTCTTTACGCCTAGCACACTAGAAAACTCCTCAATCTAACTATATGATAATGTCTGACTATATAGTGTTGCTCAGAGATGTTGGTGATTTTGCCCATGGTCACACAGCTGGTAAATGAATGAGGCAGTATCCAACCACTCTGTATAACTTTGAAATTGATTTTCCTAAATATCATTTTGGCCATCTTGTTCTCTTATTTAAGGAATGCTAATGGTTCCCTCTTTTCTTTAGAATAGAGCATAAACTTCTCCATTTGCCTCTTGAAGCCTTTTATAATCTCACTCCAAACTAACTTAACCAAATTTATTTCTAATTACTCTCCATATATTCCAGCCAAACAAACCAACAGGTTGTTGAGTATACAGTACATGAATCTCCTTCCTCTCTGCCTTTGTAAGTGCTGTGTCATATACCTGGAACACACTTTCTTCTCAGCTCTGCCTCATATAATCCCTAGATTTCTTCAAAGTTCTATTCAAGGTCTGATTAAAAAAACTAGTTTGTCCAGATTCTCCCAATTTGCTTGTGCCTTCCCTGAGGAAATCAGTTTGTATACTGTATTTCATTTTCTATGTATATGTCATTCTTCCCAGCGGTAGCTTAATATGTAATGGAGGTTTTGGTGAGGGGAGGGGATGGAAAGAACACATCTATGCATCTTAAGTTGGTTATGAGATCTACTCTGCCCTTGATAGCTGGGCCCAAATCCCCCCAAACTGAGGTGCATGGCCATCCACAAATTTAACTCACACCTATCCCTCCTGATTAAGGAGATTGCAGTAGTATCTCCTCCTCACCAATCTCCTGACTGACAAACCTTTAGAGTCTGTCCCATGACCTACCAATTCATCACCCTCAAAACCAAGTGTTCATGAGGAATTATAGGTCTTATTCTTCATGGCTTAAGATCTCTTTGGAAGTCTCATGAATTCAGTTCCCACTCAGCAAGAACAAGTGTCCCTGTCATTACTCACACCCTAGGATTGAGTAGCTAACCTCAGTCAAGGAATACCATAGTAAAGTGGGGAAAAAGTCTCTGAAATAAGAGGACATGAATTTGAACCCCACCAATAATACTTATGACCTATGTAAATAGGTGAATGAGCCTTGAATAAGCCACTGAGCCTCACTAGGCCCCAGTTTTTTCATCTGTATAATTAGAAGGTTGCACTAAATGGCCTCTAACATCCCTGTTAGCTCTAGAGTTACAACCTATGACTCACAAACAATAATTTAGGTTGATTAAATGAATTAACAAACCAGAGACTATTACCAATTTTCTGATAAAGAACTCATCAGAGTGGCATTATCTGACCATTCCTTGGCAAAAAATCTGATATTAAGTGTCAAGAAAAACAAAGGATTTACTCCTGTCACAATGGTAGAATCTGGAAAAAAAAATCCTTATCTGCCCTTATATACCTGTCTGCTGGACCAGCCGACAGAGACAATGCTATTGACAGAATTTGACCTCCAGGGAGTATAAAATGGAAATGGAAAACTGGAATGTAATAAAGACAACCTTCTACATTCAGTGTGGTCTGTAGAATATTGGTTAGATTCTTTAGCTTATACAATGACCCTGCAAATGACCAGGTTCAATGATTCATCACTATCACTGCCCCAGGCAATTGTGGCCAATCTTGAAGGTCAATGTTCCAAAGGACTTTAAAATCTACTAATGAAAAAAAAATGTCAGTGGGAACAACTAACTTGTGATCAACACCTCAGAGCCCTGACTCCATTGCCTGGATTGTAATTGGTAGCTAGTAAAGAAAAGCTCATCTCTATCATCTCTGCCTTGCTTATAAAATGATTGGCCATCAATCAAATTATTTTTTTATCCCAGGAATACAGCACACAAATTTATATGCATCTGTTTAGATACACATATTCATATGTGTGCCTATGTATATACTGCAACATGGCATCAATGCCTACATGTAGTGAACATACAAATGAATATACACATGTGTGTATATAATGCACAAACATGTACACTCATAAATTACATATATACATCCCTATGTAGTACAACGCAAATACACATACATAGACATGCACATATTCAAGCACATGCAAGTATGTATGTATATGCATGTACATGCACTTATATGTGGATTGCATATACAGTTAATTGCACTGCATGTAAGATACATGTTTATATTGTACAAGCATGTATACAAGCGTGTGTATATGTGCGTGCCTATGTATGCATGTACGTGCATGCACACTATGCTAACTTGTGCTGTGTGCACGTGTGTGCATGTACACTGTGCTCACATGTGCACTACATTGCTTGGGCATATGTATGTATATGTATGCTCATTCATATGACAAGACCCCAGGGAAATATAGAAACTCACACAGAAGTACCAGCAGGGAAAGACTTTGCTAAACCATTGTAGTTAAAAAGAATTTCTTGACACCCATGTTCTAAAAGAATTTCAAATCTGTCAGGAAAAAAGAAAATGATAATCATTCTCCAGACATATCATACAGAAAAGCTCAGCTCCCCAGAGATCTCCAGCTAAAATTCCTAACCTTGTTGCCTGGACATCAACATATTGGATATTTGACGCCTCGATAACTGACATCTGAAAGAGAAAAAAACTGCGATAAGTCATAAGGACCATACTTGCTATCCAACCCTCCCCATCCCTCATTGCTCTCAGCTCTTCATGTTTTTAAGGCAATGTATCACCTTGAAAAGAAGAGTGGTTTAGGAGCCAGAGGACTGAGCTTCTGATTAAGTTCTGGCACTGACTAGAGCTAAAAAAAAAAAAAAAAGAAAAAGAAACTCAGAGGTTACCAGATCGATTTAACTCTTCATCTAAATCTAAGACACTGTGTAGTAATCTTGGTACTTACTCATCTGTTTCCATTTCTCTGCCTGTGGTCCTGTATGTCTCCTTGCCTGCCATCCATGATTACATTGATTCCTATAGCTTCAATACTGCTTCTTCTCTTACCCTAATATGTCCTCTCATTATGACAGTATTAGCCCTGCAAACCGAATAGAAGTTGACAGGGGTGGAGCCAACAGGGCTAAGAGAATTGGATATTTCTGCTGAGTTAACCCAATCAAATCCTCTAAACAAATGTTAATAAACACTGACTCAGACAAAGATTAAAAAAAAAAAAAGATTCAGTATCCAGTGGAAAACTTAAAAGGACTAAAAGAAAGTTGTGTCTATCTAAAGACATTGAAGTTGGGGTTGACTAGTAGTACACAGGAAATGGGAAACAAGTAGCACCAGCTGTTTGGCCTGGGGGTGGAGATAACACCAGCAATGGTGGCAGCAGCAACAATGGCAACATGGCACCAAAAATAGTAAGCAGATTAAACTGCTGGTCAATAGACTCTTATGCTAATGCTAACATTGGATGCTTCCTCCTCCTCCTCCTTCTGGGTCACAGGTCTATGAAAGAAAAGAGTGGTTACAGTCTGCAGGTCACAAGGGAGCATAGTTCCTACCTAAGTAAGGACCAGAGCACAGACCAGAAGCGTAGTGACCAGAACTCCCCCTGGATCTTGCCACCTTGGAAACAGCAAAAACCTATAGGCCATCAGATCTAGCCACCTAGTCACAGAAGTTCAAATTAGTCATCACCACCAACCCCTACCCACAGATAAGCAGAGTCCAACTTTACCATAAAGACCAAAGCCAAGACATGAACTGGAAATATAAGCAAATAACAACAATAGAAAATGAATTTGACTATAAAAAAATAACTTCTAAAGCAACAGGGAAGCTCGAGACACAAATTCAGAAAAAAAGACAATGACTTTAAAATATCCACAAGCAAAAATCACCCCCCAAAAGAAAAATACAAATTGTATATGAGCACAACAAGAATTCCTAGAAAAACTAAAGAAAGAGATAAAAAGAGTCAAAAAAATAAAAATCAAATAATAATGTAGAAGAAACATTGGGACAAGAAATAATAGCAACAATAAAATTATTTTTAAAAAGAGATTTAATAGCTTTGTAAAAAAATAAACAAAACCTCACTATAGAAAATAACTCCTTAAAAATTAAAATTGATCAGGTGGAAGCTAATGACTCCTTGAAACATTATGAAATAATTAAACACAATCAAAAGATTGAAAAAATAGAATAAAATGTGAAATATTTCATCAGAAAAAAAATTGACCTTGAAAATAGATGGAGGAAAGGTAATTTAACAATTATTGAAGTACCAGAAAATATTGATTTTTTTTAAAAAGAGCCTAGACATCATATTCCAAGAAATTGTAAAGGAAAGCTACCTGCATATCCTAGATCCAAAGGGCAACATAGAAATATATATAATTTACCTATCACTTCTTGAAAGAGATCTCAAAATGAAAAGTTCCCAGAATATTATAGCAAAATTCCAGAGCTCCCAGGTTAAAGTAGAAAGACTGTGAGTAACTAGAAATAAACAAATCAAATACCATGGATCCACATTCTGGATCACACAAAATTTAGAAGCTACCATTATATAAAGTAATGAAGGAATTGGAATATGCCATTCTCACTGGAAAAGGAGTTGGGATTACAACCAAGAATAATCTACCCAGCAAGACTGAGCATGACCCTTTGAGAGAAAAGTAAACATTAAATGAAACAGAGGATTTTCAAGCATTCCTGAGGAAAAGTGCAGAGACAAATAGAAAATATGACATTCATATCAAAGCTCAAGAGAAGCATAAAAAGAAAAACATGAAAGAGAAATCATAAGGGACTTAGTAAGATTAAACTATTGACATTCCTATATGAGAAGATGATATGTGTAACTTAAAAACTTTTCATTATTAGGGCAGTTAGAAGGAGTCTCCAAGGACAGAAGGGATGTGTGAGTATTTTATGTTGGAATAATCTCAAAATAAAAATGAAAGGGTGAGAAAGAGGGATAAACTAAAAAAAATGAGGAAGGGGAAGGAAGAATTGGGAAAATTATCTTACAAAAACAGGCTCACAAAGAATTTATATAAGAGAAGGGAAAATCAGTGGAAGGAGTAATCAGTATTTGAAGGTGTCATGTGAACTGGTTTTAAAAGGAAGAGAATACACACACATATGTATAAAAATGAGTGTATACACATACACACACACACACACACACACACACACACACACACACTCAGTTGGATATAGAAAGTCATCTTGCCCAACAAGGAAGTAAAAAGGAAAGGGAATAACAGAAAGGTAGGGTGTTGGTAAGAGAAAGAGGAAGGAAAGAGAGAAAGTAGATTAAGGGAGTCAATGATCGAAAGCTAAACATTCTTTGAAGTAGGGAATAGGATAAAAAATGAGTAAATAGAAGAGAATAGGATAGAGGGAATCAAACAGTTGGTATTCATAATTGTGAATGCAAAAGGAGATGAATTCGTTCATAAAATAGAATCTAGTAGTGGAATGGATTAGAAACCGGAATTAAACAAAATATGTTGTTTACAAGAGACACAGTTGAAATAGAAATATATAGACAATGTTAAAATAAGGGGTTAAAGCAGAATCCATTCAGCTAAAGTGAAAAAAAGAAAGGCAGGGATAGCAATTGTTATCTCAGACAAAGTAAAGTAAAAAAATACACCTACTTAAAAGAGATGTTCAGGGAAGCTACATTTTGCTGAAAAGATAATAAGATAATAGCAAAACTGAACATATATGCCCCAAATGCCATAGTATCCAAATTCTTAAAGGAAAAGTTAAATGTTTTATAGGAAAAAACAGACAAGCTATTCTAGGGGGAGATCGCAATTTACCCCCTTTCAGACCTAGATAAATCTAAGTATAAAATAAACAATTAAGGAAATAAGGAGATGAAAAGAATTTTAGCAAAATTAGATATGATATTTCTCTGGATAATTTTGAATGAGAATAGAAAGAAGTGTGCCTTTTCTTGGCTATCTATGGTACCTTCACAAAAATTGACCATGAATTTGGACAAAAAAAAAAAAACCTCATGAACAAATGCAGAAAAACAGAGACCAAAATGCAATAAAATGATATTTAATAAATTGGAAAATAAATTATGTAATTCTAAAAAATGAATGGATCAAAGAATAAATCATAGAAACAATCAATAATTTCATTAAAGATAATGATAACAATAAGACATCATGCCAAAATTTGTGGGATGCAATTTATGTCAATTAAAAAAAAAGAAAGACAAGATCATTGAATTGGGCGTGTAACTAAACTAAACAACTTTTAAAATTCCTAATTAAACACTAAAATAAAATCCTGAAAAATCAAAGGAAAGATTAATAAAATTGAAAGTAAAGCAAACCATTGAAAAGATAAAACAAAAATGTGGATCTATGGGGGCAAAAAAAAAAAAGTAAAATAGATAAACTATTAGCCAATGAGTAAAAAAAAGGAGAAAACTAAATTAACAGTTTCAAAAATGAAAAGGGTGAATACACAACCAATGAAAATGAAATCAAAACAATTATTAGAAGCTATTTTGCCGAGCTATATGCAAATAAAACTGATCATCTAAATTAAATGAATACATATTTACAAAAATATAAATTACTAAGATTTACAAAAGAGGAAATAGAGTATTTAGACAACCTTATGTTAGAAAAACCCTAAGAAAATATCCTGAGGACCAGTCGGATTTGCAAGTGAATTCAACAAAGATTTAAAGAGTATTGAATTCCAATATTATACAAACTCTATGGGAAAATACATAAAGAAGGAGTATTACCAAGTTCCTTCCAAGATGCAAAATAGGATTTCAATACCTGAACTAGAGAGAACAAAAACAGAGAAAGAAACCTATAGACCAATTTCCCTAATAAATATTGATGGAAAACTTCTTAAACAAAATATTGTCAAGGAGATCACAGCAATATATCACAAAGATCATACACTATGAGCAGGTTGGATATAGTCTAGGTATGTAGAGTTGGTTCAATATTAGGAAAACTATCAGCTAAATAGATTGCATCAATAAAAAAAAAACAACAAAAATCATATGAATATAACAATAGATGCAGAAAAAGACTTTAACAAAATATAATTTCTCCTACTCAGCTGTCAAACCCTGACACTCTCTGGGAGATGAAAGTTTCTAAGGCTAAGGCTGCCTCTCAACTCAGTTGTCCCTAGGGCTTGTTGTTTGTTGTTTCAGCAGAGTCTGGAGGTGTTTGCACTTCACTCAGGTTGAGCCTCTGCTTCTGGACGTTGAATCTTTCCTGGGGTCTTCTCAAGTTGTCTTAGGAGGACAACTGCTTTACTCTGACTTTTGTTTATTTCCTCTGCTCAATGTTCCCTTAGAGGTGATATTCTGTCTTTTTTTGTGGAGAAAATTTGGACAGCCAAAAGTTTTCTGACCTGCTCCACCATCTTCCCAGAATCCTTTCTTCTAAATCATTAATAATTAGAGAAATGCAAGCAAAACAATTCTGAGGTGCCACTTCATACCCATCATATTGCCCAACATTAGAGAAAAGAAAAATAACATGCTGGAGGGGATGCAGGGAAAAAAAAAAAAAGAAAAACAGGTACACTACTGCACTGTTGGCGGAGGTATGAATTGGTCTAATTATTTTGGAGAATAATATGGAATTATACCCAAAGGGCTATAAAATTACACATTGACCCAACAATATCACTACTAGGTATTTACTATGAAGAGATAAAAGAAACAGGACCCATTTGTACAAAAATATTTATAAAAGCTCTTTGTGCGGTGGCAAATAATCAGAAAGTGAGGAGATATCCAGCAATTGGGGAATAACTGAACAAGTTGAGGCAAATGATTTTATGGAATGCTACTGTGCTATAAGACATGATAAAGTGGATTCTTTAAGAAAAACCTGGGAAGACTTATGAGCTGATGCTAAGTGAAGTGACAAGAACTAGGGGAACATTCTACAAAATAAGAGCAAATATTAACAATGAACAACTGTGCAAAAACTTAGCTACTCAAATCAATAGAATGATCCATGACAATTACAGAGAACTCATGATGAAAAATACTATCCACCTCCAGAAAGAGAATTCATAAACTTTGATTGCAGCTTGAAGCACGTTTTCTTTCACTTTCATTATTTTTCTCCTTTCTTTTTTCACAATATGGATAATGAAGAAATATCTTTTGTATGACTTCACATATATTATGGATATTATATTTCTTGCCTTCTCAGTGGGGGTTAGGGTTGAGAGGGAGGGAGAGAATTCAAAACTGAAATATTAAAGAAGTTATCGGGTGTTGACAAAGATACTTTTCACTATATTTTCTCATAAGGACTATGGACAAAATTATTGTGGTTGTAATTCATTGTTCAAAACTCCAGAAGTCACCCTGACCATGAAGATCACTTGGGGTGAATATGAAGTATGGCTCCCTTAATTTCTCCCGATCTTAGTTTATTTATCTATACAATGAAGGGGATGAAACATACTTCAATGGAAGCAATGCTGGAATGCAGATGCAATATGTTCAAATCTTACCTCTCACACTTATTACTTGTATGAACTTTCACAAATCACTTAACTTTTGTGTTATAAAATAAAGTGGTGTAACTCAATGGTGTCTTCTAGGTCTAGATAAGCGATCCTGTGAAACTTCACAGAGAAGCTCTTAAGAAGAAACTGATTCATAGGATAATGAATCAGTATAAAAGGAAATCATACCATTAGAATATCCTGACTACCCAAAATTGAAAACAGATTTACCAAAATGTCCTCCAAAGAAATGGGGGGGGGGGGCGGTGTTGTAGTTTGTTGGTGGTGGGTTTGGTTTTGGGTTTTTTGGGAAGAGATGAATGGAAAATATTGGAGTCAACGTCATTCAGTTTGGATCTGTTACATCTGAAAGCTAGAAGCATGCATGTTGCTTTAAGAAAAAAATATTAAGAATTTGTACACTTAATCAAATCAGGTGACCTGTCACTGCTGAGACTTAACTAGCATTCAGCTGGTTCCACCAATTGTGCCAGTACAAAAAATGGTTAGAAGATTAGATGAGAGGAAGACTTAAAATGTGCTGCTATCAAGAGACAATAATGTAATACTAATAATTGCTAACTTTATATAGTGCTTTAGGTTTGCAAAACACTATATATACATATATGCATGTATGTATATATATATGTATATATAATCTCTTTTGATCTAGATTTGTAAAATAATTTATTTATGTTATCTCATTTGATCCTTAAACAATGTTTATAGTAATCATCTCAATGATGCATGACTTGTTAACTTCTTTTTTTCAGGGAAGAGGATTTTGAAAAAACTCGACTTTTTCCAAGATTATCAACAGATGATTACTCAATTATACTATTACAAATGTCCAATACTCATCCCTTGTCAAAGGACATTTTTAATTCAGCCACAAAATAATTTTTGTTGACCCTCTAATTTTCTAATTCTTCACATAGACCTTATTTTCTAGGATTTTAGGGATCATGACATATTTTGATGATACTCTGATCCTCAGTTCAATAGGGTGTGAATTACTAGAAAAACTTCTCAGAGTCCAAAGTCAAATTCAAATAAAATGAGCAGAGACAGACAAAGAACCAGAGAAAGACAGACAAAAATAGTCATAGACAAAGAGAGAAGCAGAGGACAGAGGACAGAGACACAGAGAAATGAGAAATGTTGTGTTGTTACCTTCTAAGGAAGCCAAATAAATTCTCTTGGAATTCACCCCACTGAAGTTGGGTCTCATAAAACTCCTACAAGAAGACAGTAAGAGCTTCAGGTTTTTTTGGGTCTTATGAACTTTGGCCTCATTTCTCAACCACAGAAGGCTACCTTGGAGGAGTCAGTCACTTCATTACCTTCCAGCACAAGACATGCCATTTTTGTTGCCTATTTCAGAATGAGGGCCCTTTCTCAAATATCAAGCAATTATTGAACTTCGAATCTGCATTAACACATTAAGATGAACATAACCTTCTGATTGTTAGTTGTGATGCTTTCCCCGACAGTGTTGAAGTTGTGCTTAGCCAGAAAATAACAGATGGCCCTAAGGTTCTACCTATTCACTACTCAAGAACAAAGTCACTTAAAGAATGGAATTAAGCATGAGGTGAAAAAGAAACCTTTGGTGTTATCATGGAAGTCAAAGAAGCTCTTCACTTACTTTATGTTTATGCTTTTACAATTTATACTAACCATCAATGTCTTATGGTAACAGCTCAACTCAATTTCTCCATGGTATCTGTCTTGAGTCTTCCAGTTCCTGACCTCATCACCAAAAAAGAATTACTTGTGTGCTTATTCTTCTTTATATATGTCCTTACTTCTACAACCATAAACTTCAAGCTCTTTAATAAGGCAAAGACTATTTTTCTTCTTTATATCCTCAGAGTAGTTCCTTATAATATATAGTAAGAGCTTAATAATTACTTGTTATAAAAAATGCTTAATCTTATATAACCCGCCATATGAAGCCCTACAATCTTTTTGATCACTACCTTTGATTATATTTGTCTTCAAATCCTTCCTTTATTCCTCCCACTCTTTCACACCCCTTCTCTCTGTCTGTCTATCTCTCTGTCTCTCTGTCTCTCTCTCTCTCTTTCTCTTTTTTTCTCTCTTCTCCCCCCCCAGGTGTTCCAAATCTGTCTTATGAATCTAAACCCAGTATTAATAAGTTTGGGATGTTTGAACTGCTTCTTTTCCAACCTGGGCCAACTTCTCAAGCAGTCTAGAAACTCACCACATTGGTGCCAGGTATAGTGT
>CM053584.1:264299992-264314031 GCA_028627135.1 Pseudochirops cupreus
ATTTACTTTTAATTTACAAGTTTCAGTTCCACAATCACTTGAGTTTCAGATTTTCTCCCTTCCCTCCCCCCCACCTCCATGGCGGCATGCAATCATGTATAGGATCTGCAAATACTTTCACATTGTACAATAGTTTGGTCATATAGAAGGGTTGTAACCAATGAGTGATCACTAGGAAAAGAAAAAAAAAAAGCAAAACCAGATATGAAAGAGAATGATAATATGTTTTGCTTCAGTCTCCATTTAAACTATAGTCTTTCTATATCTTTCTCTGAGTTTAGGTATCTCCTTCCATCCTGGCTTGTAGAGTTGTCTTTAGCTGTGTGTTGTTGAGGATAGTCCAGTTTATCAAGATTGGTCATCATATGTACGATGTGTCTGTGATTGTGCACAGGTTTTGCCTGGTTTTGTTCTTCTCACTTAGCATCAGTCCATATATGCCTCTCCAGGTTATTATGAAGTCCATCTCCTTCCCATTTCTTATAGCACAATAGTATTCCATTACATTCATATACCACAGCTTGTTCAGCCATTCCCCAATTGATGGGCATCCCCTATATTTCCAGTTTTTTGCAACCACAAAGAGAGAGCAGCTCTGAATTCTTGAGTTCAAGCAATCTACCAACCTCAGTTGCAGGAAAAAAAAATTGTTCACCACTAGAAGGGATTAAAGCTGGGCACAACCATGTCTAGTGGGTAGATTCTTTCTCAAAACTGCTTAGGATGCTGCTATTCTATCTCAAACCTCTGATTACAACTCTGTACCAATTACCTATAATAGAAAAATCAACAGACATTCTTATTTTTTATTATCATGAACATTAATTAGTTGAAAATTAGTTTAGGCATGTAAACAAGGGGATAATGTGCTTTGCAAACCTTAAAGCACTAAATAAATTCAGCTATTATTATTACTAATACTCCTGTTTAGTTCATGATTTGTTCCTTTTGAGCTCAGTCATTGTATGGCTCAATGATGTCTATTCAGGGTTTATCCTGAAGCAGTTTTGAAATAATGATAAAGAATTGTCATTTAAAGGCCTATTCACTCATCCCTTCCTTGTTTTATGACACAGGATACAATATGTTAGCTGCTATTTTTAAATGTTACCATGTATCTATAGCCTGTTTTGGTACTATATCACATATAGTTTAAAGACCTGCCTGTTAAGAACTTTGGCAGGTATTTGCTGCCAACTATTATTAGATTAAAGCTCAAGAGTTTATTTTAGTAAAGTCCCTCTTTTTCGGTGCCTTTATTGTCTTTCTCTCCCTCAACCATCCTCACCCTTAGCTCAAAACTATTTTGGACTGATGCTGGGTAAGTTCCATAGTGATAACTGAATCAAATTGGGATATCACGGAAGATGCTGCAGCAGGGAAATTCTTTTGCATACATGGGCCAAAATCATTGTGTGACAAATTCAGTCTTTAGAGATCATTGAACAAGTTTTCAAAAGCAGGAATTCAGAGTGCAGAGAGTTTGATAATAACCAGGGAAATACAACGTTTAAATAATAGTCTGGACCTTAATGAAGCTGAAGTGATGAGAGGTGGAGCAGAGAGAGGGAGACAGACAGAAACAGAGAGAGAGAGAGAGAGAGAGAGAGAGAGAGAGAGAGAGAGAACGCATTTATTGCTTATACATGAAACACTGTGCTGAGCACTAGAAATACAAATACAAGTGATGTTGTTCAGTCTCTTTCCTTTGTATCCAATTCTTTATGACCCTATCTTAGATTTTCTAGGCAAAAATACTGGAGTGGTTTGCCCAGAGACACAGAGCTAGTAAATGTTTGAGGCCAGATTTGAACTCAGGAAGATGGGTCTTCCTGACATCAGACCCAGCATTCTATCTACCACATCCCCTAACTGCCCACTATTTTCTTATAGGGGAAGGCAAAACATAAAAGGGAGTCAGACAGGGGAGGGTGGTCCCAACTAGGAAATCACGAATCAGGAGAATAGGACCAAAAACATAAATATGTCTCAAGGAGGCAAGGCTGAGGACCAGAAGATGGAGAGTTTCAGAAAGTAGGTTGAGCTGGGAATAAAATGAGCATACTTTTGGCACGTCATGAAATAAAGATATTGACTGGGATTCATCACTCAGAGCAGGATCCATAAATGACACAGACACAAACAAAAAAGCAAATAAACTATGACACATAATAATTCATTATAATAACAAATGCCAAATGAGATCTAAGTACTTATATGAACTGATGCAAAATGAAATGAGTAGAACCCGGAGAACGTTGTACACAGTAACATCAATATTTTAAGATGATCAACTGTGAATAACTTAGTTTTCTAAGCATTCAATGATCCAAAACAACTCTGAAGGACTTAAAATGAAAAATGCTATCTATTCCCAGAGAAGAACTGATAGAGTCTGAATATTGATTGAAGAATACTTTTTTTTAAAACTTTCCTTATTTTTCTTGGGTTTGTATTTTGGTCCATGTCTCTTTCTTTTATGACATGACTAGTATGGAAATATGCTTTGAATGACCACACATGTATAACCTATATTAAATTGCTTGCCTTCTCAATGAGGGGAGTGGTGAAGGAGAGAGAAAAATTGGGACTCAGTTTTTGAAAAATGTTGAAAATTGTTTTAAACATAATTGGGGGAAATAAAATACTAATTTTTTAAAAGATTAGGTTTAAAAAATGAAGTACAAGTGATAAGATTGTCATTGACAGGGATGGATCAGAAAAAGATTTTGGAGATAACATGAAACTTGAAGGATAGTAATATAGAATATAGTAATAGTATATATATAGTGATAGTAATACAGAAGACAAAGAGGAAGGGAGATATTCCAAACACAGGCAACAATATAAGAAAGGGAATAGAGTAGCAGTGGGAGAGATTGAGGCAGGCACTATATGGGAGATAGAATTTGAACCCAGTTATCCTCAGTCCATACTCTGCATACCATCTGCTAGACCATACCATTAATATTTGCTGACTATCTGAGTCCTTGTCCCTGTGGTTAACAGAGGGTATAAGGGATCTGCTGTATATTTTCTTCTTGGACTCAGGTCCTACGTTACCAATAAATATCTTTTCTACTAGGTGTGTATGCCTGGCTCTTGTCCAATGGCTCTCATCTATCTGCAGCTGGTTTCTTGTCTAACTCATTCTTGGGGTCAGGCCCCCTCAAGTGAACTGGGAATTTGTCTGTGAGGAAATATTGCTTTAAAACACACACAGGAAACCTTTTAGACAAGGGGAAAATGAGAAGTTACTGCTACTCTGAAAACTCTGTCTAGTTCCTTGGCATCAGGACAATTTGTTTCAGTCTGATTTGTAGAAGTCTTTCATACTGGCTTATCTTCTCTCCAGACCTCCCTCTAAAGGATTGATGATTGTTTCCTATGGCCTTGTTATAAGGACTGAGAAATTAAAGAGCAGGGGCCAACTAGAAATGCCTTGGGACATTTGATTTTTGTCCAGTGCTGAGCCAAGAGTTCTGTCAATATGTTTCAACAAAACTTCCTTCATCTGCTACCCAGGGCTTTAGAACATTATCCTTGTGTTAGCTAATGATGCAAGCTTTTAAAGCCACTGACCAAACCATTTGTGTTTTTTGATTTGTTTTTATAATAAAAAGAAGCTTATTGAATTTTAAGTTTTCATTTATTTAAGTCTCTAATATGATGATAATGAACATGGAATGAGGAAGGGGCCATATACTCATAGGATCAGAGATCTTGTTCTGGAAGGAAATTCAGAAATGATCTAATTCAAACCAACCTCACCATCACTATTTTACAGATGAAAAAAAAAGAAGCGCAAGGAATTAAAGTGACTCATGTAGTAAACTTAAGAGGTAGGATTCATGACTTGGACCTCTGACTACAGAGTCAATGCTCATTCCACTCTACAGTGTCTGCCTGCAGTATCAGAAAATGCTATTCTGGTGTAGACTCAGAAAGAACTGCTAACTTGCAAAATTTTACCTGGAACAAGAAGTGTAAAAATGTATCCTCAAGTTAATGAGGAGAGTATTGTAAGGTGAAAGAGATGGTGTCAGGGACTTTGATACCCAGGGACTAATGACCAAGACTGGGGAGCTGAATTAATTGGCTAAGTGCAATTTCTGAGTTAACCAGTGGATGGTATTCCACTTGGCATATCACTTCAGTTCTCTCAGCAAATTATTATGTAAAGACACAGGGAGAAACTTTTTCAAGTTGCAATACCTTCATTGGCTGATAGAGGGCAGTCAAATCTTTAAACCTGTGACTTGTTCCCTTCTCTTTGCTATCATTCCGTAGTAAGTAGATGCTTCCTTCCCCTACCCCAACTCCTTTCCGTGTAGAAGTGGCTTTTTAACTCCTTGCTATCTCAATTCCTGATATGAGGATAAAATAAAATGTTAAATCATGGAATACAATTTTAATTTGACTCTGCCGTACTGCTTGGGTAGTTCCCCTGCACAGATGTCTTTACTCATTTGGAAACTCAGTACTCACATTACACATGAAAAAACAGTTAAAATAGACTACATCAGAGTGACGCTGAGTGCAGAGAGCAGCAGAACCGGGAAAACATTGTACACACTAACAGCAACACTGTGCAATGATCAACTATAATAGACTTATCTCTTCTCAGCAATACAATGATCCAAGACAATTCCAAAAGACTCATGATAGAAAATGTTATCCACATCTAGAGAAAGAACTATGGAGTCTGAATGCGGATAGAAGCATATTATTTTCACTTTTTTATTTGTTTTTTTTTTCTCATCATTTTACCCCTTTTGTTCTGATTCTTCTTTCCCAACCTGATTAATATGGAAGTCTGTTTAATATGATTGTACATGTATAGCCTATTTCAGATTGCTTGCCATCTTAGGGAGAGGTGAGAGAAGGGAGGGATGAAGAAAAATTTGGAACTCAAAATTTTACAAAAATGAATGTTGAGAATTATCTTTACATGTAATTGGGAAAGAATTAAATTAAGTACAAAAAGTAGACTCCATCCCAAGTAGATGTAGTACTTCCTAACTATCTTTTCCTATCATGTCAATGTTCTCCTTGGATCTTTGATGCAGAATGGAAAAATTGTCAATGTATGCATAAATGTATGTGCACACACACACACACACAGCTCATAAAAGGAAAGGGAGAAGAGGCTTTAACTCTCTTCTTCCCAGGTTAAGAGATAGGATAAAAGATGGCAAAGAGATAGAAGGTGTCAACATTCCATATCACCAGTGAGGTCAATAGGATCATTCATAGTTTCTAGTTCTGTTTATTCAGAGTGAAGTAGTCCCAATGAAACAATTCAGGCACAGATTTTCATGCCTTGAACCCCTGTGTTGCTCATTTCATGACAAGAAGTAGAAATAGAAAGAAAAAAGTCACAAATGTAGCATCTCTTTTATCCTGTCACATGGTATCCCAAAGGGTTATTATGAATCTGAATTAGGTAGGATGGAAGGGAGAGGGAAGGTCTAATTAACAATAATGGGGCAGGGGATGGGGTTGGGGGAATGGCAGAACCTGCTCTATCAAGGCCCAACTTTGAAAATCATGGATCGAGGCTCTTCACAAAGGCAGTTAAATAGGCCAGCTTCTCCCAGACAAGGCATATTAATTCATGCCATCATTCACACTTAAATCAGTTGTCGATTATATAAATGCTTGAAACACTAAGCACCATAACTGACAAGATAGATAAATTTGTGCGTTCAACAACCTCTAAAATTCCCCTATAAAGCTAAATTTTAAAATTAACAATGTATGTTCACAAACTCACATACATTATTTTGCCTCATAAAAGACCTTGTATATAAAGATTTAATACTGAATTATGTATCTCTGAGAAAAAAAAATCTCTCTATTACTTAAATGCTGACACAGCCATAATAATTTCAATGTCATCTCACTTCCAGGTAAAACACTGGAAAATTTCCCAATAGGTGTTTTAGTTGGCTTTTGTAATCATCATCAAATAACAATTTATCAATTATGAGCTATCTAGGGCTATGTTAAGTGTTGTACAAAACAAGTTTAAAGATACAAATTTGAATTTACAATCTAAGATGTGTAACACAGGCATATATAGACATTTTTATGAATACACAACATTCTGAAACCATAAGTTTACATCTGGAACTGACCTTTACTGTCAATTCTTTTAACCCTGTCATTTTACAGATGAAGAAACCAATTATTCTAATGTTCTCATTGAATCAACAAGTATTTGTGGAACTCCTGTTATGTAATAAACAACTAGTGGGGTTTCAGTTTTATTGATGTTTTTTATACTGCAGTGATTTCCTCATAAACAGTCTCCCCATAATTCTGAACCTTCTCTTTCAACAAAGAAAAAGTGTTGAGAAAAACCAGCCCACACAAACTATCTGACAGCATGTCCCATTCCATATCCATCATCCCCTGCCTCTACTGAGAAGAGAGAAGTTTATTTCATTATCCGTTCTTTGAGACCAAGATTGGTCAGTACAGTTACCCAGAAATAATCTGACTTATAGTACTTTTTTTCATTTACATTATTTGAGTCAATGTGTATATCACTATAGTTCTCCTTGTTTTGTTCCTAACCTAACTTTGCTCAGTCAGTCCTACTCCTCATATCTTGTCTAAAACCTTTTCAGACACTGGGGGCAATATGGTATAGTATATAAGATCCTGGAGTTAGTCTCTAAGTAAATCTGGTCTCAGACATTTATTACCTGTGTGACTAGACAAATCTGACTCCAGGTCCAGCACTCTATCCACTGTACCATCTATCTGCCTCTGATTTGTGAGTTGTCTAGTCACACAGGTAATAAATTTAGGGGCAAGGATCTGAGCTGGGAAACCCAGGAAGGTTGCTAACTACCTTAGAGGTTAAGAGCCAATTCATAACTTCCTTTCCATAGAAAACATTACAGTGCACTGGACTACCTTGAATTTTAATTGAACTCACAGAACTTTAGAATTGAAGGGGACTCAAGTAATTGTAGATCTCAACATCTTCATTTTTCAGATGAGGAAACTGAGACTCACAGAATCTATAATTTTCCCACGTCACACAGCTAGCTTGTAATAGGGATGAAAATGCAAGCATGATGGTTGTTTCAGTCATAACTCTTCATATCCCTATTTGGGGTTTTCTTGGCAAAGAAACTGGAATCGTTTGTCATTTCCTTCTCCAGGTCATTTTACAGAAGAAGAAACTAAGGCACACAAAATTAAGTGACTTACACAGGGTCACACAGCTAGTAAGTGTCTAAGGACACATCTGAACTCAGGTCTTCCTGACTCCTGAGCCAGAACTCTATCCACTCCATCAACTAGCTACCCCATCATAGCAGAGGATGGAAATAGAACAGCATAGAATAATTCTTTAAGTTCTTTCCATTGAGCCACATGACCTGCTGATTTCTAAGCTTCCTATGGTAGAGAAAAAGGAAAACTGGCTCTGGAATCAGAAATCACATTTCTGAGAATTACTGCCAGTGTAATCTTGTCAAGTCACTTCACTCCATCTAGGACTCAGTTTCATTTGAAAATGCAAGGATAGGACTAGTTGGTCTTTTGGGGTCCCTTCTGATTCTAGATCTATGATCCTAGGACATGATTTTGACAAAAAAATAACCATATTCTCTCACCCTGTAAAATATTTCTCAGGAATCTTAAGATAAAATATCTGTTGTATAAACTAAATTGTGCTGGTCTCATCACCCTCATTAAGGTCATTCACATTTTGCTCTTTCTCATAATCTGTTCCTATTATATACTTTTCACAGAGTTGAAACCATAAGAACTTAGAATTCTTTAAACAAGGATCCTCAAAGAAAGAGAAACAAAAGATAATTGAGCAAGCTAAATTCATTTTGTTTATGGGCTGTTTTCTGGAAATAGTATGTGTATAGGGATGGGGGGGGGGGGGGCTAACTGTGGCTATAATTAAAGTCAAAGCAGCTAGGTGGTGCAGTGGATTGGGTACCTGTCCAGAAGTCAGGAAGACCCATCTTCCTGAGTTTAAGTCCGACCTCAGCAAGGTAAGTGACCCTAAGCAAGTCAATTAATGCCATTTACAACAGTTTCCTCATCTCCATTCCAATATCTTTATGAAGAAAATTCCGTAATGGAGTCATGAAAAATAGGACACAACTGAACAACAATAATAATTATAGTCAATTTAGAATGCTTATTTTAATGCATCTTTACTCCAATTCTCTTTTCAGGCTCTCTGACATGGTGAGGCTATACTATCATGTAACTTTTTTTAAAATGGTTTCTATTTTGTGATTTCTTCCCAGAATGTTAAAATATTTAAAAGAAAAATTTATACTCCTTCAAATCAAGTTTTGTCAGTAGTTTGAGAATAAAGGCTGGGTTAAGAAGTAAAGCTGTAGAGTTTTTCAGTTGCCTTGGCCTTTGGTCTATAGCTCTGAGTCAAAAAAGAAAGACACAGCATATTTTTAATAGACCCTTCTAAATCTCTCCAAGTCAAAGCAGCCTTTTTGCTGCTAAAACCATCAGTGTTTTTAGGACTAGTCATGCATAGAACAAGATATGAATTGCATGACAAATCTAGGGTAAAAAAAGCTGCAAAACAACAGGAACTTTGAAAATGAGAATAAGAATTTAAAAATTTTAGGACCAAAAGTACTATAAATACTGCCCAATACTTTTACAAAGGAGGAAACTGGAGTCCATAGAGTTTTACTTGACCACAGACAGTAAGGGATAAAAGGAGAATTCAAATCTAAGGTTCTAGACGCAAGTCAAGAACTCGGTGCTCTTTTTGCCATGCTTTACTGTTATTACATCAAAGTAATATATTGTGTTTACTTGTCATTTAATTCTTGCTCCTTTCATGTTTCCAAGTTCTTATTTTCTTGAATGTCACTGACTTATTTATTAGTTATGTGTTAGTAGTTTTATTTCTAAGCAAGTACCTCAGCCACAATTGATTAATGGACCTATTTCCTGTCCCAGAGAAATCTTGAGCAATCATATTGACTAACAAAGATCCAGCACCACCTTATGGAAGGTAGGACAATTATTAGGCTCTATCCATAGAAAGAATTAAATGTATAAATCACAGAATGTTAGAACTAGAATGGCCTATAAACATCAGACTAATTTCAATCAGTTTCATAGTTAGTTTCACAGATGACAAAATTCATGAGCAATATATGGATTCAACATCAGAGTATTCATGGGTTCAAATAGTCAGAATTCACTCCACTCCCACCTCACTACCCACTCTCAGTTGACTCACCTGTAAAATAGGGCTGTGGAAGGTAGGACACATTTCTAATATCCTGTGATTCTATGTGATGATGTATCTGTGTACATATCATAGATTCAGGACTAAAGTATAGACATTTTGAGTCTAGGTTCAATGCTAGGATTTATTTTGTTCCACTGATACATGATGTACCAAGGCAATTAAGATGCTATATAAAATGATTATACATGACACAATTTTTTAAATAATATCATTAAAATAGATAAGACAACCAATCACTCTACTGGTTTTGCCATGTACCTCAATAAAAGGAAAATTCAGGAAACCCTATGGAATATAATGCCACCCAAAAGATCTCCTCTGATTTGATCACAACTTCAATCACATTCAAATAAAATTTGCCAAGATCTCTGAAACAAAAGTTTTAGGATATCAGAGGTCAATGATCTGGTCATTTTATATAAAAAAAAAATCCCTTTTTTTCTTCCCATTACTGAGACTTTTAAAAAAGAGATTAAATAAATCCAGGGCGATCAAAAGACTTCAGAATTCAAATTTGGAAAATGGAGGCTTATGAGGCCTTGTGGTTTTTCTTTTACTGATAAGCATGTTGAATTTCACTTATTACTTATTTTCAGCCATTGATTTCTTTAATAGGTGAAGTTATGATGAAATCTTGATCTTGTAACTTTTTCTGACTTTTACCTTCTAGGAGTCAGAATATACTGTCAGTTGGACTGAAGTCATAAACTATATCACTTCTCACCTCCTTATTCATAAAGCAGGCTTTGCACCTAAAGAATTGGGCTTATTCTAATGGAATTACAAGCTTCCCAGGAGTCTGAGTGACTTATCACAGAGAGTTGAATATTCTGAAAATGGGGTGGTGCACTCTGGGGAGGTGTTAATAGATAAAAAACTGAGTAATTTTTTTAAAATCAGTATGAGACCTGCATTATACCTCCTTAGTTCAATTGGACAAAATTTGATATTTTAAATTACTGTAATTTTGGGCCTTCTGGTTTTGTACTAAGTATATTGCTGAAATTTCCCATTCTGCAAAGAAAGTACCTTCCTAATATTCTCATTAGTACTTAGTTATAATTATATAGGGCTAATTAGTATCATTAGCTTCCTTTTAGAGAGCTGGGGAGATGGAGAGGTTAAGAAACCTTCCCAGAGTCACACAATGGCAAAAACATCTCAACTCAGTCTTATGCAGCCTGAAAACACTAATATCATTGTTTAAACAACTATTCTTATTATATATTAAATGTAGTCCTCCTTTTTATTGTCAGTAAATATATGTTGTCTTCCTCATGACAATACTAACTATCCCTCGGTTTGTGAGAGAAAAAGGACAAATTGTACTTGTAGAAGTGGTTTTAGAGCAATAGCTAGGAACAAGGACTTCTCAGAATCTTTTTGATATGTAAAGGCACAGACTCTGAGCACAGGAGAGGAAAAGAGCTATGGAAAGCTATGTGACACATCACTGAAAGTAGAAGTTACAAAAGAACCCTGCATTTTCTTTTCATCTGACCCAGAACGTATAAGGGAAATTTTCCTTATAAATCCATACTGGTCAGAGGATTCTGGGAAGATGGTGGAGTAGGTCAGAAAATTCCAAGCTCTCCAGATTTTCCCCACAAACAAAACAAAATATCACTATGTGGCAAATGTAGAATGGAAAATAAACAAGAGTTGGGGGAGAAGAGTAGTCCTCCCAACCAGAGGAGAATGGAAGAAGAATCCTAAGACTGAAATTTGGTCCCTATGAAGTGTAAACACCTCCAGTCCAGCTCCTCTGAAACAGCAAGTGGCAAACCCTAGGGCTTGCTGGCTCCAGAGTTAGACTTGATTCTAGCCATAGGGATTTTCACCTCCTGGACAGTGTGGAGAATCAGGCATCTGAAGAGGGGAAGACTGAGGGAACCTATGCTGATAAGGGACTCAAGGCCTAGCTGTGCTGCCAAGATGTGGCCCTGGGTGAGAAGGAACCAGCACAGGTCAGTTAAACGCAGAAAGAGTGTGGCAGGGGTGCTGCTGGCTATGGGAAAGGAGAAGACTGGGGTTCCTCTTCAGAGGAGGATACTGAAATAAAGCCTCTCATCCCAAAGAGTAACATCAAATGGTCAACTGTCCAAAAAGAATTCATAGGAGAACTTTAAAAAGACTTTAAAAATCAAATGATAAAGACAGGAAATTTTTATTAAAAAATAAAAACAATCCAAGAAAAACAAGAAAATTATGAAAAGAAAGTTAACCAACTAGAGAAGGAGATCCAGAATCTTAAGGGGGGAAACTGACTCTTGAAAATCAGAATTAAGCAAGGGAAAACCAGCAAAGTTACAAGACCAAGAAATAATAAAACAAAATATAAAGAATAAAAAATAGGAAAGAATGTAAAACATCTCATAACAAAAACAACTCATCTGGAGAACAGATCAAGAAGAGAAAATATAAGAATAATCAGACTACTTGAAAGCTATGATCAAAAAAGAATCTTGATTCAATAATACAAGAAATAATAAAATTGTCCCAAAATGTTAGAACAAAAGAGGAAAGTAGAGATAAAAAAATACATGGATTACCACCTGAAAGAGATCCTATTAGGAAAACCTAAAGGAATATCATAGCTAAATTCTGAAACCCCCAACTCTAGGAGAAAATATTATGAGAAAACAAGAAAAAAATTCAAATATGGCAAAGCCACAATTAGAATCACACAAGATATAGCAGAGGCTACACTAAAAGACTGCAGGTCTTATAATATACATCGAAGAGCAAAAGATGGAGTTGTGGCCAAAAATATCATCCTCATCAAAGCTAAGCATGGTCCTGAATGAAAAAGAAAATTGATGTTCAATGAATTACCAGACTTTCAGGATTTTATTGCAAAAACACCTGAATTTAATAGAAAGCTGGACATACAAGATCCAAGAGAAATATAAGGCAAATATCAAAAACTAATTACAAGGAGTTTAATAAGGACAAACTGTTTACTTTATACCTGAGGAAATGTAAACTGTACCTCCAACATTGCAATTAAAAACTGGGTAGTTTGAAAGAATGATTGGAGTAGAGCTGGATATGATGTGATTTTAAAAAGTAATACCATCTAGTAAAGTATAAAAGAGTAATTACCTTATGCAAATGAGGAACAAGAAGCAAAAACTGACACAGAGGAATTAGATGAGGGAGGAAAGCTAGTAGTTTTGGAACCCTACTATCATTGAGAATGGGTTAAAGAGAGAAATATGTACGTATGTATGTGTGTGTGTGTATGTATAAGAAGGAAGGATTTTTAGAGGGAACACTACTCACGTCAGATCTGTGTTAAAAAAGAGAACAATATGTACATGAAGAACGGAATAAAAGTCTCCTAAATTTATTAAGATACAAGAGAGTGAAGGAATAGGATAAGGAAGCATTTAGAAGGGTTTCTAGTTTTATCAGAATGGGGTAAAGAGGGAACAATATATATATTTGGAAAGCTGTAAAAGTCTTCTAAATTCAGACAGAAACAAAAGGGTGAGGGGAAAGGGAAGGGGGACAGGATAGGGGAGGGATCCTTGGCAGGGGGTTAGGTTAAGTGATAGGAGGACAAGAAAACATTTATAAGTAAAGTAGAGGAATCAGGAGAGCTAGGAAGCAAGAGATACACACAAACATAAAACAAAGATTAGCAGTAGAATTTATTAAGGAAAAAAGCAGGGGTAGGAATCATGATCTCAAAGTTAAAGCTAAAATAGATTTAGTCAAAAGAGAAAAATAAGGTAACTACACCATATGTCAGCCTTATTAATCAATATTGCTTTAGACTATTTAAAATAACTGAACAATATAAGTTTGGAATATTTCTGTGGTGTAGGAAATGATGAGGTGGTGGATTTAGAAAAACATGGAAAGACTTGAACTTATGAAATAAGATGTTATCCATCTTCTCAGAGCACAAACGAGTACAGTCTTACATAGATGCATGTGAATGTGTCTGTGTATATATGCTATAGTGATAGATACTTATGCATGCATGTATGTGTATATAAGGGTCTGTATGAATGTCTATATGTATGTATTTCTATATGTGTTTATTTGTATAGATATAAATCAATGAATGTGTGTATACACACATATATGTACACATATACATACTTTTGCACATGCACACATGTGTGCATATATGTGTGTACACATACATATATGTATTGCATGCATACATACATATGTGCTTAATTGTAGCCTTCTTGGGGGAGGAGGGGAGGAAGAGGAAAACAAGAACAAAGTAAAAAGTGGACAGCAGACAATAAAATGAAACCCAAAAGGAAGTAAAGAAAAGATGGACAGTTCTGAACATAATGTGCAGTATTTATATTACAGGTTGTCTTGAAATGAAAATTTTTCCTTTATATTTTGAATCATCTCCTATGTTCTATCATGCATATGTTAACGTTTCTCTTTTCTGGGGGTGGAGTCAAGATGGCAGCTTAGAAGCAGAACTCTGTGGCTCCCCCATAACCACCTCAAATACCTATAAAATATGACTCTAAACAAACTTTAGAGCTCCAGAACCCACAAAATGACAAAGTAACAAAGCTTCTGCTGAAGGCAGCCCAGCAGGCTGATGGGAAGGGCTCATCACAGCATGCTGGGAGCCCAGACCAACACCACATGACCCCACAGCTATAGCTCTAGAGTGGCCAGAATATGCTGTGGCTGGAGCTTTCAGGAGAGTGGTTCACCAGCAGCTGTGACAGTTTCCAGAATTATCAACCCATAAGAAACAAGGACAAAGCAAAAGGTCAGTGGAACT